>OZ025259.1:21051380-21422181 GCA_964019135.1 Arenicola marina | reverse complement strand
TGTCCTGTTGTTGTGAGAACCCAAGGGGGGCATTATCTTGGGACAAGTAAACACATCCATTGGTTGTAAGCCAATGTACCTGTATATAAAAGTGACATCCGTGTCTTAAATCTTAGACCTATAACGCACCCACGTCTCCCCGTCCCCGCCACTCCCCCCCCCCCCGTCAGACCGCTTCTAGTGCACGTATTATATGGCATATGGTATGTGTTATATACATATTTTTGAAAGCTCCCCCCCCCGTCAGACCGCTTCTAATGCACGTATTATATGGCACATGGTATGTGTTATATACATATTTTTGAAAGCTCCCCCCCTCCGTCAGACCGCTTCTAATGCACGTATTATATGGCACATGGTATGTGTTATATACATATTTTTGAAAGCTCCCCCCCCCCTTCCCGTCAGACCGCTTCTAATGACGTATTATATGGCATATGGTATGTGTTATATACATATTTTTGAAAGCTCCCCCCCCCCCCGTCAGACCGCTTCTAATGCACGTATTATATGGCACATGGTATGTGTTATATACATATTTTTGAAAGCTCCCCCCCCCCTTCCCGTCAGACCGCTTCTAATGACGTATTATATGGCATATGGTATGTGTTATATACATATTTTTGAAAGCTCCCCCCCCCCCGTCAGACCGCTTCTAATGCACGTATTATATGGCATATGGTATGTTTTATATACATATTTTTGAAAGCTCCCCCCCCCCCGTCAGACCGCTTCTAATAACGTATTATATGGCATATGGTATGTGTTATATACATATTTTTGAAAGCTGGTCATACAGCAATTTCCCACCTGCATGATGATTTTAAAGATCTTTGGGAGCTACGTCCTGGATATATTGCCTGACTGTGTGAATGTTCACTCTGCGCGACATAGATGTGTCGCATTTTGATGACGTAGTACCCTAAGAACAAGAAATGTTTACTTGATTCGTGCCACGTTGAGTTCAGTTCAATATGGCTGTTGAAGTGACGTATTGAGGGACATTAGACATTTAACATGCCTTGCAAGATGGCGGACAAATCAGTTCCGCAACCTTGCTTTATGTCTTTACCAATTCAAGTCGACAAACAGTCTGTTGATTATCTGTAGGTTGTTTCAAGAAACACTGATCACATGACCACTGTTTGTCGGTTCTGCCTTGTTTTTTCCCGGTTTTGTTCAACAGGTGTCCTAAAATACAGAATCAGCATTCCATTTACGGCCAGGTACTTCTCGCGTTTTGCTTTTGTTCCAATTGGTTGTTCATCTATGTTGCACGCATGCATCATTGCTTCAGCATCACTCACGTATTGCTCACGTCTGACGATTTTGTGGAGACTGACGTGGTATTTGAAGCGCAACCCTTTATAAAGGTAACCCCATAACTCGCGTGTAGAACGTGGCCTTGACCATAGTATAGCGCGTAGAGGCTTATGTACATTGCTCTGCGCTAGCTAAACGGCCTTTACCCGCTATTTCTTTCAAATTTTGTTTATTGAAACTTTGAAAGTGGTTGTTGCGGACGAATGAAATACGCCCTAGGGGTGCGAACATGCTCACATATCACCAGTGTTTGCTGGGCGTCTGACGTCTTTAGGAGAAATATGTGAAGTAGGTCGGGGGGGGGGGCGGAGGGTGGTCGACATGTTGACGAGCTAGCTGCCATAGTTAATTCGCGCCTCGGCGGCGTTAGCCTGCAGGCATAAATTGATTTATTCCCTGTTTATTAAACATATATTACCGCAAAACCGTCACCCTCCCATTTCTATTTGTCACTGCGAATGATTTTTTGCAACGATAAAAATATTTGGCAAATTTTATTTCTTCGTCTGCAGAGAAGTTTGGTGTACATGGCTCTGTTACGTTCTGAACCCTTAGGTTACGTACCACGTGTGGTAGCGCCTGGGTAGCTTTGTACGGTACGAGGCGTATTAATACACGGCCTTCGTGCCGTGGGCGGCCTGGCTTCGGCCATGGTTTGATTGATTGAAATTCATCCGCCATTGAAAAGGAAACGTCGCCGTTTTTTTCCGTTTTTTTTTATGTCGGCTGATAGACGTCGTCACGTAGGTTGCGCACCACCAACTTCATGCTGGCCGAGGTCACGTGTCACCGGGGGGTTGCAGATCACCAAACTTTTTGACCGCGTCTGTAGGTCACAAGTTATCACAGGTGGTCGGAGGGGTACGTGCCGAGTCTATGGCCCCCGGTGGGGTGGGTGTTTGTTTGTGTGCCCTCTTCCACACCGAGTGGGGGGGGGGGGGGAGGAAGGGTTTGTGGCGCCGGCGGGTGGAGGGGGCAGGGGTCGGAGGGGGGTCGAGGAGGAGGAACGAAACCGAGTAGCGTTAACATAGCATAAAAAATACCGCGCCCAAAAATGCAAAGATGTAGATCTCGATGTAGCCTCCAATGGGTGACCATCTGTTCCCTGCAGGTGCCATTGAACATAGCACAGATAATTACCCACTGAGAAATACCTTTTATCGCCCCAACTGTAGATAACAGTGTCTGCGGGAGAAGCGACAAATCTATGAATAATTATCCTTGATATTATTACACAAGAACATAAAGGACTCCGGCAGTCGTGGGAATCCGGTCCCGGGTGCCTAATCTGGGACATGTTTTATCCACTCATCCTTCACCGTCTAGGGAGGTTCCTAGGTCCAGCTTAGCCCTTATGTGCACGAAAGCGGCCTAAAATACCAATTCATGTCATTTCTTCCACCCCGCCCCCCCCCCTCCATGCACTCATTGCCCCACTCTCTAACTCACTCTTAGATGAGATTTACCGTGTTTTACACCATTTACAAAAAGTGTGTTAATGTGTATAGCTGTTGCAGGTATTTAGCGTGTCCACACGGACATTCCTCACCCTCACACACTGACACCTACAGAATGCGGAGGAGGGGGAGGGTGCAGTGTTATATCAGTGTGGGATGGGCGCATGGAGCCTGCTTATCTGGCGAAGACTCGCCCGGGGGGGGGGGGGGGGGGGGGGGGAGGGGGGCAACTAGCGTGTCTATGTTGTCTGGCCGACCAGGATAGGGCATTCAGTATGTATATATGCTTATATGTGCTTACATATATATGTTATACATTCTTATATGCTTACATATAGATATAGGTTATATATTCTTATATTTGCTTACATATATAAGTTATACATTCTTATATGCTTACATATAGGTATAGGTTATATATTCTTATATTTGCTTACATATATAAGTTATACATTCTTATATGCTTACATATAGATATAGGTTATATATTCTTATATTTGCTTACATATATAAGTTATACATTCTTATATGCTTACATATAGGTATAGGTTATATATTCTTATATTTGCTTACACACATATATATATATACGTATTATATGTCCTCATTTGTGTTTATATATAATGTTATACATTTATATATATATGAAATAGCTACTATCCAAAGCAACCCCAGAAAGCTGCCAAATTGGATATTTTGCGAGAAGAAGGTTTAGATAGTACCTACCCTTATATAGTTAATTGGTTGGTTGTATATTGAGGACGCTTTAACCCACTGAGCTACCGGGCCGGCCCCGTAACATTGTGGGAGACTTGAAGTGCCTATACTGCATGGGCATGGACATATGCGGAGTTGGGATCGAACCTGCCGACTAGTTGCTGGGTTGGGGGATCGCGCTACTCACTGAGCTATGGGGTGACCCCGCTCTCTCCACTTAATCAGGTCAAGGACGTCGTGTATGGGCTTCAGTGTATAGACATGTCGATATAAAGTTTGTTTATTTCAAAATAAGCCAAAAGGCCGCCAATCCACCCCCCCCCCTGCTACTCTGTTACAGCACAGATGAGGGTATCCGCACGCGCTACGCACTGGGCTACGGGGGTGACAGCCATCTCCTCTCTCTACCTGTCAGGTCAATAAATGCCCCCCACCCCCCACCCAGCCCCCGCAATCCGCTGGTACGTGCGTCTACTTATCTAGGCGAGGGCACGAAAATGACCTCGAGTCTGGTTAACAAGCTGTTATAATGGGTTAAAGACAGACGTTGACAATTGCTGACGCGTAGGGGGACTCTCCTCCCCAGAGGTTGGAGGGAGGGGGAGGAGGTGAAGGATGGAGAGGTTGGAGGAGGGGATGGGGGGGGAGGGCTTGGGAGGGAGGGGTGGAGGACCCGTGTGAAAATGCGGGTTCTATCGCTTGATGTATCCCCAAGCAGCCATGGTAGCAGGTAGCAGCAGGTCAAGCCACCGCCACTGATACCCTACTCGCGTCTGTTGTGTGCCCATTACCCGGGTGACCACGCACCCTGATGGACTAGAGATAGCTATTGTGTGGGGGGTGGGGGGCGGCACCCAGATGGACATACATATACCCATGGATCCCCCCCACCCCTCCCCACCTCCACCCCTCCCCAACACACCCACAGCGCGCCTCTTTGGCAGATTGAAAAGATTCATATTTCTGGGCAAGCTTTGAGAGCTTCATGATATTGGCCGCATGGCTGGTGACTATGCAAGGGTAATTGACTACCAGGTTCACGTCGGCTGAGGCGCTGAAAGAGGTGTGGGTTGCTGAAGAGACTGTCTGGGACACTTAAATATGATTCACTGGTAATTGATTCGGCAGGGGGGGTTGTCTGAAGATGTTGATTGCGAGAGGCCGTTCGATTTCAAGTCTCTTAAAGTCTGGAGGCAGGAGAAAGAGAGAATAAGAGAGAGAGAGAGAGAGAGAGAGACAGAGAGAGAGAGAGGGGGTGGGGGGAGGAAGAGATGATGGGCTGTAGGTGTGTGTTGTTGAGAGGATGCCAAGCGTGCGAAGTCGAAACTGGCGTGGACATATATATATATTGCATAGACTGAATAGTTTAATATCACTAATGTCGTGGCACCTCATTTCTCTTTCTCTTCTCCCCTGTCTTGACATAGAACGTTATTCAATGAAAACTCACCTCAGACCCAGTCGCTATGACAAAAATTACATTACAGGTTATAGATAAGGAAATGGCCCCCCAACTACATTTCGTTTTTCTTATTGGTCGATGTTCGGCTCCAACAATGGAACCCGCCGATGTCTGCGAGTTAAGAGAACTCGTCTGCAAACCAATGGGTTGTGGGTTTGGCTTGGGCCGTTTTTAAGACTGATCTTGTTCAGATGGATCCTAGATCTGATGTGACCTTTTTGTGCACAAAAGTGGCTTAGAATAACAATTCAGGCGTTCATTCGGACCCAGTCCCACACGTTTCTCATGGCTCATCACTTATTACAGACGAAGTGCACAGCTTCTTGGCAAGAGGGAACGGCTCAAGTGGAGCTCAATTGAAGTAAAATAAAGCCACTGCCGCTGATGGCATACATCGGTTGGTGGTCGGATGTGACGCAGAAGGACTAGCGCCAAGGGGAAGAATGCATCGTATTGTTTTTTTAGAAGGATCCCGAAGGCTGTGTCGTCATATACAATGAGCGAGTCCTCTCAACTGGCGGGGACGATAACGTAAGAACGTGTACAACTTCCCCGGTTACCAGCCATGCCCGCCCCCCGCCCCCTCCACCTTCACCCCTCAACTCCCCCCCCCCCACCCCAGCCCACACCTGATTCCTCCCTCTGGTCCCCCCTCCACGTTATCCCACTACCCCACCCCCAGCTCGCACTGACCATCCCACACCCCCACCCCCCGCCCCCTCTCTGCCCCAGTCTCCCCGTTGGCCATCACCTCCAACCGGAAGCATGATCTCGTTCTATGTCCCGTTTCATCCCTTTGTGGCCGTGATTTGTCGGTAACACAACTCGCCCGGTCACATCAATAGAGGGGACATGCTCACTGATAGGTCACGGCCCCGGGGACCGCCCCCCCCTCTCTACCACCACCCGTACCCACCTCCCCCATTCCCCTACCACCCCACGTTTGTAACACCTATCACACCCACCATCCATCTCCTGCCCCCACCCCCCCCCCCCCTCTGCCATCCTCCGGACGCCCTGACCACTGACCGCTTGTATGTATCGCCAGTCACTACACACAGAGTAAACGACACATTTCGAGCTTGTCCTGCTCTCTAGTTGTCCCGTCTCTTGTTTTTTTGGCCCTTCCTCTCTCTCTCTGTGCGTGCCGCTATAGACATGGACACCTTTCGGTGTGGGGGTTAAACTTTATGTGTCGAAGATGAAAGATATGTCCCTCCCCCAGCCCGACCCCGACCGGATGGGGGAGGGGGTGTCGTTAGTCTTGGTACACGGATGCGTCACGTATCATAATGTAGGTCAAATGGTGTCAGGTCAAACGCTGACCTACGTGACCTTGAGACGTTAAATTTTGCGGAATGGATGGTGTAACGAGGGACGCAGCACTTTTATCGGCCGTCACCGTTTGATGAGAAGTCCGCAGCATTATTTATTGCTGTAGGGTTGTAGCAGGCGTAGATTCTGTTGTAACTGCAATACTTTTTATCAGTTTTATTAGCCATCATATCAATAACATGCATAAAAGCAAAACGTGCAATTAACGTCAAAATGCCTTTCAACGTAGGAATAACGAATATGTAACC
The DNA here is from genome assembly GCA_964019135.1 of Arenicola marina. Taxonomy (NCBI): domain Eukaryota; kingdom Metazoa; phylum Annelida; class Polychaeta; family Arenicolidae; genus Arenicola; species Arenicola marina. The sequence goes on along the minus strand of OZ025259.1, from coordinate 21,415,639 downwards.
AAACATGTATATATGCAACATATTATAGCATTCATATACTTGATCTATATTTGGTCAATATGTCTATATAATCAGCCATTTTTTTAAACTCCTGATGAAAATATTGAAATATTGGTGATTTTTACACTTTCTTACACATGAAGGCTAAACTAGGGCAAGAAACCTTCCGAAAAAATGGAATGAGGTCATATGAAACATGCTCCAGACCAGATTTATGATTTAGAGCCTAATATAGGATCAAACCGGGCTTTGTTGATCTGAACTTGCTGTACCATTAACCGAGATTCTTGGGGCGGTGTTTGTGCAGGTGGCAGCTGCCCCATCTCCCCATATAACAGAAAAAACATTGTTCTGTGACCAATCATCCATGGAGAATCCTCACGATGTGGCAGCATTATATTAACACGTTGTGTACCTAGTAAAGCTAAGTATTGAGTACAAAGTCGGCTTTCCTACCGGCAGCAGTTTGAGCCATTTATCAAGCCTTCCTGATGTGGTAGATTGATACATTGCTGAAGTCGGCGAGTGTCTTTGTTATTTATGTGTGTTGACATTCTTTAAAGGCGTGTCCTTTCTTGGTGGACGTATTTCAGTCCCCTAACCTTGTCTTATTGATTGATGTGTGTGGCGGCATTCCTTTGAAGTCGGCCGAGTCACGTGACGTGTTAAGTGGTCCCTCGATCTATGTCGGTGTGTGCCTTTCTCTGTTCCTCTCTCTGTCTGTGCTTGCCTCTCTCTTCTTCTCTGTCTGTGTGCCTCTCTTCCTGTGTCTGTGCGTGCCTCTGTTTCGCTCTCTGTCTGTGTGCCTCTCTTCCTCTCTGTCTGTGCTTGACTCTCTCTTCCTCTCTGTCTGTGTGACTCTCTTCCTCTGTCTGTGCGTGCCTGTTTCGCTCTCTGTCTGTGTCTCTCTTCCTCTCTGTCTGTCTCTCTTCCTCTTCACCTGTGTGTCTCTTCTTCTCTGTCTGTGCATGCCTCTCCACTTCTCTCTCCGCATGTGTCTCTCTTCCTCTCTGTCTGTCTCTCTTCCTCTCTTTCTGTGTGTCTCTTCCTCTCTGTCTGTGTGACTCTCTTGCTCTCTGTCTGTGTCTCTCTTCCTCTCTGTCTGTGTCTCTCTTCCTCTCTGTCTGTGTGTCTCTTCCCTTCTGTCTGTGTGCCTCTCTTCTTCTCTGTCTGTGCGTGCCTCTCCACCTCTCTCTCCGCCTGTGTCTCTCTTCCTCTGTCTGTGTCTCTTTTTCTCTCTGTCTGTGTATCTCTTCTTCTCTGTCTGTGCGTGCCTCTCCACCTCTCTCCGCCTGTGTGTATCTCTTCCTCTCTGTCTGTGTCTCTCTCTCTCTTCTTTTCTCTCTGTCTTCCTTGGTTCTCTTTGTTCGCCCTCCCCCCTCTCTCTCCCTCTCTCTGTCACTGTACCCGCGTCTATCCGTCCCCGAACCTCCTTGACCCGGTTTAGCCGATAAATGGCCTTTAAGTTTAACACCCCAACACGTCCATCCTTCTACTCTATACTAGTCCCCCAGGATCCTTCGCGCCCACCAAGGTGGTATAAAACACCAAATCATCCATCTATCCAACCATCCCATCATAACAATTATTGTCTCAAGGGTTTTTCGCCCGTGGGTGAACAAATAGATGACCAAAAACGCCGATCCGACCATCCCATCCCGTAGGATGGACATTGGTATATTTTATGTGTGCTTTATATCCCCTCTTCCTTTTCGGTGTTTTGTGCCCGGCGGCGATCATGTCGTGGTTTTTTTCCCTCTGGTGCTTGACTTGATGGTGATGAATGCGGTGACTTGCACCCACCGGGGAGCTCCCGTGCTTATGCAGGAATGCGCATGCGCCTGCGCGTGACCGGAATCTCTCTCTATGTCTCTCTGTTTCGCGCGGCTACGGCCACTGACTGTACAGCAATGAATCAGTCAATGGGCGCTTGGGTATTGCGAGTCTGTCTGTGTGTCTGTCTGTCGCTCGGTCGCCTAGGCCAAGTCGCCGATGATTTCTCACCCGTGTAGTGTGTGGCGGGCGGCGGGGAGGAAACTGAGCATGAGAGACATATATAGTGCAATATACCTCGGGACTTCCACTTCCGCCCAGGTCGGCTCCCATCTTCCATGTCAGTGAGAGTCCACGTGGTGTATTATTGTGGTAAATGATAGGCGTGAGTAGTACGTGAGCTATGCTGCAACAATGGTTCCCCCTACTGGAAGAACGCCGTGTACGGCGCGTACTTAACCGAGGATCAACCAGGTTGCGGGTTCAAATCCCACTGGTGGCTGGGATCGTTCACTCCTTTCATGTCATTGTTCCAGTGGTTCATTTTCCCTGTTTAGCCGCTGTGTACATAAAAGTGACCTTAAACACCAGTCCATACCCTCACATCCATACCTACATATATAATTTAGCGTTTGTTTTAGTGTCTAATTATTTTATTTATGTAGTATAGTTTACCCTTGCTAACAATATCTCTTTCTCGTTATCTATAAATGTTTATGTGCATATTATATACTGAGAGAGAGAGAGAGAGATAGACAATGTTGCCGACAGCTGACATTTCCGTGTCAAAGTGAACCACGTACTTGCACGTTACATCATCATAATATTCTATAGTAAACCTTTCCTTTTATTATTTCAAGTCGGGCTAAAATTCTAAGTTCTAAACTATGTTTCGCACCTCGCCTAAGCCTGGTAAAGGACCGTCCCTCCCCAGATAATGAGATGCAGGATGTGTGAGACATGTCCAGACTGACACGGCAAGTACCTGCGAGTATCGCACCCATTCCTAACATTGCTCTGAAGCTTATTGTGTCAAAAGTCCAAGCCAGAAAGCACCACTTGACACGTGTGTGAAATGCAATCTCCAATTCACGCTGGCTGACCATATGCTTCTCAGGTAGTTTGTCATATATATCATATGTATGTAAATTTTATTATGACATATGAATCGTTTCCTAAAATGGTGTTTCTGTGATTCACTCCTTATTGAATAGAACATCGGTTATGCCTCGAAGGTACTTCGTTATTACCATAATTGCAACACGTAATAAGATTCGCCTCGGCACTAAGTTCCCCACCAAAAAACTTATCATCAAACGCCTGGCAAAACAAAACAGGCGCCTATCTGAAATGCATGCACACGTAGCCATATGCCATAACGCGCTATAAATATAACTAGAATCAGCAGATACCCGGTGACCTCAATGCAACAAAAACGTACGAGACGGTACATGAGTTTTGAGTGCCTGGCTCTGCTTATGACTCAGGAGTCGGCCATAGACCATTGCAGCCTGCGGCTAGTTTCGTATAAACTCAGGTATACTTGTCTCGTTCCATGGTATTATTTACGGTTGTTTGCCCCACGGCTCGTGGCTGGCTCTCTCATTAGCGCCGACGTGGTCGGTCATTACAGAGACCGGTTACACCATGGACTCCACTCTTGTGCTATGTCTCAATGCTCGATTACTCTAAGGCCATACTACTATATTTAGTCAAGTCATTGAATTCAATGTTGACCTTGCTTTCAGGTGGAGCATAACGGGTATTTTCGCACACGACAAAGAGTGTAATTTTAGGTAATAGTGATAAAATGTGGGCTGGTGGTTTCTTTGGCGAATGAATAGACACTTTGTCTGATGTGCTGGTACCATGTCGCTACCATAATACTACAAAGCATACAGAAAAATGCTAAGGGTAACTCTGCTGTGTAGAGTACATGAATACCGTATATGGAGTCGGTTTTATGTGGTCTAAGCACTGTATTCGGACCTGTTTTTTGGCAGTTAAATATTTACCCGCCCTTCGGTATGCTAATCTTATGGACGGGAACCCTCTCATACATTGTATGAGAGAGATTTGTGATTTAATCTCGGGTATTTGAATGCCCTTGTGATCGACTTTTTCATTGTATGTATCTGGTAGGAATAGGCAAGAAAACTGAACTAATATATCGCCCCTGAGTTTGAACAAGTAGCCTAGTTGAGTGTGCATTTGGACTCGTGAGGGATTGCAAAACCATATGTCTGTATGTTTTGCCGACTTGTAAATGAGCCCTGGGTTGATAGCCTCTGTTGCCTGTGTATTCTGTCGTAGGTAAATGTCACGCGGTCGGCAGTTGAGACTCACGTTGAAGTTGACCACCGAAGGCTCTCTTTACAACGACCCGCGGCCAACATTTAGGCCTCCGCCCCCTCCTCAGTATGGCTTCCTTTTCGCGCCGCCTGCATTTAAGTCCCCCATCACCACTATCGCTTCCTTCTTGCACCACATGCATTTAAGTCCCCCCTCACCACTATCGCTCCCTTCTTGCACCGCCTGCATTTTTGCCCCCCCTCACCTGTATCGCTCCTATCTTGCACCGCCTGCATTGAAGTCCCCCCCACCAATATCGCTCCCATCTTGCGCCGCCTGCATTGAAGTCCCCCCCACCAGTATCGCTCCCTTCTTGCACCGCCTGCATTTAAATCCCCCTTCACCAGTATCGCTCCCTTTTTGCACCACCTGCATTTAATTCCCTCTTCGCCAGTATCGTTCTCTTCTTGCACCGCCTGCATTTAAGTCCTCCCTCACCTGTATCGCTCCCATCTTGCACCGCCTGCATTTAAGTCCCCCCACCAGTATCGCTCCCTTCTTGCACCGCCTGCATTGAAATCACCCTCACCAGTATGGCTCCCTTCTCGCACCGCCTACATTTAAGCCCCCCCCCCCACCCCCCAGTAACGCTCCCTTCTGGCACCGCCTGCATTTAAACCCCGCATCCTCATCAGTATGGCTCCCTTACACCACCTGCATTTCAGTGGGTTAGATCGCTCGCCTTGAGTGATCTGGCCACCTGAGAGCCTAACGGCACGTATCATCGATGGTTCGCGCCCCACCGTGGCCATTTCCTGTATGGTCGCATGATAAAGATCCCATGTCTTCCTTCGCAAAGAGTAGGGCGATACCCCAGGGGACATGGCGCTACTCTTCCTTCCTTGTCCCATGGAAGCGAAATGACCAAAAGTGATTTAAGCGTACAGAAGATACAACAAACCAACCAACCGCCTGCAGTTAAATCGCCCTCACCAGTATTGCTCCCTTCTCACACAGCCTGCATTGAAGTCACCCCTCAAATGTATCGCTCCCTTCGCGCACCGGTTGTAAACTGGCGAGCCGGTTTGTTGATTGACTGTCACAGTGCGCTGGACACAGTTGATGTGACTTTGATGGAGCCTATGTAATGGATCTTTTAGAATACATTTGAAATAGGGAACGGCTCGTTACAGGAGCGCGACCAGTCGTGGGTAGGTGAGTGAGTCGGTGGGTGAGAGGGTAGGCGTGTGAGATGTCGACTGGGTGACTCACTGAGCGTAGCCACGTGTGACTTCAACGCTATGATGTCTGATTTCGGGGGTCTCTCGGTGAGGAGGTGGCGGGGTGGTGGTGGTTGGGTGGGGGGGGGGGGGAGGGTCCGTACCGTGCATTGCCATTCCTAACAGTGTCGCATAGCTTTGTAACCGTACCCAGCGGGTTCAAACTAAAATGGCCGCCCACTTCTATCAAATGCGAACCGGTCGTTCCAGTCAACAAAACCAATCCGAAATCAGCCTTCATTTTTTGCGACTTTCGTTGTGTATATAACTGTGATTGGATCTATGGTGAGCAGCTGCGTGGGGTAGAAGCTCTGGTTTCATTGCAATTGTAATAGATCCCGTGTCCTACTGGTGTATGGAAGAAAACATGGCCTGAATCGCGATTGTTGCAGATCCCTTTATCTGGAGTCCTCACGATTGGGTTTAATTTATGTAAATGCAAGTATTGTTTATGGAGTGTGTCTGTGTGTGTGTTTGGCCCAGGTTATTCCGTATGTCGTGTGGCATTGCAGTAACCATGGGTAGCCAGTCGGTCCCAGGCCGCCTCCGCTGTCGGTAAACCCACGTGCGTTTTGTAAACGCGTTGGCGACCACGAGCAACAAGCAGACGACACGGTGGCCAGTGACCCAGATAATGTCAGTGGGTACAATACGGACACGCCGCGTGCTCTCTGGGTGGAGTCAACAGACAGGAAGAGAGAGAGAGAGAGAGAGACGGCTACGAGCCGGGTTTCGTGGGTCTCCGGTAGCCGGTATGACACACTCTTACCCAGTCATCCAACCATACACAAGCCGAGACATATACCTCCAACCGGCTTACGCTTGAAACAGAAGGACATCTTTATCCTGCTGTTGTAGTATTCAGGAAGTTCGTGAACTCAAATACTTCTGTACATACATAACACGACACGCAAGGACCCATGGCCCTTGATACATGACGGATTTAAACCCTTCGTGATCGCTTCTCGTTGTGTCGTGATTTGGATTCGTATTCATCTTGACAGCGTGGTGTGTGTGTCTATGTGACGTGTGTTTGTCATACTGTTGTTGACGCGGATCCGACGTGAGAGGAATACGCTCATTCCGCCAGAGGGGTATGCGAGAAAAAGACCCCGTATCGGTGTCCCAAATGGATGCGCATGCGTGGCACGACCATGAGGACCCGTATCCGGCAAATGGCTTGGACCTACACCATTCCCTTGGGTGAGTGAGTGAGTCAGTGGCTGGCTGGCTCCGTTGGTCAAAGACAAATGATAAGTATAATGGTAGTACCGGAGTTGTGGGTGGATGGGGGGAGTGTGTGTGTGTGGGGTGGGGGGGGGGGGGTAATCATATGATTGCCTCTGGGGCATCTCACTTGTGACTTCTCCCTTAGGTCGTAAATCACGTTAAACAACCGGGAGACTTTACATATGCCACTGGGTCTTTTAATAGTTTTCCCCTCGCGCGCTGTCAGGTTGAAGATTTCGAATACCGACTGCGTCTCAGCGTCATGTCAGTCCCGCAGCAAATCACTTGAATTTATACCCCGTATTTCGTAGATTTAATAACCGTGGGAAATCTGAGCGGCGAGACAAATGCACAGGCTGCCATTTGATATAGTGATCTAGTATAGAGCTGAATGGCTGCCGCTGATATTCGCCATCTTGCTCCTTGTGCCCGTGGATTACTTTCATTTACAGCCCCAATTATCGAGATTCAGTTCGACAGGGGGTCCATTCGGTACACATACATACCCTATAATTGTATTAACGGACGACCTGTAAGTGGTATTCGGTTACACTCACCAGGACGACGAAACGCTTCAGTTCCATTGCCGCTCTTCTCCCAGTCGATTGGCCATTCAGTTTTGTAATTGGGCAGTGTATTATATTTGTCTACAATTGTATCAATATTTAATCGGTTTTTAATGGCCTGTGCCAATCCAATATGTCGCCTCGGGGACATAGACATATATCATCGTGTACCCCCTGATAGTATGGCGGTAAAACTATGAAGTAAGTTATAGGTGAACAGAAGTTAAAGAAATAATATTGCTACATATATAAATGCACAAATTTGAAGTATGAAATCAATTCGACTTGGCAGGAAACTTATGGAAGGTTATTATATAAGAAATGATGACTATTAGGACTCGGGTACGTTTGTCCATTGTGGCCTTTCATTGGTTCTTATGGGGAGACGTCTCCTATTGTATTACTCTTATAGTAGCCGCTTAGCAACTGGTGTATTTCCAATTAAGATTCCGTCGTGAAGGGCGAAATTGGTCGTTAAAGTTGATAAAGTTTTCTTTAACGACTCTGGACATTCGGCCGTGACAAATGGTCTTTTTCCATTTTGGTGTGTGTCGTGAACATTAGCCGGTGTACACCCTTACTTGAATGGGTGTTGGGCAAACACGCACGCTACAATGACCAACATGGTGGTCCAGTTATACATTGAGTTTGAATCCAGCGAGGGTGGAAAAAGAAAGAAGGCCGGTAACTCGGGGTAAACATCAGTCACTGATGAGCTATCTTGTCCGCTAGGCAGGCTTGTTTGGCATGCAGGGGCGGGCAGGCAGGGTGGGGAGCTGGTGGTAACAAGCAGCAAGGTGGATGGCTAGTTGGGACCCCCCCGAATCAGTGACTGTGACGGCACGAATGATCTATCTATCCGTGTAGACGCTCTCGGACTGGCGGTGGTACCACCAGCCTGTTTGGGACGACTGGCGACTGACTGCGTGGTGTCTGATAACGCTATGATACCTGGGCCATGCTGCGACTTGTCTGACTTCTGTTATCTCTCCATGGGCTTCCTGATCTCTGCCATACGATACCTTCACTGCCTGGTACAGAAAACACAATGCTCGCAAAAGACGATAATGTCTGTACACTGGATTCACGTTCTCTCCGAAGAGTGACTTTCGGTTTTTTGTTCCATTACTCTAATTTGGACATCGAGGAGAAGACGTTAATAAAAGGAACCGCATTCTTCTCTGTTTATCGTGGTCATTGTACTTTGAAAAAAGGCAAAAACGACTCGTCTCAACTTTCCTCATGGTCTGGTTGAACACCAGTTCGAGGCATTTGTATGCAAATTATACTTCGTGGTGTCTAGCGGCTTGTCTTTTTTAGATGTCTAGATTTTGTATGTCGCAGGAAAATGGTAGAACCTCGATTATGACGCCGCCTGCATGGTTCTACCGACCTCTTCGTTGGCTTGGCAGGGACAATGTCTCTTATTGGGGACACCGGGAATAACGGGCCGACAGTAGCTCTATGTCGTGATGTACATGTTCGTGCCACACATGGCTGGTCACACGCATCAGCTGTTTTCCAGGCGTGACTCGTCGTGGAGGCAGCTGTGCTTACGTCAAGCCGGCAGTTAACCACACGGTGCGTGAGATTACGGTACCAGTCAACGGCAACCATGTTACCTTAGCGTGAGCCATCATAGCAGTATAGCCCACGTATTGCTCACACGTTGTATTAAGTAACAATCGTCGATGGAGGATGGACCTCTGAAGAGTCAGAATACATTTGTTTCACCAAAATACATGTGGCGACAAGGCTAAATTTAATTTTGCATTTTTGATCAGGTTAATAACCCCCCCCCCCCCTCCTCCTCCTCGCCTTATCACACGCCGTGCTGGCTTCAATTAACCAAGTGTATAGACTCACCAGGGAGGGTATGCTTCAGTGGCATGACAAGTAGCACCTATATCGGTATGTACTCCTGTGATCTGATGTGACAAACGTCACCAGTTTTACCAGCTGTGCCAGCCCAGCTTAAATTTCATCTTCGTGATGCTACACGCGAGTCTTAACACTACTTGCGTGACCATAGATTGGTTTCCAACTGATTTTCTTAACTTGTGGGCTATTAACACGGCATTGCAGAATGTTACAATGTCTCCGTCGTTATGACCAAGACCTTATCGCCAACCTGCTCGGCAAGAGAGTCACTTATATTATGTCATCTGGTAATTTTAGGATTGTTTTACATTGCTCCGAGTGAGTCATCGTCCGTCATTGATAGTTTACACGTAATATGCATTACAACAACTTTGTAGCCAGGTCAGCCTGTGGTTCGCCTAAAGGTAAAGACTGAGTAGCAGCAAAAATTTTGAATTTGATGTATCAGACCGAGCCGATGAAAGTACAATGGCGTGGCAAAATATCGGGTTTTCATATTTTTTTTGTAGTTTGCTTTGTTCTTGAGCGCTAAACACTTTTATGTGTACTTCAACAATGGCATGCTCTGTGAGGTCGCTCTCAACCCATACCATGGCAGCGCGGTATATATATGTGTCACCCTTCCAGGCTGTCTGTACGATTTATGGCTGGCTGGAGTGGTTGTGGAACACCTCCCAATGGAGGCGGTAGAAGTGCGAGGAATGTGGTTGTATATTCAGGACGCTTTAACCAAGTTTGGGCATATCGCGTCGATGGGAGAAGGAAGGGAAAAACGGAGCCATATCCCCGGGGTAAACCCCTCTACTCTTTGCGAAGAAGGACATGGGATCTTTATCCTGCGACCACACAGACATGACCACAGCGAGGGCGCGAACCACCGATCCACGTGCCGTTAGGCTCTCAGATGGCCAGAGCACTCAAGGCGAGTGCTCTAACCCGCTGAGATATCGGGACCATAAATGTGCCAAACCCAGAAAGCATGATAGGATGTCTCTGTGGGGCTGCCACCCCCCATACCCTCCCCCCTACCCCGCTCACCACCCCAGACAATCATTCCATCTCCCGTGTAATGGGTGTCAGCCCGGACGCGTCTGAGCTTGGAACTGATCTGGGACTGGTTTCATCATAAACGCGTGTCTCAGCTGCAGTCTTTGCATGTCGACGATGTGAACACGTTGAATGCCACCCGCAATATACCATGGAGCATATCATGCCTCCCTGTGTCCATTGGTAAGCAGGCTTGAACTGCAAATCGGCAGGTCGTGGGTAGACATCCTGGTACCTTGGGCGAGTTTCGTCCATTTCATTGTACCGAATAGTTTATTAAAGGTGGCCTTCATTTGCTCAAGAGCGGTGTGACACCCTAACACTTCAGTACTTTTGTTGTAAAATTTAGGTTTTTCTTTTTCGCAAATAATGCAATGGTTTGTCTTACGATGTAGGGTGGTATGAATTCGAAGCAGAATGCTAGCAAAACCAGTCGTGCTCGGTCTATCTCCGCTATTTTACAATGCTCTGCGGTTTAGTTACAAGCCCAGATACCCACTCAGCCTTCCACCTCCGGTTACTCGTGACTGGACGATAACCACATGGTCGTCGTGTGTTGACTCATGTGAATGCAACGGTGACGTCATATCCCGCGTCCGTAAGACGATGGTTTCACAACCAGTTTGCCAGAAGAAAAAAAACACAAGCTCGTGTGTTTTGAGGACTCTATGCGCTATTCTAAATTGTTGTTTGGACTGGGAGACGCTGTCTCTTTTTTGAACGCTACCAGATTCTGAAGCGACCGACAGACTCGTCGCTAGGTGAAATGGGAAGGGGGCGTTGACATCACCACTTAGCATTACACCGCCGGCAGTGTGGAAGCGTGTTTGGCTGTAGTACCACGCATTGTTTGCTCACTCTGGCCCTCTTCGCGACCTCGGCCAAGGAATTCCTTTGCCATAGGGGGGAAAACATCTCTTTTCTTCGTGTTCCAGCAACATATGATGTTGTTTGCATCAAGCGAACTGGGAACCGTTGAACCATGGCAACCATGGAGTGTTGCTGTATGTGCAATACAGCCTCCGCCCCGCCCCCACTCTCGCTACCCCGCCCACCCACCCTCGCCATCTGTCAATTATTATTTGTCCATTATACTTTATCATGTCCTCCCACTCACCGCAACTTTCCTGGCTTACTCCCAGTCCCCACCCCCTCTTCCTCCTCCCCCTCTCGGCCTCCTAGCTCACTGGCCACCCATAGAACCCTCCCGTATATGATCCGTGGCGATTTTATGCTCAAATGCAATCCCCCCCCCCCCCCCACCCACCCCCGCCACGGCCGCTTTTCTTCACATTTTTCCTTTTCTTCCTTTCAAGTAACCCCGCCCACCCCACTCATCCCTTTTCTGCTTTCCTCCGACACTGCGTATCTCCGCTATTGTGATCCGACCCCCTCCGACCCCCCACGCTGCGCCACACCCTTATTTTCTCCTCATCTTCTCTCTCAATCTCTATATGACCCTCCTTCTGACCCCCATCTCTATCTCTACATGACCCTCCTTCTGACCCCCATCTCAATCTCTACATGACCCTCCTTCTGACCCCCATCTCAATCTCTACATGACCCTCCTTCTGACCCCCATCTCTAGATCTCTCTCCCTCTTTTTCTGCATCTCCCTTTCCCTCCCTCCCTTCTCCCTCCCTCCCTCCCTCCCTCCCTCCCTCCCTCCCTCCCTACCCCTCCTCTCTGTCTTTCTCTTCATATCTTTTTCTCTCTCCCTCTTTCTTTCTATCTCTCTGTCTCCCTCCTCCCCCTTCCCTCCCTCCCTCTATGCTTTTTTTCACCCTCTCCCTCCACTCTCTACCAATATCTTGGTCCTATTCACAATATGACTTCAAAGCTCCCGAAAACACTCACTTTTCACCTCACCTGCCGAAGCGCCGAGGGCTGAATCTGATTGGTTTGGCGTGGCTCGCTTTGGTAACATTGACCCTCCTCACCTCACCTGTTAACTCGCACCCCTCCCGGCTTCATTCCTTGGCCGTTTAGCTAATCACCCCTCCCTCCCATGCTCCCCCCCCCCCCGCCAATGCCCCCTCATCCCCCACCACCCCGACCATGTCCCCTCATCCCGCCCTCCCGCCGATGCCCCCTCATCCCCCACCACCCCGACCATGTCCCCTCATCCCCCACCACCCCGACCATGTCCCCTCATCCCGCCCTCCCGACCATGCCCCCTCATCCCCCACCCTCCCATCCCTCGATAGCGATATACTCAAGAGGTGCGAAACCAACAAATAACAAGGGGAAAACAAACTGTCCTTCTGGGCGCCAGAACCAGAGGCGTTGTTGCGTGAAGGCGAACGCCCGTATGTTGATTGTTTACCTCCTCGCTGACACACACTAATGACCTCCACAATGGCGGGGCTTGTTGGGGTCCTGATCGCCCAATGGTCTACGTGTCCAGTGCAGTGGAACCACCAAGGCCTATTTATGGGGTGGATGATGATCGGGTTGGACAGGCTGGAAACAGTATATGATTTTGCCACCGAGCTTCAATTACACCGGCGAGCCTTTCAAGCGCGGTGTCGGCGGTGAAAGGATGGTGAATGTTATTATATTCTGTTAACGTATTTTGTTTTGTCAAGAGCTGATGCATTGATCGACTAAATCGAGCCCTTTTCATTCGTATTCGCTTGTAGCAATTTTTTTATATCAGTGCTCAGCTGTTTCTTTATTCCTGTATTTCAGGACGTGCGTGGCTTATAGGCTACCAAGACCTAGTTTCACGACGACATTCATCAGCTAAATTAGTTAGTCTGATTTAGTTGGGTATTTAGTGTTAAAAAGGGCCTTGGTTCTCCTGGCTTATCTGGACATCTGTTTGGTTTTTATCTAGGTGTGATGCATCGACTACTTACTAACTATACTTGGCTTCCGTACTACGTCTGTACCTTATGGGCTTCAAATCTAGCGTCGGTATCCCTCTAAATGAAATAAAATACCCCTGAGTCATGGCCCTAATATGTTAACCTGAGACCATGAAACTGTCTCCCGTTCTCCATCTAGACCCTCCGATAAGCGCCAGACACCACAGAGACAGAACATAGCGCTGACAGAATGATACGTAGTATTAAACCCGAGATGTTTAACACTTGACGGTTCAAGACGAAAGACCCCCCCCCCCCCTACCACTACTTGTCGATTTACGACTAGACCCAATCCCCACTCCACAGCCATACATTATTATCCAGTTACGCCTACGGCTATGCCCCACACCTTCAGTTCTTTTATCTATTGTGGTTCGATCCCCGCTGTGGCCATGTATCTGTATGGTCGCAGGATAAAGATACTATGTACTTCTTCGCAAAGAGTAGGGGGTTACTCCCGGGGACATGGCTCCAGTCTCCCTTTCTTTCTCCCACTGACGCGATATGACCAGAACTGGTTAAAACGTTCTGAATATACAACCAACTGTTATCTACCCGGCCCCCCCCCCCCCACCCCGCCTTCTTCTAAGTTGCGGTTCTCTCGACTTATGGCTGGAGGTACCACTCCCTTTGGCTGCCAGAGAGTTGTTCAGGAGGGAGTCTCCCAAACTCATGTTGTAAGCAAGCTAAGCTGCAGATCAGCAGGTCGGTGGCTCCTGTCTCGGCCCCGACATGTTAGGCGTGACGTTTTAACCAACCCAGTTGCAGTGTCCCTGGAGCTTTATTGCGCCCTTTACCTTTTATGATTTTACCTTTTATGAGCACACAAAAACAACCAAAAACGCCAGCATTTCACGTCATTTTTATTTCGATATTCAACGTGGGAGTCCCTAACCCAGGTTGCTTTATGTACCCTCATCTCCTCCCCCCACCCCATCTCCAGCCCACACACAGTAGCCGAGTCAAGGCGGAGGGGGGTGGGGGAACCCTCGGCCCCATGGTGACACCTATAAGTGGGTATTATTCCTCATCCACTTGTATACGTCAGTCAGTGACGGCGGGAAAGGTTAGTCCGGTAGCATCCCCCCATTCCCACCCCAACCACCCCCCCCCCCCGGCACCCTGACGAACCTCACCTTCATGTGGACCCGGGACTCAAGACGGTGTTGACCGAAACTGACCGAAAGTGTTGTTTGCCCCAAGTCCCAATATCCACACGACCCGCGGGATGAGTGACATGGACTCATGATATATGTATGCTAGCATTGCACGGGGCTCATTCCTGATGAACTGTGGTTTAGTGATATTATTTAGTGTACAGATTGTGTGGGAGTTTTTTATGTGCGAAAAGCTCACGTATTACTCGCGAAAGCCAGCTTTATGTGTATGACAATAATATATTTGGTGGGTTCTAACATTGATTATGGACCACAATAATAAATTAGTATTAATAAATAACTTTAATTTCCCAAGAGTGCTAGGCAAGTTATAAGCTATAGTTGATGACCAGCTTGGATTTGCGAAATTATGCCCTACTCTTTGCGGACAGAGCATCTAAATTAATTCATGGATAGTTAATTGTGGAAGTTTATAATAGGCATCGACCTGACAAAAAGCGCGAACGCAACACAAGATGTGTAACAAGTGATAATTATCAAATATGTGATAATATGTGATAAATATGAGGTGATCACATGCTGGAATGGAACTGATAATTTTGCTCTAAGCACCGAAATCAGCTTATTAAGACAGATCTGGAGCGCACAGGCGTGAAGCGCCGAACCCCGGTACGATGCCCAGGCCTATCAGACCTCACTGGACGAGCCGAACGCGGTAACCACCAAAGCGTAAATCCAAGGCAACCTGGGCTATAAAACATCACCCAATTCACCCTTACCTCTCTCTGTGCGCAGTGCAAGTTTTATTTAGCACTGGATGTATTCTCCTTCAGATTTATGACGATTAAAAATGCGAGAGGCTTTTTTTATATCACAGAGGGTTGTATTCCATTACATTGTATCGACTCGCCCTCCGGTGTTCCTAATTATGGGGGATCCACGGGGTTACCGCCATCTTCTCCGACAGTTGGGCGTGAAGTTGGTGACTCATTGGTCTACTTTGTCACTGCTACAAGGAAAATAAGTGCACCGGAAGCGTTTTACTGGGCGATATAGTTTTTCTATGTATATTTGATGGGATGTATTGGTAGAATCTAACAGATGGATCTTGTATTAAACAACGAGACTCGTCGTGGTATATATTGTATATATATATATGATATTATTAATAAAGGGAGCCGCCATTGTCGAGAGGTATAGGTCCTCGACATAAGGTTACGGGTTCGAATCCCCCATGTGTCCGGGGCCGTTCCGTCGCTCATTGCGTTGTCTCCGGGGGTCCCGCGGTCCGGTTTAGTCCTGGGGTGCACAAACCTGGCCTAAAACACATATCCATCGCCTGCCTCACCATCCGTCGTCCCACGTGGCTTCATCATTGAGATACGTCTTCTCTGTCTTGCCACAGACATGAATGAGAATCAAACAATTTACCGGTAGGTAAAGTAATCTGGACTGTGTGAAACCTCTATATAGCTATTCCACCGGCGTGGCGAATCCCCCCCCCCCCCACACTTCCCCCTTCAACCCCTCACGTCAGCCACATGCACACGCTCCCTCCCCCTCCCTCCCCCTCCCTCCCCCTCCCCCACCACACCCCTTCCATGAATCACGACACTGCTTACCCCCGCGTAAGCTCAATTGGCCTGGTGCTAATTATATTATCGAATCAATATCGGTAAACGATTTTTGTGTGATCGATATTGGACGAAACCCACGAGTGATCGAAGCGATCGAGACTGGCCATCCCCTCTGACCCCTAATCACTTGCGTACCTAGACAGAACTTTATGCTATAGATTGAAATGCGTGTTGCCCGACAAACGGGCAGAGGACGGGATGGGAGAAAACATGATTTTAGCACACAAAAACGGTTTCATCTGGGCTGATGGTGATGCGAAACCTGGTCTTGTAATTTCATGTAATAGTTGTTCTAATATCATGCAATAGTAGTTCCATAGTGAGTTTAGAAGTGTAACAACGATTAAGTCCTGAACGCTAACGCTAGAGGCCACCACTGTATAACTACCTAGGTATATATGCGAGTGTGAAAAAAAACTGAGCAGCACTTCCTTCTCCCGCTTCGGGCCGTTTCACCCAGCGTTTCCTGGACCCAATCTTGCCTTCCTGTGCACAAAAGTGGCCTAAAACACCAAGCATCGATCATGCGCCGCGTGGGATTTGCCGCCGAACCCAGAACCTCATAATGAGGGAGTATTAATTTAAGTTATTTGGGGTTTCCTATTCTGATTGCGCAGTTGATTTTGTTTCATCGCCGCCAAATCGATACTACCAAATCATCAATTTGAATGTTTATAAGCTAACTTTGCCCTAGCCACCAGGGCGCTTGTCGCTCCGACGTCATTGTTTCACCTCACCGTTCGTCCTGCACCAATTACTCGATGAGCAAAAGTTAAAACAGTAGAGGGGTTGAAAAGATGCAAAACGTGATCCTATACGCTTTTGCCTTTAGTATATGGAATATTCCCCGGGCTATATCATGTCATAAGGCGAAGATGTCTGATCCAGAGGCAGTGGATCTATGACAACTGTTGTAGAGGCTGCTGCTACTGCTGCTGCTGCTGCTGCTGCTGCAGCTGGTGGGGCTGGTTGTGAATGCGATTCACATCTCGTACCCGGAAGCCGTGCCCCCGATTTATCATTGCATGGATCCACTCGTGGCGCAAATCAATACCTGGGCTCCCCAATCATGGGGAATTACGGGATTGTTCTGAAAACGAGTGAGTGGTGAAATTTTGGCTGTGGATACTTGATTAGCTTGGTCTCCAGTGAACACTAACCGCTGACAGTGAGAGAAAAGTCTGCTGTAGCTACATATTCAGCCGGTGAAAAATGTTCCGTGATTGTTCGTCATAGCACGCTGTGGACTTGTGGATTCTGACATAATGGATATTCATTTGGGAAGACCATGGATATTCTCTGACCAGCGTAAATTGTACCGTAAACGAAATGCGGGATAAAGCAAGGAGGCATTATCAGGTCCTTGGTATAGATATATGTACAACTGTTGCATGGATGCATCGCTTATCAGAAACGAAAGTGTTGTATGGTGACGTCATGTGATACAGCCGTTACAACATTACTCAGTATGGAATGGCGTGACCATGATGTCATGTGATGACCATTAAAGCATTACTCGATATGGAGTGCGACGTGACCATTGGATGGCGTGCACTATAGGATGACATTATAAATATTACGAATACGTTAAAGTGATATTTCTCCATTGCACACTGGCGGGCAAAGACAAGTGTGGTATTATTTGCTGACGTAAACGCTAATTAAACTACGGATCTTTTGAATGGTTACACATATGCCAATGGCGGCACTTTCATCAAGTTCAGTTCCAGCAAATAATATCGTGGAAACTGCTATCCAATCGGAGGCGGGACAAGGCCGTATGATGGACGGTATTGGTCGCTTCACCACTGAAAGATTGGACTTAATAATCTGCAACCTCAGGGAGAGCGCCGGAGACAACAGCAACAACTCTCGTACCGGACGCGATTCTCGCGGTACCGAAAATAGCCATCGGATTTCCACTTCCGTTTCCCGAGATGCGGGAGAACAATCCGCCCCAAGCGCTCCGACAGACAGCCGATCTCGAAAGACGCGGACGCTATGGCCGCAGAGATTCGGATATGACGTCAAGCAGCAGTTTATATACATGTATGTCTTCGCTAGAAACTCACATGATGGATGCGGGGAGCGATTCAATGAAGATGACAAGGACACCCACGGTGCTTTTAAACCCCGGATCCAGGGCAGAGGCAACGACACGGACGCATCCTCGGAGAGAAGGGATGCCCACTATGATGATGATGCCCGACTGGCCCATGGGCGCCCCGCTGAGGTCGATTCCAAGAAGAACGTGGCCGCAAGTCTCCTAATTGGTGGAGAATCCTCCAGGCCTGACGTCAGCAAGGTGTTGACCAATGAAGTGGATGCCTCCGAGGGTGACGTGCCGTCCCGAGGTCTCTCTCAGTACCACCTGATTCTGTCTCGGTCCTGGGATGTGCTGTATGAGCTGGAGCACGGGGATCTCGCTGCCCTCCGAGACGATGGACGCGATCCGACGTGGCTCTCTTCTGATATAAACGATGCAGATCAGGCAAATGTCTCTTTGGAAACCAGTGATAAGGATACAGCAAACATGTCCGCTGATGCCAGTGATAGGGATGCGGTAAATGGCTCTTCAGAAACCAATGATATAGATCAAGCAAATGTCTCTTCTGAAACCAGTGATAGAGATATAGCAAACACCTCTTTTAAAACCAGTGATAAAGACAATGCAAACAATTCCTCTGACACCAGTGATAAAGCTAGGGTAAACGTCTCTTCTGAAACCAATGATAGAGATACGTCAAAGATCGATTGTGATACCAGTGATAGAGATAAGGAAAACGTCTCTTCTAAAACCAATGATAGAGATAAGGCAAACATCTCGTCTGAAACCATTGATAGAGATGAGGCAAACATATCTTCTGAAGCTAGTGATAAAGATAAGGCTAACATCTCTTCTGAAACCAGTGATAGGGATAAGGCAAACATCTCTTCTGAAACCAGTGATATAGATAATGCAAACATCTCTTCTGAAGCCAGGGATAAAGATAAGGCTAACATCTCTTCTGAAACCAGTGATAAAGTTGAGGCTAACATCTCTTCTGAAGCCATTGATCGAGATAAGACAAAGATTTCTTCTGATGTCAGTGATAGGGATAAGGCAAACATCTCTTCTGAAACCAGTGATATAGATACGACAAAGATATCTTCTGAAACCAGTGATAAAGATAAGGCAAACATCTCTTATGAAACCATTGATAGATATACTACAAACATCTCGTCTGAATCAAGAGATGCGGATAAGGCAAACCTTTTCTCTGAAACAAGCGATATATATAAGGCAAAAATATCTTCTGGTGCCAATAAAGATAAGGCAATCATTTCTTATGATGAGGATGATGTAGAAGAAAGCGCAAATAACTCTTCTGATACCAATGATAGAGATGAGGCAAAGATCTCTTTTGAAGCCAGCGATGTAGATAAGACAAACATTTCTTCTGATGCCACTGAAGATAGGACAAATATTTCTTTAGATGGGGATGATGTAGATATGTCAAATAACTCTTCTGATGCCAATGATAGAGATCAGACAAACATTTCTTCTAAAGATGCCAATGCATTTAGCACAGATGAAGGCTACTTACATAATGACCTCGATGAGATGTTTGAAACTGGGAATTTCATTCAGGAATCCGAGGACCCATCATTTTCGTTCACTATACCAGATGTCATTTTAGGCCAGTTTGGCACCGATCACCGCCATAGTAACTATGTGAAAACCGATTCAGATGAAAAGTTACGAAAAATGTTAAAAGATACGAAACAGGCTTTGTTATTCAATCGCTCAGTGAGTAGTCAACCAGACTTTGACCGATACTGTGATAGTGACAATGCAAGGGCAACAGGAAATAATATATATGGGGATAAACCAGAGGCGTCCAATGAAGATGTCCTTGTGGGTGGTGAGTCGACCGATGAATGCAGCGATGGTAGCTTCACCAGACACGATGTGCGCAAGGATACAGCGGGTGGTGATACGTCTGTCCTGATGGACGTGGACTATTTAAGCAAATCACGAAGGGTGACCTTCAGTCAGAATACTCTCGTGTACTATTACACTGTGTCAGATTACTGCAACTATAGACCGCTGGACGAGGTTATCAACATCAGGAGTAATCCGGCATTTCCGGGAAACGGATTGTCCCGGGAATCCACTCTCTCGGGAGCGGATGGCCGTGGAATCCTGAAGAAATCCCAGGTGGAGTGTTGCCAGTGTAATCACAATCACTCGACGCGTGTAACAGACACGGCTTCGCAGACAGAGGATCTTTCGGCACCGTCCCGGGATAGGGAAGGTGTCTGGCGCCTTGGTGAACCCAAACGAGACACTGTTAAGGGGAGAATATCTTGGATGGCGGTACCACGTGGCTGCGATAGGGGCGGCCATCTTGGTGAGAATGAGGAAGAAGACGGAATGAGCGCCGGAAGCCAGGAAGCCCAAAGGGAGGTGGATGGATGGCTTGATCGGACACGGACAACCGGTGAAAGGACTCCCGAGTTCAGGGATACTGAAGGATCTCACGGGGACACTGATGGAGTACTTGATGGGACACGGACAACCGGTGAAATGACTCCCGAGTTTATGGATACTGAAGACTTAGGGGACTCTCACAGGGACACATTGTCTGGTCGGACACGGCCAGCCGTGGGAATGACCTCTACAGCCACGAATAATGAAGACTCCCGGAAGTCTCACAGACATGTAGGTGGCTTATTGGACCTGCCGCCGGGACCAGTGCCAGTTACATCTGGGTCGGTGGATGATTATCATGAAGGATCCGGGGAATGTCATCATGACACCGATGGATTAGTACATCTGGCGAAGATCGCAGAAGAAATAGGATCAGTGGCCGTCGGAGGCTCGGGCAAGTCTTGTCAAGGCTATCGCTGCCAAGCTGAGAAAGTCGTGCCGAACACTGCAATGATAGAACCTGAATATGGTGGTGGGAATGAAGATCAGATAAAGCCATTAACCACCAAAAGCGAATGCCTAGTAGATAGTAATAATAGGCTGATGGATAGTACGTGGGATGACGCTGTTTATACATGTCGGCTACCATCATCATCACCTTCCACAGCCGGTACAACAAGGGATGCTGATGACAGTGTATCAGAAGAGATAGTACATGAATTGCCCGCCCGCCAAATTCCCTTGACCTTTGTTGGGCAGAATGTCTCCAATGCTAAAGACCGGGAAGCTTCGTGCGAGATGACACGTGCCTCCTCACGTGACGCTACGCCGGAGCGCCATGTCGAAAGTTGTCTGCGAATTGTAAAACCCGTGACGAACGAACACGCTGACTTATCTACCCATCAAGTGCGTAGAACTGCAAGCCCTGGTGACTATCCCGGCAATACAATCCCCGACTCCAACAGCGTCACAAGCGACTCATTATTTGGACATCATATGGAGCACCCAGTAATATCGCACTATGGCGAAGACAGGGATTTTTTCAAGAAAAGTCCCTTCGCGACGAAGATTCCAGATACTCGGGACTACTTCAAAGGCTTCTCTTCCGGTTCTGATCCGTGTTTTAATGATAACGACGAGGATATCAAGCCGAGAAGGATGCCAGGTGAACAAGATTTAGCACTACCGGGGATGAATATGGGGAGGAGCATACCCCCGCGGCAAAGGGCGCTCCCTGTTCTAGTTCCAGGAAGGCCGATAAGCGGCGCGGGGGAGGGCGCGGGACGCCGGATATCCGCCACTGGGACCCGGCGGCCTGAAGTACGCGGCAATCACGCGCGCTTTGACCGCGCGTCGTGCGCTTTGGTCGGCATGGGCGACGTGACGTCATCACCACCATGGCGACTATCCGACGTCGCGACGCGTACGGAATCCCTGGACGGCAGGGGAGGTATTAGCCCAGGAAGACACAGGCGTCTTGCTCCTCCTCTAACTGTGTCCACAGCCGACTCCGGTACGTGTGTGTATGATCGCAAAACCCATGCCTTCACCACAACCCCTTCGCGCCTACGGCCACCATTGCCAACTGCAGACCTCCAGAAGGGAAGGAAGACATCATTACCGGACAACCGCTCGTCCATCTTGGACAAACGCCCAAGGATGACGAATTCGGTCTTCGACAATGGTTTTCCACTGGGTTTACAAAATCGATATGTGGACGAGATTCGCCAAGATCTCGAGCCTGGTACGAGACAAGCGCCGAGACGTCCTCGCCGCTCCATTTCTTCCTATGTCGCGACTTACTGGGACGCGAGAACTCGACGAAGATCGGCGGGAGCGCCACAGAGGCGCACATTTCCCTGCGACTCCCGTCCTGTGTATAATAGAGATTCCGCACCAGGTCCTAAGACAAGTTTTGTGGATAATACGGATTCCGTATTCCATCTCGCTGAGGGGTTCAGTGATGAAGACTATCCAATGGCGGGGCGCCATCGGATGAGATCCATGGATTACGGCTCGCATCCCAAAATCCTGGAACCGGACTCACCAAGGACACTGCTGGCCTCCTACCAGAGGCTCTTCCCCGTCTCCCGAGGCCTGTATCGTGATCCGGATTGGGGAGATCTGGTACGATTCCGGACTTCTCCACGTGTCTCCAGAACAATCCCGCCCTACGCTGCTTCACCCGTCGGGAATCGTGGTTGCCATGCCGTGAGCCATGGCCTGGGGCTATCTCCCTTCTCTCAGTCGCTGCTGAGGCTGAGGCTGAGCTGAACCTTCCAACTTGCCGTGCTTATCAATGATTGTATCTCGTGTCATTAATGCATCGCGTGATTATTTTGTGGTGATTCATTCATTCGTCTTCTGAGGTTGGTTTGGCATATGACCAAGGCCAGAAATCTCGAACAAAGTACGATGTTGTCGGTAGGTTAGTTCGTTATCTGCGACATATTAGAAGAGAGGCTTTAGAGGGGTTGGGCCCACATACGCCACTACACTTAGCGTTAAGTGGAAGATTTGTCACTCAAGAAGAGGATTTGCTGAATTAAGAAAGTGCTACCATTATACTGATTGAAGAAGATTTCTTAATCATGAATACCACCACAACGAGCTGGTAAGGCTAAGATGAAAATGCACTTTTCGTGCGTAACTTACGAGGGGATTATGAATACGGCCCCAGGAGTAGCCTACATACCCAACAATTACACAATGCAGACACAGAGGTACATGGTTTACAAAAGGTTTCACTTTGTAATTTAGAAACATGATAAATATAGGCAGCAGCAGTGTATTTAATTGAAGCAATAGCTAGTCCTCATCTTATTGGAAAAGGCACATAGTTGTACACGAGTGTCTGCCGTGGTCTGGAATATTGGCCCAGATATCGCTACTGGTGAGTGGCACAATATTAGCCGGCCAGCTATCCAGAGTTTTGTACAAATATGGGACTTTCACATATAACCTTCATCTTTATGGTATGTTCAATTTTGCTTTCATTTATCTTTATAGCTGGTAATGATAGCCCAACGGGCAAAGAGAACGCCATGTATCATATATGGCGTCGTTTGCTGGAGGTATATGCACGATCATTGTACGTTCAATTTCATCCCTATTGCACTAACATATGGACCACCGCAGCGTCGTTTGCTGGAGGTATATGCACGATCACTGTACGTTCAATTTCATCCCTATTGCACTAACATATGGATCCACGCAGCGTCGTTTGCTGGAGGTATATGCACGATGACTGTACGTTCAGTTACATCCCCATTTTACTAATATATTGACCACCGCAGCGTCGTTTGCTGGAGGTATATGCACGATCACTGTACGTTCAGTTACATCCCCATTTTACTAATATATTGACAACCGCAGCGTCGTTTGCTGGAGGTATATGCACGATCACTGTACGTTCAGTTACATTGACATGTTGACCACCGCCTTATGTCGCATTTGGCTTGAAACGTCCCGTATCGTGTCTGTTGTACAAACAGTTTGTTTGTTTAAATTAATTAGCTTGTAGCCCAGGTGGAACTGAATGAGCAACTGGCTTTTTTGCATAGAGCAACTTCCATGTGAGATGTTCTTTGCGCCTTTGACGCCGGTGGAATTGTTTGTCAACATAGCTTGCCATGCATGGTTACTGTACTACGTTCGCTATCCGCTCACGACCTGTAAATTGACGCCGATGGAATTGTTTGTCAACATAGCTTGCCATGCATGGTTACTGTACTGCCTTCGCTATCGGCTCACGACCTGTAAATTGACGCCGGTGGAATTGTTTGTCAACTTAGTTTGCCATGTATGCTTACTGTACTACGCACGCTAACCGCTCACAATTAATAACATACTCATCAGAAAGTAGTGTCTGTCGCGACCTTGGGGCGCGGAATGTACTACGTACGTACGGGGTGTCCAGCGGATACCCCCTGTAACGTCGTGGCCGGCCGGTACTTAACGGCACTGCGTCGAGAAGTGTTTATGCCTCGGCCTTGGGTTGTGTTTGACGAGCATGGCCCTCGATAGCCGGCTTGAACTAACGTTTGTTTGGCCAACGTCGCAATCTCGGCCTGCCCCCCAAGGCTACAGATATATATATATATTTGTGTATAAGGAGGCGGTCAGCTACGTCTATGGGAGCACCGCGCTGTAGTTCCTGTGCTTTCTCCACCCCCTCCCCCCCCCCCACCTCAGCCCCGCCACCCGCTTTTCTCGACAACTATGATGAAGTGGTTATTATGCGCAAACTTTATTCATTTACTCTTCACGGAGAACCCCCATTATCGTATTAACTTCAATCTATAAATGGGCGAGGAACATTTTATTTCTATAGTCTAAAACTAAATGGTGACTCGTGTTACGAGCGTGCTTATACGCCTTTTATTTAAATATCCTGCCTGATTTTATTGCTGTCATGTCTTAAAGCATGTGCGAGGGATGTCTGGGTATCGAGGCCAAACTTTCATTTCCGCTAAAAGTGACATGTATTATTCAATTTTACGTCCGCATTTAGTAACATTAATGATATATATATATATATATATATATATATATATATATATATATATTGGCTTTATGGTACTTATAAGCCACTGGGCCATGGTATACTACAAACATCCGTGTATATACAGTCGTTAAGACAGTCCCATACAAACCTGAATGGCACGGTAAATAAAAAAGCTGGCGTGACGCTATGACCGAAAGACGACTTCTGTTCGGCGTGTTTCTACATGAGGCGAATGACATTGATTATGAAGTGTATCGAGCATTACGGGGTCACCCCGTGGCCGAGTGGGTAGCGCGTTCGGTGGGTTGTATATTCAGGACGCTTTAACCACGTCTGGCCATTACGCGTCAATGGGAGAAGAAAGGGTAGGCGGAGCCATGTCCCCGGGGGTAACCCCCTACTCTTTGCGAAGAAGGACATGGGTCAGTTTATCCTGCGACCACACAGACATGGCCACAGCGGGGCGGTAACCACCGATCCACGTGCCGTTAGGATATCAGGTGGCCCGAGCACTCAATGCGAGCGCTCTTATCCACTGAGCTATCGAGGCGGCCCCGGTCGCGCGTTCGGAAATTGTCCAGTGTGCGCTGCTAGGCCAGCCACAGGCCGCCGGTGCGTGGTTCGAGCACCACCTGCGCAAATGTTTCTGCCATGGTACAACACATTTACAAGTTATTGGGTAACAATGCGCAATCATCCATAATATTAAAACTGATGCCTGTATGGTGATAGGCTACATAGCATTTTGTCATCATAACTCCGTAGAAATTAGCCGTGGTGGCATATTTGTCAAGAATACAAATGGTGTTGTTGTCATATGATATTTGGTCGTATCTATTCGCTCCATCCCTGCACAGCGATATCAGGCAATAATTGTTCAACTTCTCATGTCAGCAACACCTTGACTCGCGACATGACAGGAATTTAAAACTTAGACTGTCGTCAATACCAGAGATTCCCGACGCAACCATAAACTCTCCAGCAGGTTTTTTTGTCACGGTGTCTCCTTAAGTAAATTGTTATTGAATATAATTTCCGAGGATAATGTGGAAAGCAAAATGCTGTTCGCGATAAACGGTGTTATATTTCGTTAAGTGCCCCATCTGTAGTCCTTGGTTACATTTACGTCAGATTTAAAACATCTGTCCACGTCAGTTTTTTCTTTGGTCGTAAATTAAATGGCAGACACGGAATAAGAGGGCTTGACGTTGTTAAATTGTAAAATGTGAATATACTAATTGATAAGAAATATTAAAATAGATTTATGATGGCAATAAAGGCGTAAGTGCGATGTCTGTGAGGGCTGCTTACTACAACTATGTCTATTTGGTTTTGCACCGCGTCATGGTGAAAATGAAGCCAATGACTCTGACGAAGAGAAATCGAAACAGTCACTGAAGCAGATTTCACACTACTCTAATTCTTAACATGCTGCCCCTTGGCTTTGCGCTTACACACGTTTAGAAGACAAATGCATCATGTTCTTCATTATTTTTCGCCATAAGCTAACAAGTCGCCATGTTTCGCCATAGCATAAGTCTTTAATTATTAATAAGATTGTATAATTTGAGATGCCAGCTTCACGTTGATCATGATATCAACGCTTCAAATTCAGGAAATGGCGAAGACACGATCAGTACATTATTTTACATATATTAGCATTTCGAACCACCGAAACACGTGGCGTTCGGCTTTCAGTTAGCTAGAGCGCTCTATTTGAGCGTTCTATTTGAGCGCTCTAACCTACTCAGCTATTGGAGCGACCCTTACTCATATAGAAGATAATAATATAATAATAAGTTAATTGAACTAAAAGGCCTCAGGCCCATGGTACAAAACACATATACAAACGCAATTGCCTGAAATGCGATAATTTCTGATCCAGGGTAAGTTTCTTACGAATGTCGATGTACAGATACGTATGCACACGAAGTGAAATTCGTCTTCGACATAAAATATACCTTTACGGCTAATATACCTTTACGGCTACAATGTTGGCAGTATCTTTCGTCTCTGGATATATTTAGTCTCCTACCGGTTTCAATGGCTAAACGATGAAGAAGGTAGAAGATGAGGCTGTCGCTGAGACGTACAGCTACGTCGGCCTTGTTAGCGCCCTGAGTCGTGTGAGCAGCACTCGGTTGACAAGGATGACGGTCTATGGATGCAATATTCACTAACTATTTGTTAATGGGATAAGTTTTCATCCCACTCGGCTGTGCATTCATGTGATACCCATCAACTAATAAATTACCTGTTTATGGTCTTTAACTTTGCCTGCGAATTTTACGTGGGTAATTTAGTTACAGGCACGCCGTAATAATGTACCTGTGGCCATTATGCCCTAGCCGCTTGGTGTCGTTCTTCCGTGTCTCTGCATATCTCACGTCTGACTCATATCAACCATTTATGACAATTTATCCATTTCTTGGGCTATAACATGGGAGGTGGACCAGGCGCATGGCATGCATATACTAGCTTTTATGGTTCACTGACGTGACCTAACGTGACATCATATTATGCGTCGTGTGGATTGCTTTTAAACGAAAATAGCTGAATAATCAGACAAATAGACTTGGCATCTAAAGTTACCTGTTTAGCCATTCTGTTCATAAATGTGGTCTAAAACACAAATCCATTGCCATCACCACCTGAAATTACTCAGCACCCTTTCATTCTCATCCATAAAGAAAGAGTGGGGGGAGGGGGGGTTGTGAGAGGAAGGGGTGAGTAGGATCCTGAGAGTAGGATCTTGAAAGTAGGATCCTATATTAGGATCCTGAACATACCATCCTGAACATACCATCCAGCGTGACCCTGACAGTGTGGTTCTGACAGCATGATCCTGACAGTATGGTCCTGACAGTATGATCCTGACTATATGCCTTGACTCCGGAATATTGATCCTGAACATATGCTCCTGAAACTGTGATCCTGAAATCCCCCCTCTCTGTCTTTCCACAGGAAGAAGCAGGAACGGCTCCAGAAGGCTGCAGCAGCCGCGGCGGCCGACAACCAGGGAAGCCTGGATAGCATTCCGGATACCGTGTCCGTCACCTCCTCTATCAGTTCCTCGCGAGCCAGTCGTCCCTGGATCAAGGACCCTCTGGCCGACGCCAAGCCTATCACCGACCCCATCCTGCGCCAGAAGCTGCCCGGAGCGTCCGTCGGCGGTAGATCAAGAGTCTCGTCCAGGGTACGTTGACCTCATACAGAAATCCGGTTATTTGTTGTTACTGACTGTGTGACTAATGGAGCGCTTGCGTTTAGTTTCGTGTGTATTGCGCGTAGACGCACCACGTCCAGTGTAGTTTAGACGCACAGCGTTCAACGAACTTACGCAGACGCGGATTTGTTGTATGCCATTTAAATACGCTGTTAGTAGTCGATAATTGATGACTATGCTGCCACGTGGTGCGTGCTATACGTTCGCACGGGCACTGTACCTGTGTTAATCTCACTATAAGGCTTAAGCCTGTACCTAAGTCCTCAGAGTATGCTACATGAACATCATACTCTCCTTGAAATATCGAACTGCTGTCAATATTTCACTCACTAGTATAGTATTTAGTATTTAGTATTTTTGGCACTATATATATGTATATTAAGCTTGTCACAAACCATGTATTGTTATAGAAGTTATAACACCCTTGCTTACTTGGAAATCTATATGCCGTCAAGTATCTTCACAAGCATTTATCCTTCCATTTTGCGATTTTTGCATTGGGGTTTAACGTCACAATCCGCTTATCGAAGTTGACTGATATTGGTTTATGCCAATGGGTGGTGCCGGTAAAGACCTTTTAAAATCAAAATTGGTACGTATCTTTGGAAGATTTGGCAGTGTTTTGTGTACTACGTTTTGCAAGTACAGACATCGCTACCGAACTTCCCATTTAAAATGAAGACCGTTTAAAATATGATAAGGTCTACAGTCTATAGGGAGAGTTAGTATAAAAATCAGATTATGGACGAAACTGAGCAAACAAATTAAGCCTCTGTAGTAGTTGTAAAACAGTTACCTGAGCATCTAAAACCGAACAAACAAATTAAGTCTCTGTAGTAATTGTAAAACAGTTGCCTGCGCATCTAAAACTTAACAAACAAATTAATCCTCTGTAGTATTTGTGAAAACGGTTGGCTGAGCATCTTCAAGCAGCTACAACCAACAGTGATAGGCACGTGACGTATGTTAGGATGCTTCGATCACGTGACAGCGATCACGTGACGACCGAAAAGCACCCACTACTATGACGTCACACCAATAACCGTCGATCTTCGCCGTCGGATGTTGCGTTTATAGATCACGAACGGTGACCTTGAAGGAGCCCATGACCTTCAGGGTTGTCCGCACCACGGTCAATCTGAGGACCAGATAAAACGGGGACAGTTCATGAAGCGTATTCAACTCGTGAGTACTCAGCCCCCGAGACTGCGGACTACCATCCGGGTCTTGTCGGAGGGCAGTGCCCAGATATACACTCTTCCCGACCTGCTTTGCGGGATTGATATCCTTTCCTCAATGTTATGGCTAAGTCCTTTTCCCCTGGGGCCGGCGCGATAACTCAGTGGGCTAGAGCGCTCGCATTGAGTGCTCTGGCCAACTGAGAGCCTAACGGCACGTGGATCGATGGTTCGAGCCCCGCTGTGGCCATGTCTGTGTGGCCGCAGGATAAAGATTCCATGTCTTTCTTCGTAAGGAGTAGGGGGTTACCCCTGGAGACATGGCTCCACTCTCACTTCCTTCTCCCAATGACGCGATATGACCAAAAGTGGTTAAAGCGTCCCGAATAACCAACCAACCAACCAACCCTGGTCTTTCAACATTATCCCAACGATTTAACCCATTAGAATTTCGACTTGCAGGTCGTTCACTCTTATTTTGGTCCTTATAACGTCTTTTGGATACATTCCGGTCTTTAGTCGGCATGTTTTTGCTCATCTTTTGCCGAATTATCTTACGCATATTGCGTAAATCAGTGGTGATTTGTTCTGTATTTTATCACTTTATTAAGTCCTTGTCTTTTATTTAAGATTTGTTCTTCATGTCTTGACAAGGTCTGACATTTGTTCTCTACAATGTATAACCTGTCATGGGTTATGTCTTCTTCTGTTCGATCTGTCTATGCATTGAACCAACGACCATTATAATGTAAGACTAGTGCGTCAGTATAAAACATGAGATGTTCATGCTTCTGGGACCTACCATATGGATTCATGCCAGAAGGGAATGGAAACCTCCCTAGCTTAGTTGGTAATGTCATGGGTTGAATCACTCATACCTGTGCCTGGGGGCATGTGTCGGTGCCGCCCCCATGTTGTTTTCGAAAGAGGCATCTTGGCCTAATTTAGCCCTTGTGTTCACAAATGTGGCTCAAAACACATAATTCCGAATCATGGTCACTACCTGCATGGGAGCCACTATTCATTCAAGCCCATTTCACAGCTCCGGCACGGTATTTGGACCATATTTATCCTGTATGTGCACCAGAGTGGCCTTAAACCGACAATTTCATTTCAGACCTCAAGGTGTCTGTGCCGGTCTTTGACGATTTTTGTGTTTCTTTTATACTCCTCAGAGATGGTCCGAGGGTCACAATTATGAGAAACAAGTTGAACTAGTAAATTAACTTATATATTAAAATATATTTTATACAAATATTTTATACAATGATGGTAGCTTACATGCAAATTGTATGCTGCTTCATCATGTATCCATGCATACGTGAAATTGGGGTTTTGGCTTGATTTGATATATGCACTGTCACATGCATTGGCCTGGTGCATATGCACTGGCTTAGTTCATATATAACAATCAAATGGAAATGGTGGGCCAATGGTTGATGTATACACGAACATATGTAAGGCAATGGTTCTCATATCTGTCAGTGAAATAATTAGGTTAATGGTTCTTATATCTATCAGTGAGATAAGTAGGTTCATGGTTCTTATGTCTATAAGTAAGATAAGTAGGTTATTCAATCAGCGAGATAAGTAGGTTATTCAATCAGCGAGATATATATGTTACTCAATCAATGAGATAAGTATGTTACTCAATCAGTGAAATAAGTAGGCGAATGGTTGCGTTATCAATCAGTGATATATTTAGGGCAGTGGTTCTTATATTAATGCGTGAGATTCATCGCATCAATAAAATAAATGAGTGAGATATGTAGGAAAGTGGTTATCATATCAATCAGTGGGTTTTGTAGGATTGGTTATTATATCAATTAGTAATATATGGATGTAGGACGATCTGTCAATATGAGATATGTAGGACTATCAATATGATATATATATAGGACTGTCAATATGAGATATGTAGGACTGTCAATATGAGATGTGCAGGTTTGTCAATATGAGATATGTAAGACTATCAATATGAGACATGTAGGACTGTCAATGTGAGATATGTAGGACTGTCAATATGGGATATATAGGGCTATCAATATGAGATATGTAGGACTCAATATGAGATATGTAGGACTGTCAATATGGGATATATATGGCTATCAATATGAGATATGTAGGACTCAATATGAGATATGTAGGACTGTCAATATGAGATATGTAGGGCTGTCAATATGATATATGTAGGACTGTCATTATGAGATATGTAGGACTATCAATATGAGATATGTAGGACTCTCAATATGAGATATGTAGGACTGTCAATATGAGATATGTTGGACTGGTGATATCAATCAGTGAGATATGTAGGACTGTCGATCTGATATATATATCGGTAGTACAATGGTTATATTAATCCGATATACCTTTAGGATAATATTTTTTAGATCTGTTGGTGAGCTCTGTCGGACAAATCATACATCAATCAAAGAGATGTAACAATAGTGGCTACATCAATCAGTGAGATTTGTGACAACAGTTGCTACATCAATCAGTGAGATATGTTAAAACAGTTGTTACATCAATCAACCTGATATGTAACCCTGTGATTGGCTTTACATATTTTTTACGACTTTTAAGGACCGTTCTTCATTGCAGCCGAACACGAAATCACGTTTGCGTTGTTATACCATATCCACCATACACAATTATCCGTTGTCACAATTTTTTTTTTAAAAGTTGGTCTACATAGTATTGAACACAATTAATCCCAGTATTGTACTCCTGTAATTGTTGGGTTTCAATGAAAATATAATGTGAAGATATCTTGATTCAAACCGATCAGCGTTCTTCATATGCTGGAGAAAGCTCCGAGCTTGGTCCGGGACCCTTACTGAGAAAGGCTGTGAGTAGTAGCAAGACCACAAAGTAGTGAGATAACACACTGTGGCCTTCAGCAGATGATACCGCCACACCGATTCCGTAACCCAACAGCGCATTGTACCAAAGGCTACTACTTATTGAAATAAATGTATGACACTGACATCTGGGGTGCGTACAAATGTACGACGGTGATATTTCGGATGCGTACACATGTACGACACTGATGTCTGGAGTGCGTACAAATGTACGACATGATATCTCTGGTGCGTACAAATGTACGACACTGATGTCTCTGGTGCATACAAATGTACGAGATGATATCTCTGGTGCGTACAATGTACGACATGATATCTCTGGTGCGTACAATGTACGACATGATATCTCTGGTGTGTACAATGTACGACATGATATCTCTGGTGCGTACAATGTACGACATGATATCTCTGGTGCGTACAATGTTCGACATGATATCTCTGGTGCGTACAAATGAAGACACTGATGTCTCGGGTGCGTACATTTATTGCAATAACAACCATTTTAACCCTACCATGCACTGTACAAAAATCTATTATCCATTTAATTGAAGCTCGATACTGACCTCTTGTGTGTACATATAGTGCAATATCAGCCGTTTTAATCACCGTGATTCTCTTGGTGACATGGATTTATGTATTCAACGCCCTATATATTTGCGATATATATACATATAAACTCTAACCGGCTTACTCCACAGGTTAAAAAGGCATGCAATTTTTCCATTTTGGATTTACATTTCCCCCTTAACATTTATCGGTTTTCCCCCACGTGTTTCTCTCCTTGGGCGGTGAACAGGTGAAAGGTACAAGTGATATAAAATACAAAATAAAGATGTCACGGATAAGTGGAAGTTTATTGATACTTACTAACACTGGGATGATGCACCACGTGACACTCTGATTCAGTCCTCGAGAGTACATCCGGGACGTCAGCTCACCCACGTGACTCACACGCATGTTGTAATCGTATCGTGGTCACGGTCCTGTCATTTCCTCTTATTTTAGATTTAGAAGCATCCGTTTACCTGTTCGCAACCCCTGCTATTATTATGATTATTATTCTTGTATTAAATAGCCTCCAAGATATACATAGTAGCGTATTTTCAATAAGCGGTTCACACCAACGGACATAAACTTGGATTCGTCCACTGATAGGAGTTGGGTACATCCTGAATATATATAAAGATTTATATTGATAATTATCTATCTATGAATTTATATTTATATCTATAAGAATTTATATTTATATCTATCTATGAATTTATATTTAGATAATCTTTATATTATATTATTATTTATTTGTATTATTGCTTTTTTAATTGGCTTTTTCAGAAACTAATCTCCTTATTCTCATAATTCATTAAAATTCAATCGGCTATTTGGGTGAAATACATATCAAGTACACAAAATTTGCCGGTATTGATATTCCAAACCGCGGTTTTCAGGATGCATGCTCCATACAATCCTGGCGTATGTTTAACACTGTTTTGCTGTGACAGGACCACAAGATCCTGCAGCTGATGATCCAGAAGCGAGAGGCTGAGAAGAAGGAGAAGGAGGAGAGAGACCGGGCCAGAGCCCAGTGGGAGGAGGAGAAGAACCGAACGACGGCGTCCAGGCGAACGGTGGACCGACAGCGACGACAGAGTGTGGGCGACGGCAGGGTCAAGCAGCTGGCTGTGAGGGTAAGTCGTGACGACAGAGTGTTGGCGACGGCAGGGTCAAGCAGCTGGCTGTGAGGGTAAGTCGTAGCGACAGAGTGTGGGCGACGGCAGGGTCAATTAGCTGGCTGTGAGGGTAAGTCGTGGCGACAGAGTGTGGGCGACGGCAGGGTCAAGCAGCTGGCTGTGAGGGTAAGTCGTGGCGACAGAGTGTGGGCGACGGCAGGGTCAAGCAGCCTCAAGGGAGATGAAGCTGTTATCCATGGTAAATCAGACGGCCCAGATTGCTGCTTTCCGTGTCCCTGACTTGCCGGAAACACAGCGTTAGAGTGTCATACGGTAAAGTATAAAGGTATCGCCCAAGTAATTCCTGGATCTTCCTGGCATAGACACCTCTATCTTTTCTGGCATGTCGTCTGGTCTCGTTGCCGTGTTTCAACGTGTGATCACATTACTAAGCGTGTCGGGTGTTAATACATTGCGTGTGTCTGTGATGTAGATGTATGTATAGTATAGTATATGGTTTGTATAACCAGCTGTGAATACCGTGCCTGGAGCATGTTGTCTCTAATTTGGGGGAAATTGATTAACATTATTTTCATATCATGGCATGTATCTCTTTAACTGAAAGTGTGATGTTGTACTGATATATCTCTCACTTATATATAATTTAATACGTTCGGCATGTTATAGTTATCCCTGTATATCAAACAACATTAACATTTTTATAACTGTACCTTATGTTAGTGTTCTGAATGGGTTCCATCTTCGCTTGTTCACATATATGCACGTTATGCAGTGACCTATCTCCTGTGTCCACGCCCCGGTCGTCCACGTTAACTTGTGCCTCCATTTTTGTCTCCATGCCGGTCACATGACCGCTGTTGTGGACCAGTCTGTTTTTGGTGTGTATGTGTGTGTGTGTGTGTGTGTGTATGTACCCCCCATTCCCTTTCCTGGGAGTTTCCGGGCGATGTATTCAGTGTTTCTTCCACGCTGTCGTGTTGTAGACCCGCTCCCACCCTCTGACGGACTCGGGGCCCAGTCCGCGGGCCTCCCCCTTACCCCGCTCCGTCTCCACCCCCACCCCGACACCCCCTACCCCCAGGTGCGCCTCGGCGGCCACCGCCACGTCCGCCTCCACGCCACGTGCGCGAGACAAGACTCGCTGTAACCATGCCAACAACCCCGACCAACCGTGCGGCTGTGGTCGCGACCACAATAGACAAGCGAGTACCTTTCACTTGAGTAGCCTCGTAGACAGTATCTATATGCGGCTTATAATGTACTTATATATATATACACATCACATATATAGTGATGTCTGTCTGTACATATATGATTACCATGCTAACAATGCTTTGCTAAATTACTTATATTTGCCCGGGTTCTTTTTTCTTTGGTTTGGCTCTGCTCGTCTCTGGATATTGGTGATGCTGGTGATAATGAAGCCCAAACATGAACCTCTCCTAGCCACCTCCTGTAGTTGATTAGATGTATATGTTTCTAATAGAGCTACAGCTCGATCGCTTTGACATGTAGCATATACCGTATTTGTCCTTATAGAAGCCCACTGACTGATCGTATATAGGGGCAAATACGGTAATAGCGTCTGCAAGCGTACCAGAGCACATAGTGCATATAACAGTATTTAAGAGTTAGTCTCCAACTCCACAAACCTAGAAGTAGACTCGATGTATCTTCCTGCTCGCTGGCAGACCCTATATATTTTATTTCAAATGATCCTGTGAGCTTGTACCTCGGCCCGCCTGTACATGTTTTTAGTTAAGCACAGACCAAATTCACGTCAGAATATTTAGGGTATATTTGTTGGCATTATTATATGAATTACAGATTTATTGTTTAGTATGAACTTAATAGATACATTAGTGAAGTATTATTAGTAAAGGTCTCGCAGACTATTTAAACTGTCGTTATTGCTATATATTATTGTAAATTGCTTATCTCAGTTGCTGGCTTCATCCACCGCGCTACGCTTGCTTTTTGGGGTATTATGTCCCATTCTAAGAATGCCAGTATCGCTCCAGAATAAATATCCCGTGCCCCTTCTTTAAAGCAATATATTCCGTAATTTTTTTGTATAACCAACCTCTTCTCCATGTCAAAAAAGTACATTCTGTCTTGAATTTAAATCCTGAAAGCCTGTGGGCTATCTGGAGAGAAGCAATTTGGTCACGGGAGCAGAAGTTGGTGGCCGGCTTTATATCCCTGCGCGCCTGTTCGCCGTTCGGTATTTTGTGTGTGATGTCGACCGCGGCTCGCTATCACGTCCGCGCGCGAAAAAAAATAAATCGCGCAGTTCTATGTTGAAATGTTTGTTTTACAGACTCAGAGAGATATAAAACATATGCATCATAGTTTTTGAGATACTTTTAGTCTTGATTCTAAAATGTAAAAAAGATTGAAAATCTTAATTAAAGAGTAAAAAGAAGAAAACTATATAATCCTGGACCACTGTTATATATAACAGGAGAATGAGAGATTTTACGTCTAGTCAAATTATCTACTTATCGGAAAAGAGGCAGCTTAACATAAATAAATATATCGAATTGCATCGAACTATTTCTTGATATGGACTACAAGTTTCCAGTGCGTTTGATGTTAAAAACGTAATCATGTATATAATTTGTGTTGGAAACACACCTTTCTTGTATCTTGTAACATAACGTAAATGTTCGTGATATCTCAGGTTGAGCGAGAGACGCGCAAGAAGAAGGAGGAAGCTACAATACGGAGACAGCGGGAGGAGGAGGTGCACCAGTGTGAGCGCAACCACACGACGGTCTCACAGAGACAACTCGACCTGCAGGTACGGCATCTCAGTGCAATTTCTTTTTCACTCTCCCGACGGCAGAGGTCGCTAGTTAAAGTCCGCTAAATACCTCTGCCCCACGTTTATAGTCTTGGTAACATGATAGTGATGCCTCGGATGCTAAATTATGAATATTTATGTGATATGAATCATGCACAATTTCTGCATAGGGAGGAAAATGTTGATGGTTCAATTTGACGTAGTTTTTTGTGAAGTAGAGGGACTTTAAGCGCCGCATGAACGCTCTCTGTCGTAAGATTGATTCTATTTGTGGCATGCCTGTCTGTAGTCTCGTCAGCTGCCGAGTGGTGGCGCTCGAGGAATCCTGTTAACATTAGATTGGTTAAAACCTGCAACTAATGACATAGTTTTTGTATACACATACAGAATCAGGTCATTAATGAATGAACTTTCGGCCGAAGCAATAAAATTTCTGTCAATACCATGGTTTATAATTATTTACTTTAACACGCAGCTAGTACCATGTAGTTATTCTGTTTATGACTATCACCCTTCCTTTCATGCAATATTCTTTCATATTTGTTTTGTACAAATAATCTAATGTGCATCTATTTATTTATTATGATGATAATATGAAAACCCATTATTTGGTGCAGACCTCTTTTCTTTTATATATGTAATCGTAGTATTTAAGAAAAAAATAATGTATGCATGGTTGATTAACACTATATGTGGTGATCAATTTATGAGCAAATGGGGCAACTTACGAGAAATGTTACTAAAATGATGTAATTGATGTATAAACTTGCTAAACGTGTTTTTGTTACTATTATGTATGCCGTATACACCAACTGTATTGTAATGTTTCATTGGGTTAAATTAAAAAATAAAAATAATAATAATAAAAAAAACACTATATGTGGCCTTGCCTAATTGTTTTTACAGAAACAACGGCTTCAAGAGAAAAAGAAAAGAGACTTGGAGAGAAAACTTTCGGTGGTAAGCGTCATCCACGATCATTTAATTGAATTTATCACGCCTTAATTCTCATGTGCGATATTGTAATTACACTTTATTTACACTTATATATTTCTATATTTAATTACATAATTACAAAGTACTAGTTTATCTTATTTTGTGCAATATGCGTTCACTACTTCGATAATTCTGGCTGCCCCCTATCGTAGGGATATTTCGGTGTTTAGTATGCACCGGTTTTCCCGCCATTAAAGCAGGACATCCCTGGTGTAATGGTCAGCGCAGTAGACTGCAAATCCATAGGTCCTGTTTTGAAGTCTGGGTCGGCATGTTCCACGTTATCATCATTCGTCCCTTTATGCACAAAAGCGGCCTAAAACTCCAATTTATTTCGATTCCCGCCTTCAGGAGAAGCGACTGGAGGAGCAGAAACGTGAGTTGGAGGAATACAACAACTCGCTGAAACAACGCAACCAGCAGGGCCTGAAGAGAGCACAGTCAGTGAAGACGCTGCGAGAACACGAAATAGCAGAGGTGGGTAGAACTGTTGGTATTTAAGTTCATTCATTCCAAAATCAACAACGGATATATACAGGACAACATTTTAACAATTGTTAAAGAGTACATCTAGATGTCCATACAGGGATATACATAAGAAATAAACATATAGTGCTTTCATAATATGCCTGTAAGTAAACACACATAATGGGGAATACTGTTGAGGGCGTGGTTGGAGGAAAGTGAGTCCGGAGGGTAAGAGGAGGGGTGGGGAGTTGGGCACTACGTTCATGGGAGATCCGATGACGTCACGGAGGCCACGTTGACAATTTTAAAATGTCTGGGTAGAACTTTAAGACGTTACAGAGAACTGAAACGTTTATTTGTAACGATTGTTACACGAAGCTTATAATAACTTAATTAAGTCTCATATATAGACCCATCATTATTACATGTATCTTGGTGAAGAAATAAAGCGATGGGCACTATTTCATGCAATTTATATCAGTATAATAACCCGAATGACAAGGCAGAATTTTTTCACCTTGACCCGTCAGTTGTTGAACCCGACTTCTGGAATATTACGAAAGCGGAAAGGTGCATGATGTAGAGGTTGTTGATAGGTTCTCGGTTTGCGCGTTAATTGGCACCGGCATCTGTCATGGGAGGTTTCTTGGTCTATTGGCCTATTTATTTAACCACTATTTGTAACAACATAAGCTGAAACTCTGAATTTTCCCGTTCTCTTTTGCCGCAGAGAGCCAGGTTAAAAAACGAGGAGGCCATGAGGCGACATGAGGAGAAGATGAACCTCATCAAGCGACAGTCCACGTGGGTTCATTGTGTACTATTGAATCACAATTATTATTAATAATAATAATAATAATAATAATAATGAATAATAATGAATAAAAATAATTGATCTTATACGAGGTTTCGGGTTAATTTCATTGTATTGCATTTTTTTCTTCAGACTACCGGTGATCAGTTTCGTTTTTGATACTAACGTGTTTTTATTTATTTGCAGTGAAGATTTAATGGCGAAGAAAGCTACGCTAGACCTGAGAGAACATTTATCGAAAGGAACGAAAGAGGATATAATGACCAAAAAGGAACGCGATGCTAAGAGGAGAAGGTAACCACAATAGCGATCATACATGATCATATTTTACTTTTAAATACAGAATGTATACCTTTAAGTACTATGCTACACCTAGTAAAGATCAAGGGCAAGTTTGGCGACTTCGTTTGCGATTAAGATGGGAATCTACAAGATCGCACGTTAATCCAACCAGAGTGACGCGTTTCTGGTACACGTCGGTCGACTTAGAGAGGTTTTACTGTAGAGTACTCTGACTTGGCGACTTCACGGGTTGATCGAAAATACGCTTGATTTATGAAAATGGGCGGAAGGATTTGTGTCGATGACGAAATTTGCAAAATTGGTATAAAGAATTCGCCTTTGCGTCAATCAGAAGAAAAATGTATATGTTTAGACCCGTGAGTTCGAAGCGACCTGGGCCAAAAAAATTACGCAAATAGAAAATAATCAACCTTCGCGATGGAAGTGACAAGTCCGTAGTTTTCAACGACTGCTCATTTTGTTCTGTCTTTCTGTGGTCGCATTTTAGCATGGAACTTGAGCAGCGATTGCAGAAGACACGAGGCAACAAGGAGAGATTGGATGAGGAGGTCCAAACTTGGCAAGAGGATCTTCTGCGCTACCGAAAAACGGTAAATCTAGATTTGCTTGATTGGTAGATTATGAATTAATGTTTACATGTTGCCAGTATGAGTTGTTTTTCTTTGGTGAATGGTTTCACATATTATCAGATTGTATAATGTACAACATGTACAAACTTTCAATATTCGAAGACTAAATTTACAGTATTTTTTCCATTAACAGCAAGAGCACCGAGCGGCTGAACAGGCCAAGAAAAACGTCATTCTGAAGAAGGAGAAGGCCAAGCAAGACAGACTGGAGAAGGCGAGACTGGCCAAGGAAAACCTTGAAAAGTACGAACCATCCCAGAATAACTGCTGTAACAATCATCCCATGTTATTAACGTTTGAACGGTGAACTTTTGGTGGAGGGAGACCTTCACGATGCTCCGCCCATAGCGCCATGAACTGTAGTTCCATCTCCGAAACCTAATGGCTCCGCAAGTTCGAGCTTCTAGGTTTCGAAGATGGACATACGTAAACTTTAGTAGCCTCGCTTCGTTACCAGGTGTCCCAACACAATTTCGGGGTGTGTGACGCACCCTTGTGTTGTTGAGGGTGCGGTAGTCAAACTGCAGATGAACAGACCCGGCTTTCATATATTCCCAGCCCATCTTTTAACCCTTATTATGGACATTTTCATAAATATAAGCAGACCTTATTGGTCCAACTAATATTAGGGCACTGCCACAGCAGTGTGTAATGGGTCACAAAGCTGTTGCCTCGATGTGAAACCTGCGTTTGCGTACGTTTATTCCCATCCTTTCATCTCAATTTCCCTGGGAGTTTTCCTAGATCCGGTTTAACTTCTGTGTGCACAAAAATGGCCTAAAACACCAATTCATTTGCTTTGGTGTTTGGCTGTTGTAGGTTGCAGAGTCAGGAGGATGAGTGGAAGGCCTCAGTGGAGGCCAGTCTGGCGCTCAAGGACGCTAAGACCCGGATGTTATTACAAGAGAAGGAGGAAATAATTCACGAGGTGAGAGGAAAATTCCAGAAATTCCTGAGTGCCACCTACAGAAACCATGACAATGTGATTAATTTAGTTTGTGTTCTTCGTGGCTTTGTAACTGCAAATAAGACGATATTGAACATTGTTTCTGTCAAGGAGTCGGGCTGAATAACTTAATGATATGACCTGTAGGTCATAATAAAAATTGAATCCCTTATGATGTGATAAGACCTCTGTTTCCTCTCTCATGTGATGGCAGTCATGTATAAATACAAGTATATAACGGTTGTGTCCAGCGTTTTATTTGGATTACTCATCGAGATATGTGGTTATTGAACGTCTTGCATAATAGAGATGTATAAATATTAATAAAATAGACTTGTTTCTACCAAGGCTTTATGTTTTAACTCGTAATCTGAAATATTCTGGATATATATAATAAATCTTTTTTTTACCAGTC
Source organism: Arenicola marina (assembly GCA_964019135.1). Classification (NCBI taxonomy): domain Eukaryota; kingdom Metazoa; phylum Annelida; class Polychaeta; family Arenicolidae; genus Arenicola; species Arenicola marina. The sequence continues at coordinate 21,374,691 of OZ025259.1, read as the reverse complement.
TCGTGCGATGGCCGAGACCTCACAGAGACTACGAGAGGAGCTACGAACGCATTATTCCATGAACGACTTGGATAAGTTGAGTCAACAAGCCAACCTGGAAGCCCGCTTCATCACCAAGTCTTGAGCATCATCAATGGGCCTGACCATACCTTGATGACCATGCAAAGCCATGAAACAACCCTCTTAATGATCTTCAACGATATGTCATCGAGATCTCTAGCGTGAACTAAGACTAAGAGAGACTGTCCGGCCAGCGCTATGGGCAGACGTTAAGACATAGACTCCTTTGTCGGCCGCCTGATTTTGAGTCGAATCGAGCGTCCGTGGAGCCGTGGTGAGGTACCTGTGACCCGGTCCGGCGGGGGCGTCTGGCCTCAGTGAGGATTCCCGGGAGTGCGACACTTGGATCTCCATGGAAACATAGAGCAGGGCATGATGCATCATTAATATGTCGCTCTAATTCAGAATAGATCTTGAAGATTACTCCATCGTGTTGCGCAGACAGACGGATGCCAACCCCATACTTCAAGATGTCAAAGGATTTCACTGACCACCTAATAATAATCAGGCACTGAATTGTCTGCATTCTCTGAAATAGGTCGGCGTTCCTTGCTTCGCTTTGAGTGACGTCAGTCGTTAGGCTTGTGATATCTACTGTTTGACTACTGTAACCGACATGACGAATTAGTTATCACCATTCATATCATACTCACAGGAAGCAAGTTCATTCAACCACGTGGTTGAATGAACCACGTGGTCGGATATGTCTACATGCGATTGTTTGCGATATATGTATGTGGCTGTACTATATGTTAATCGGTCGTGTCTTAATTCGTGTTCTGCCGTTTTATCTTGTTATCTTACGTCAGAGTTGGCTCATCAAGCACGGTTAGAAGTAGCTCACGATTTATATTCCAATAACGCTTTAGCCAAAAAACTCATCGATATAATGAACAACAGTTTTGTTAAACGTGCGTTAAACATGTGTCGTGTGTTAGACATAGGCTACAATGATCAGTTGTGGCGTTGTTTTCCTGCATCCCGTTCAAGACTCTTGTTACTGCGAAGGGGCGATCTTAAAGTTTGATTTGACATCGTTGCACAAAATGTTAACAAACTATCCATATAGGGGGATAGTGAAGGGTAAAACGAGCCATATTTCTTGTATGGCATCAAATATTTTATTGACATGTGCTTTCAAGGGTTTTTTTGCATCCCAGTGCCGACATGTGGCCACTTGCATACCAATCTACGCATCAACATTCACTCCTATATCATCTCATTTAGAACAGCGGTGGGTTCCACAAAGCTACCTGATACCATAATAATATAGATAATACTGTCATAATTAAATGGCTTTGTGAAATCCACCGCTGAGCTCTTTTTGAGCTCATCGCCACGACTTAGGGTGCTCGACATTGGTTAATACATTGTGTGACGTATGGTGTCCATGGTAACGTATCTCGCGGAAGGTAAGACGGGCCTGTGACGTAATAAAACCGCGTCTCTCGTATTATTCCGTTTAGATTGTGATGTCAGTTTGCTGGTTGTACAGTAATTTATTCAATAGAAGCTTCTCACACCATTGTACATTTGTGCACGTAAATTTGTGTTGGCGTTATATCTTCATCGATATTTCTACACATGTACACCTACATAACTTTGGGTATTAACATTAACTGATTAGAATTGTTTTCTCACTCGTTTTCTTTGTGTTGTTAAGCTGTACATAGCATAGAGTAGATCACCCATCTTAGTGTTGGAGAGTTGTATTTGTAAGATTTACTTCTGTAAAAATGCAGAAGACAAGTGTTACCTATGCTTCATGTCTTAAGGACAGATGTGTTAATGCTGATTTACAGTTACTAATATTTTTTACGTATCCGTGAAAAAGAGAAGATATCACTTTTACTATGCAATTGGAATGATAACCCCTCCGTGTTTTAATATCGCGGGTTTTTACCTACATACATATATTTATATACAATATATATAAATATATATATATATGTAAAAAGCCAGTCCTGGGTTCGATTCCCGGTAGCAACGTCATGATTTTTTCATATAAATGAACCCTCCGAATTCACTAATCCAAAGCCTAATTGGTTCAGTCTAATGCGTCAGATCGTTTATCAAGAAAAACATACATTTATATATGTATATATAACAATATGTATTGATATTTAACATGCCGTGATATACTTGTGAGGTGCCTTATTTTCTAGGCAGTCGATCCTGTAAGACATCAACGCGTGTGTGTAAGATGCACAATTGTAAAAAACGAGTGTGGAATTCTTGAAATCAAAAAATACTCAGCCTTGTCAATTGTCCATGGCTTTCTAACAAATGACAATCAGTAGGGATTCTACTGTATTTTTGGGTAATATGTATAAATTCCATGCGTTAATCATATTCAACTCCTGCGCCATGAATGGATTTGATTCGATCAAAGCAATTGTCGTGTATAGTGTTCCAAAGCTTGCGCGGTTGGTCCAACCATTTACATGTATCTCCATCTGAAAGTTAGGTATGTGGAAATGCCCATTTCGAAGACTATAATTCAAGGCCGTTAACTCATTATTATGAATATGCTAAGCAAGGTACATGAAACTATGATATATTGGAAAAAATCCTTTGTTTACATGAAATATAATATACCCATGTTATATATATTTGTCGGTGCGTGGGTATGGAATATTTCTTGTCTGTCGTCACGTTTTTATATGATAATGAAATTGCAACTAAATGCTTACCCCCACATACATCATGGCGCGTTAAAGGGGCGCATTTCTGAAGCAATACAGTATACGTCATTACGTTTGTTAAAAATGGGCGGCGACGGCGGTGGGTAGATGGGTGGGGGAGTGTGAGGGGGCTAAAGCTGCACGTCGAATGTTGATAGAACTTCTGAATGGTGCATTGTATGAGGATCGCAACGTGCAGTATTCGTGAACAAATGCTGGGTACCTGGAGACATCTTTTCGAAATAAACGATTTCAGCATTTTCTTCTTTGTCGGCCATTTTGTTCATTCATAAATAGGTAGTTAACCTTCCCGTCTATACACACTGACTGGTCACATCTCTCAATCATTTGATGGATTGGTAGGCCATTCTGGCTAAGTTATCGACAGAACACTCCTGCTGGCCCAGGTCATAACGGGACCAGAAAACCAGGGAACACCGAAATTCAAATTTCCGCACAACATTGTGTTTTCAGCCACTTCTGTGCCTGAATGTGCCGCAAAGTGAACTCTTTGGACAAGGAAATCTATGAATGAAACGATCTAATTTTGATTAATAAAAGTTAAAGCACTGTTATGACGTCATCCTATTGTCTAAACTGTACATCAATTTTCAGGAATGTACTGTTTTAGCGAGCTGATAACTTGAGATTGACTCAACGAGACTAAACTATTCCAGTTGAACAATCTTCCTTAAATGTTACGAAATCGACAATCGCAGTCAGGCCAATCAAGAGTAATAAGTTTGCTTCTCTGAAACATGTCACAAACACAATGAATGAGGACCTGATGGAGGCGTTACGCCCGATATTTCCTTATATTTTTCAGTAATCACACAAGAAATCATTTTTTCTTTTCATGAATCCCTCAAAACTAATTTTCAAAAGTGTATCCTATCCATCAACAACGCACTTCATGAGGTGTTCCTTGTTGTGTACCCGATCGCAACATAGTTGCATATCATATGCTTTTAGTATCTATTGATTTTCACGATTGCATCAATTTCATTTTCTAGTGACAATGACCGTCTGTATAAAGACACATAGTCCATGTAAAGTAGCCTACGCGCCTGGATTCGAAACGAGACTTCATTCTTGCAATCTGTGGATGAACGAAACTGACTTGTGGCTGCAGGGTCCGGCGGTTCTTCCACGCTGGGGCAAACTATTGTTTCAGCTTAGCTCACGTAGGACTCAAGCCTACCAGTTGCTACAATAATACATGTCGTGGGTTCTAAGATCCTATCCATCAACAACGCACTTCATGAGGTGTTCCTTGTTGTGTACCGGATCGCAACATAGTTGCATATCATATGCTTTTAGTATCTATTGATTTTCACGATTGCATCAATTTCATTTTCTAGTGACAATGACCGTCTGTATAAAGACACATAGTCCATGTAAAGTAGCCTACGCGCCTGGATTCGAAACGAGACTTCATTCTTGCAATCTGTGGATGAACGAAACTGACTTGTGGCTGCAGGGTCCGGCGGTTCTTCCACGCTGGGGCAAACTATTGTTTCAGCTTAGCTCACGTAGGACTCAAGCCTACCAGTTGCTACAATAATACATGTCGTGGGTTCTAAGATGGAAGATGGGCTTCACTCAGCTATGTTATTGCTTTTGAAAGAGAGAATTGCAAGGTACATTTTAAGAAGACTCGTTTACGCTACAGGGAACAGGTGAGGCTCACCGTACCTTAAGTCAGAGAATACCCGTGTAACAGTTCATTCTTGAAAAGATATGTATTCCTTACCAAAAATTTAAGATAAAACACGAAATGAAATCATTGTTGTTTTAGACCAGCTTTGTGCACAAGGGGGCTAAACTTTGACCAAGGGTTTGACCATGGAACCTTGGTTAAAAACGTTGGTTGTATATTCGGGACGCTTAAACCACTGTTGGTCATATCGCGTCAATGAGAGGAGTGGAGAGTGGAGCCATGTCCCCCGGGTAACCCCCTACTCTTTGCGAAGGACATGGGACCTGTATCCTGCGACCACACAGACATGGCCATTGCGGGGCGCGAACCACCGATCCACGTGCTGTTAGGCTCTCATGTGACCAGAGGACTCAAGGCGAGCCACTGAGCTACCGGGGAGACTCTACTTCTTGTAAACAATGTCTGTAAGATTGACAAACAACCGACAAACAAGTGGTTAAATAACTGTTCATACTTTATTGAAGTCTGCAGCAAGACGTTGTGTGACATACCTTTTCCGTGGGACTAGCTTCTGGATATGCCTTTTTGGCACAGGTGGCTGAAGCCAAACCGTGGTAAAAAGAAGCTATGCATAGATTTTCTCTCTTCTTTTGATCCGTGTATTCGCAGAATGCAAGGCTAGCGACCTATATAGTACACGCCATATATAGGATACTTTATTTTTAAAGTATCCACAAAGTGAAATATTAACAATTGTAATATCGACAGAAACAGGGTTATTACCCTCATTTGTGTCCCAATCAGTCGGAATACATACAACAAAAGCAAAATGTAAATTTCGGAGAGGACAACGGTAGCTGCCACATAACAAAAGTCACCGGAAGTTGATAAACGTGGCCTGTCGAATTGAGATTCAACAAATAACTAACCCAGATTGAGCAATATTACCACTAGGGTAAGTACTAAGCAGTCGAAGACACTGTACGTAGTGGGAGATTAGCCACCTCACAAATATAATAAACATAAATCAATCTCTTTACAAGTATTCTTTATTATGTTGATTTGTTCCTCGTTTTGTTTTTCTCCAGTAGAGATTCTTGCATTTTTTTCCTAAATCCGCAAACAAACAAACACACTAGACGACTAAAAACTGCTGCCGAATTACATGAGATCCCCCCAACATGGCAGAGACGATGAGTGAGGTGGTTCGCGGTTCTACATCACTAACCACTCGCTTTTCAAACCTTACGTCTGACAGTGTACAACTAGCAATCGAGAACACAAAATGTAAACATTATTTAACATAAAATAAACGGCACAAAGGAACAAGAGGTGCGGCCTGAGCTTTGCTCCCGTCCGCCATTTTCATAAGTTAACACTACCAAATCACATTAATGCCACCATCACCTACCCACCCACCCAAAAAATGTACCGAAGCGAAAAATGACACTGTCAAACGCTATGCCCTGGCTGTCCGGTCCCCTACTGAGAGACTTCCTTCTTGTAGTGAGACAGGGTCCTGGCTGAGGGGTCCTTGGCCTCTGTCCACTTGGGCATCCAGTAGTAGGGAATCCAGGCGGAGCGACCCGGGTAATGCTCCTCGAAGGTGCGCCGGTAGAAGTAGGCCTCCTTCGTGGGTGGCGTGTTGAACGGAAACGTCTCAGCCGCTCTCGTCATATCCTCGTCGGTAACCTAGCAACCACAGGAGGTGTGTGAGTGGGGAGGTGACAAACGTGCCGTCAATGTGCATGCGTTAGGTCTATATATTTTATTCTCCCTTGGAAAACAAACTGGTGCTTTCCCATGCAGCTCGGGTTTTGTTACAGTTTAGGCTATAGTGTCTTAAATGTAAATGTTAAATTTATATACTTTACGAATACATGTATTATGCATACATTTTGTATAAATATGTTGTTATGCACTTTCCCTAATTTACATATATTTGATAGATATTCTCTTAATATATGGTTTAACTTATGTATGTTGTATTAAAATAAGATGTTGTCAACCCATACGATGCTTCATACGTCTGATTGAAATGAAATATGGATTGTTTGCGCACATGAATAGTAAACTGAGCCAAGAAACCTCCCGAGACACTAAAATAGGATATGATGAAACATGCCCCGGATACAGGTGACCAATGCCCTTGGCCGTAAGTTCGAAACGAGTGGGGTCGAATATTTCCACCTCGAATAAGACATTAGCATGTAGCAGATCAAACTGCTAACTGATAAAATTAGCATTTCGCGTTACAATTCTGCACACAAATTGAACATTTGTCTTTCATATATATTTGTCTAATTTTGTTAATGGCACCTCCTACACTGAGAGTTCCGCTCTTTCATTTATAACTGATCGACAAATACTCGACCGCGACTGTTTCGAACTGTCGGGCCCAGGTGATCTGCAGCTCAGCCTGCCAACTTACCAACGGAGTTGGTAAGGTTCCCATTCTTCATCACACAAGCAATGCACAAACCGCCCCCTATTCCAACCACACTCGCCGAGCACCTTGCTCACTCACCTGTTCCTCGACGTACTCCTGCAGGATCTCAAACCAGGCCCTCTTCTGTGAGGACACGCCGTCGCTGAAGGCCTCCTTGGGCCGCCACAGCACGTCATTGGGCAGGAGGCCCGTGCCGTCGAAGGCTTTCCGCAGCAGGTACTTCTCGACCCCGTCCCGTGGCTGGCGCTGTACCTCGGGCAGCGTCAGGTAGTAGCCGCTCAACTGGTGGTCCAGGAAGGGTACGCGCAACTCGAGGCTATATGGGCAAGGAAAATAGATAGTTGTCGTTCACTATTTACCAAAGTAAGACGCTGGGTAGTAGTTCAAGTAGTTCAGCAAATTACGCGGTCCGCTCTCTTAACCAGTGGCGGATCCACGATTCTGCCGAAGAGGGGGGTGGGAGGGCACAATTCTGAAAAACGCGGTGCATGCGTCAATTTAGTGTGTAAATGTCGCCGAAAACGAAGAAGATTTGCCTTTTTACGCCCCCATCCATAATTGACTTTTCCCCCGAAAATGTTCTTTCAGAGAAATCTAATTTTCAAAATTTAAGATTTTGTTTCAATTTTATTTTGAAATTTTAGAATTTTTTTAAATTTTATTTTGACATTTCAGATTTTGCATGGAACTGGGAACCAGTTGGGGTGCGCACTTACCCGTGGGCGGACGTGGTCCTATCTGCCCGGAGCACGTCGTAGTAGAAGAGGTCGTTACAGAGGCGAAGGCTCTCGGCGTGGCCGGCCTCCGGGGAGGGGGCCTTGTGGAAGTAGATGTACCCCTGGGCCACCTCGTCGGCACCCTCCCCGGAGAAGATCACGATGCTGTCCGTCCGCTCAGAGATATACTTGCTGACCAGGTACATACCTGAAGTACGCAGGAGATGGGAAATACAATTAAAACTTGTCATGTGCACATGAAGTCATGCTGTACTGAGTCATGCAGGTAAGACCAGAGATGTAATCAAATTCATTCAAAAATGAAAGGCCTTTCAAGTTTCAAAATCAGAATCACCAGTCGGTAGCCACGCTCGTCAATAGCTGTTTTCCGTGCCTGTATATGTACCCCATGTGCTTATGTACTGCTGTATAAATTGAGCTAATATTACAAAATATATTATATGTAAAGCTTTTGGAGCAATAAATATAGTTTTTAAAATTATTTTAAAAAATATGCTTTCGCAACACTATATACGGCACAACAGTCGCATTTGTCATAACTTACACCCTCATGAGATATGTGCTCCAGGCCGCCTAGAACAAGAGTGCTGAATGGGTTCATCCCGCAGTTGATGAGACACTGGGTCACAGCCAAGTGAACGCGAGAGACTGGTACATTGACTCACCCACAGATGCCCTGATCGTCGTGATGTCATAGGTCTCCAGCTGACCAATCAACTTCTTCAGAACGGCCAAGCCTTCCTCGGGCGTAAACAGCACCTCGTGGTGCTCGCTGCCGATGTGCTGCGCCACCTGGCGGCGGGAAAATTATTTAAACTTAATTTCAGACGACCAAAGAAAAAGGAGAAAGTAATCCAGAATGTATCTTTATCGCCAGGTTTTTAAATTATCTTTTGTTGATTTCGACCAGAAGGAGAGGGAAGGGGCTTTTGTGCTAAAACGGGACAAGCGATCGATCGAGGCTAAATATATTTTACCTTGGTACAGGTCAACACGTATATGACATTACGTCATTTGAAGATGTTCTGTTATGTTATCATATTACAAAATGCCATTGTTTCCCACGCAATTAGCTGGACAGGTGACACGGGGTGAAAATCGGTAAAACTGTTACTGTTAACTCTTGGTAACATTATAGCAAGAAATACTGCATTCTGTAACATATATAGCAAGAAATAATACATTCTGCACACTGTTTTATTTTCTTACAATGCTCTAGTGCCATTATCAGTGATCGCTTTTTGACAATCGCGCATTTAAAAATGATTTATTATACTACCATCATTCCAAATTAAGGATTAAGGTGCCATAATATTTTGAGCATAACCGTTATCTTACCTTTCTGGCGGCGAGAATATCGGGACTGCCCTCCATCCCGGTGGAGAACGTCTGTATGGGATATTTGATGCCCTCCTCTTTGGCGATCTCAACGACCAGCGCCGATATGAGACTGGAGTCCAGTCCACCTGCACCACGACGGCGAGAGACGACCACATATTACAGCCAACAACCAACTAGTTCATGGTGGGCGTCTTAATCTTTGCAGGTTGTATGGCAATGGGAAGAAGCAAGGGTAGAGAGGAGCCATGTCTCCGCGAGTAACCCTATACTCATCACGAAGAAAGAAAGTGCATCTTTATCCTGCATAAATGTAAGACATTTGCACAGGTGGGGTTCGATTCACGCATCGGCCGCTTTGGCTGGCCTAGCAGAGTAGAGCCGAACTCGTTACCTACTAGGCCAACAGAATTATAGTTGCCATACAAAGCGCTGCTGCAGGCCGAGAGATGCCAGACATCGGTGTACCGTAGAACCACCCGAGCGTGATAAGGCGGTGAACAAGCGCAGGACCCCAAACTTTTTATACACGTGTTTTTAGGTACGGTCTGCAAGCGCACAACGTATAAATTTAACACGCAACAGCGGTTCTACGGGTTACAGTTTCAAGTCGTCAGGAGCAGTTTTAAAAGATGCGTACCAAGTAGTACAAGAAAACAAAAAGTTAAGACCTAGCAATTTTCATGTAACAAAAAGAAAGCTTCTGTGTTAAGACCGACCAAGCTCGTGTCATGCCCTTGCCATGCATAAATCATACCATTTGTCCACTATATTCCAGTCCCGTTCACTCTTCTCATCACCTCTATCCATTTTCTACTGTACACACCTGAAAGTAGGCATCCAATTCTTCGCTCAGCCATGAATCGCTTCTTAACAGCAGCTTTCACCAGTGTTCTCACGTTGGCGGAGACATCATCGGGGTCTGTAAAAAAAATGACCTACCGGGGTATATATTTGATATGGCTTGAATAAAAAGTGTATGCAGATTAAACTGCTTGGAACATAGACTAGTATAGAATATAGGCGGATTGAACATAAAACTGTGGACCTGAAACTACTAAATAAGTTACCTGTACAAGCGCAATAATTACTTTATGAGGACTGATTGATCGACCTCTATAATATTTATCTATAATATCATAGGTCATATCGCGACAATGGGTCAAGAAAGAGGGGAGCCATGTCTCCAGGGGTACTGCCCTACTGTTTGCGATGGAATCTTTATCCTGCACAACCATTTGTACAGAGAGAATTCGAACCACGCACTGGCCGTTTGGGCTGGACCAGAAGAGGAAATTGGGACCATAGCCGGACGTGCTACCTGTTCATTAACGCGCAACAAATCACACCTACCAGTTAAAGATACCAGGGTTTTATACATCGGCAGTGAACCAATTTGGTGGAACCTCTTGCGTTCCTTGAAGACAACTTTGCCGCTGGGTAGGAGGTCATACGTCTCGTAGTGGCCAGGAGGGAATGGTTCGATCTTCGATTTGGTGCCATTTTTAAAGACAACATCCATCAAGCCTGGTAAAAAACAAAACAAAGAAATACATACATGTATATTGGCGAACAAGTAGCGAAACAAGCTCCTATGTGAAAAAAAATAACTACATGTACTACTTACATAAAATTCAAGGAATATTCATCTACCAGAAATGAGAACAGTTGATTTGTTCTTTATATGCATTACGATGTCTTGTTATAGAGACAAATAGTAGGTACTGCAAATTCAAAACAGTCATATTTACATATTTACCTTTGGCTTCGGAGCAGACAGCCAGAGTGCCACTCTCGGTCAAGAGTCTAAACATAGGTCTGACGCCATATGTGTCTCTCATGAGGTGCACTTGGTTGTTCTTTGTGTCCAGCAGGCATACAGCAAACACTCCATCCAAGTGTTGAGCGGCATATTCTATTCCGCCTTTGTTATACAGATGAAGAATCGCCTCACCATCCATAGTGGTTTCATAATCAAAACCAAATTCCTTCTGGGACTGTAAGACAAGGTAGAAAAATAGTGGTCAAAGCCTTGTTACTCCACTTACTTTAGAGATTAAACACATAACAATGGTGACAGAGTGCTGTATTTTCCTGACTTTGACAATGCTTGTCTGTATACATGGATTACCAAAGACAATCGGACAGGGCTCTCCCTGGGAAACGCCAAAGCATGTGGTCATGTTTTATATCAAGCTGAACTAGCAAGAAACACAAAGTTACAACATTCATTCTCAGTGGCACCCATATCGTATCTTCACATCCATTGCATAAAGATATCAATATCACAGATAATCTGTCAAAGAAAGCTGTATTGTTACATCTAAAAAGTAAAATTTAAAAGAGTTTAAAAAGACTTGCCAGTTTGCAGTTGTAGATCTCTCCATTGTAGCAGAGCCACAAGGCCGGAAGGCTGTGGACTCTGAAAGGCTGCATGCCGTAAAGGCCATCCACAATGGCGAGACGATGGAAGCCATAGGCACAGCTGGGATACTGGGGAATGCTTTCAATTCTAAAGCAATCTGGCCCTCTGTGCGCTATCTGAAGACAGCTTCGGCATTGAGCGGAGACACACTCCTCACTCCCAAAAATTGCCCAAATTCCACACATGTTGTATTTTCTGAAACAGTCAACAATAAACAACTTAACAGATACTCATACAAGTTTTCACCCTGATAAAAGCTTTTCAATCTTGTAAATAGACATGATGTTGATATTTAAGTCAATACAAGTATATACAGTGGTCCCTTTGTTATACAACTGCTGTTATGTCAGTCAGTAAAATGGAGGGAGTCGTAAAGTAGAGGGATTGCCCCTGAGACATAGCTGCTATGGAGATTACAGTTTTTCTAGGTCAGTGCCATTTAATATCATCGACACATTGCTCAAAAGTTTTAAACCTGTCACTTGTGCCCTGCAGCCATTGTGTATTGATTCAGCTACTTAGGCCGACATTTACCGAAATATCATTTATAAGTGGCATTAGTGAGAGAGGCATATAATAAAGGGGCTTAAACATGTAGCAGAGTACTGTGCACAGCAAGAATCCTATATCACACATGCTGGGCGACTAGTGTCGGCAAAGGTGGTCACCAGGTTGCCAACTGAACTTCATCCTTAGCATTTACACAAATCTAGTGTTGCAGCTGCATGTTATCATAGCTACATAATGTGTATGCAGCATGGCCATGGTTTCATAATGTCTAAGGTGTCAAGGGACCATTGCTAAGCAGTTTTTCCTTAGACTGGGGTAAGTTTATATGTATAAAGATTGCAAAAAATTGGGCCTCTAGAAATTTACCCCAGTGATTCCATTTCCATAAGTTAAGAGCCTGAATGGGTACCAGACATACAATGATATTAAGTGTTCATCACTGGGGAGTCATATAATGCAGGGACCACTGTACTTTAAAAATTAAAGGATATGTTGTACTGATTGTTTTATTAAAGAATGATACATCTTGTGTGAGAAAGTATTGGTTTCTTTCATGCTGTTAACTAGCCCCATGTGACGTTGTTGGGAAACAACGCCGTTCTATCAAATCCTGTACGGCATTTTACAAACACGCGTGGCGAGAAACGGTGCTGATGGCGAGAACTTTTTGGGGTATGGCAATACTTTCTAAAAGTATGCATCTTACAACTTATCTTGTTATTTTGGTTGAAGTCTCCGTGATTATAACGATATTGTCTGTTGATTTTTCGAAGCAGCAGACAACTCAGTTCTGTCCGCCACCTTGCCCACCCAGTGGAGAAACTGCGCATGCGTGCATGTCATTAAAACCACACCATTCGCTTGGTGACGCTTCATACACCCAGCCATTGACACGCAATAAGCGAAATGCCACCTGACGAAAGCCGCTGGTGAAGAATGACCAAATACGAAATGGCACAATAAACAACAAGAAAGTCTCATTTCAACGGACTTGATAGTAATGCGATACTTTGTTAGTTCATGTGCATGAGGGTTTTGTGGTTAATATGAAGTTTAGGTATCAGAGTACAAAATGACAAGGGTTTGATGGATTGTGCGGTTAATAACACTTAAAGTCAAAGTCATAAATGCCGTAGACACACGTTTCGGCCCATATTTTCTGCGAATTTGCCTCGATCACTCCAAAAATCCCTGACGTGAGAAAGCAACACTAGACCATTTTAATGATACTAAACTTACGTTTGTACTGCGAGGTTATCCTTTTTTAAGACACAAACAATATTTCTCCATGCTGACACTCCATTGGGAGCAGACACACTTTCACAACTAGACTAAATCACAGACAATGAAAGGCTCTATAGTTGCCATGGCATCCTCGTGGCTGGTATAAATATAGAGCATGTATTGTTCAAAGCACGTTCGACGCCATGGCAACCATCATTTTATGACGCGTGTCTTAGTATTTTGGCGGCAGAGCGTTTTCTGCCAACGGAGTGTCAGCATGGAGAAATATTCTTTGTGTCATTAAAAAGGATAACATCGCATTACAAAGGTAAGTTTGGTATCATTAAAATGGTCTAGTGTTGCTTTCTCACGTCAGTGATTTGTAGAGCGATCGCAGCACAATCGCGGAAAATATAGGCCGAAACGTGTATCTACGATATTTATGACTTTGACTTTAGTCGCCTACAAAAACAAATCTTACACCCTCATTTTCTACATGAGGACATGAGACTGTTGTGCGGAGCAACAACTGTCTCATATGGGACTAGCTGTTAACTAGCTCATAGCAATAACTTAAAAATTTAATTCTTACTGATAAAAACATAGAAGCTAGTCTAAGAACTATAATTTATTAAATTTATTTTAAAATAAAACTTTAGATACAATATTTTCAAAACGATATCAATTTTAAGATATATTTTAAAGCTATTCAATTTTAATAGATCTACTCAATTATTATCTTCATTTTGATAAACAACTAAGAAAAAATGTTATATTAAGCTTATAATGATAATAACTTAGACAATAGATCTAACTCTTAAAGGGAAAAGTTGTATGCTCCACAACATTTCTTTGCAAAGATATAACCAAAACAATCTAGTGTTCATACACTTTTTGATAGCCTATCAGAAGATAGAACAACCTATAATATATAACTCTTACCATAGAATATGTAATTATGATTGTATGATAATGATCATAGATACATTATGATAAAAGCTAGTCGATTCCCGACTGGCATCTAAAGAATTTAGCATAAACACTGTTGTGCCCCCAGAGAAACGGGTTAATCTGGGGGCACTTGTGCCAAATGTAACATATGGCTATTGCTTGAGTTAGCTTCCCAAGCCTGGGCCACCTGAGCCAGGCTGAGGCCTTATATGGCTACATTATCGGATTATAACCCAAACAGCCAGCAAATATTTGGTGCTTCATGGCTTTCTCGCGCGCAATCGTAGGTTTACTGTTTTACGCGCTGACCACTGTACCAGTCTGACACTAAGTGACCATGTCCATGTCATGTGTCATGGAAACACCGGGCGCACGTGGCTTGGCGAATGAATGGCTCCCGGACCCTGGCCTCACGTACACGGGCCAGGGCGTGGCGTGGCTGGCGTGGGGGCGGGCCGGTCCCACGTTCTGAAGTAAACATCCTAGGATGTATCTGCTTACCTTGTACTTGTGTTAGGCTGCAATATGTTCAATAGCAAACGGACCTCCCTGAACAGATCTGAATGGTGGTGATGCAACTTGCCGGTAGTTTTATGGACACAGACAGAATGACGCAAGAACGGAAGAATGTTTCAAGTTTACGGCGATCGGAGCCGCGCACTTGTGGGATCAAACTCACGCCACAGCTTTAGGTATCACCCAACCGACGCCTGGTGACCGGTAATAGATGGGGGTAAATGGTAATTAAGCTTGTTCCTAATCCGAAACGGTCTGCTGGAACCATATGGATAAGGTGGGGGAGGTGTGTGTGGGGGAAGGGGGGGGGGGGCATTTTTCGTGGTAAATCTTTCGGTTCCGCCGCAAACTAAACCTGTTCGTAGAAAATTTATTTTCGCTTATTTTCCCTTGTCTTGAATGTAGTAAGCAACTGTCAAAAATAAAGTAAACAATATAGTCCCCATGTTATTTTTAATTCTTTGAAAGAATAACATAACGAAACATAGATGAAGAAATGTCCAAGACAAATTAATTGAGAGGTCGACTCATACGGACGCAATGTGAAATATATGCATACAACGTAATAAAATCGACATATACAGCATAAATAACAATGCTAAAAACTTAGAGTCTTTGATTAGATAATAGCAGAGATGCGCCTGGAAAATAGAGGAATAGGTTCAGTCCATGAAATATGTATGTATGTTTTGACGTTTATTTGGTGAACCATGCAATTTCGTCAGAACCAAACTGCATTCAGTAAACTTGGCTAAAATTAGCAAAATGAAGTACATTTGCACTAATGACCTTTCGTCACAACAAACGTAAATTCGTGAACAGAAACCTATTGTGTAGACCAAATGAAGGGGTAACATTAATTTGGCGTCCCATATTTGCACACGTCTGTGAACTAGACTTCCGGTCGTTTTTGCGGCCTTATGCCTTTTCCCAACCGCAGTCCCAACGTTTCAAACTCTGTGAACCCAGGAAATCTATATATAAGGACCGTAGAATCTGCCCTTCTGTCGTGGTAGCCATGTCGCATGTTGATTTTAAGAAGAGATCCATGTCGCGTGTCCATTTTAAGGCAGCCCCAATGTCGCGTTGTCAATTTTAAAAGTCGTCTTTTCGCCGTGTCACTATACACTTTGGCCAAAATTTAGGGATATTGTTGCAGGAGTAACTGTTATAACCATGGTTAATTTATATATAACGTGGTTTGTTTTGCTTGGACTCGTGGACAGCTGCTGTCATAAACAATACCCCCCCCCCCCCCCTCCACCCGACCCCCATCCCTCACAGGTCAATGCATGTCTTCACGACCAACACTCATATTATCAGGTGGCGCTATCTGGCGGCTAGTTTAGTTTGGTATTGTCGATATAGGATTTCGCTGGGAACCAGCCTGCCTGTCCGAAACATGCTGCGAGCAGCTCTAGGCCGGTTCCCAGCCTAATATAGGAACTATGACTTCGGTCTCCCGGCAGAGGGCGTTACGCTTGCGCCGTAATCCCTCTGCCCCACGTCAAATTTAACCATCATAATTATCCTTCATACGCGAAAATTGAAACGAATCTAATCGCAGTTTGGCATCAAACACACCACTGTTTAGCATTTACTGTGTACCTGACGAATGCAGTTGAGTTTGATTAATTTGGAACCATGTTACTTTCGAACTATATTTCCGAGTGCGGTCGAGGTCAAAGGCGTGAAGCGTTTTGAACTTTGACCCCGTGTTTTTTGGAAATAACTTTAGCTTAACTCTTCCATTGTGATCATTCAAAAACAGAATGTCTATATTTTTCAAATTCTGCATCGAAAATTCAATATTCAAGGTAAAAAACCCTCTAAAACCATTCGTGACCCCAGGACCGTTGGGGTTAACCGTGAGGTGGGCGGCGGGCAGAGCACTCTCTGCATTCGACTCACTCCGCTAGGGTTCCATTATATATATTGTAAAAGCTAGCTTGCGTAGCGCCACCGTCTGCGTAGCGCCACCTTTCTCCAATCGACTGCGACCTCGCAGTGACCGCCACCACCATGCACCAGCCGTCAAACCGGACGCTGGCCATATCCTGTGGTTCCGGGTGGGTCCGACAACCCAGGTTCGTCTCCATCGGCACCAAATGTAGTAATCCTGGTCACGGCACCAAATGTAGTATTTCTGGTCCCAGGCCCGAATGGACGCCGAAAGTTGTCTATCCGCAGAGGCGGGATTCGAACCATCAACCTTCGCAACCAGAGCGAACATCTTACACATTAGGCCAAAGGGAACTTCCCATTTGGCCCGAGGCGCTTGGTGTCTTTCATCCACCGGGCCTGGGCCGAGATATCACACAAGCTCGTTCTTCACATCACCTCTGCCCCACGCCGTAATTAGGTATATATGCTTGGCCGAGTTCCGCATCATGCCGGCCATCGACCGCCGCGTACACGTTTGGTCACTCTAAACTTGCTATGGAACGACATTGGTCACATCGAACTATTTTCATTTGTTGCGGCGATATCCACTGCATAATTATGCTTACCTTGGAACCAACCAACCAACCAACCGTCCGCCATATTTGTTTTGGGCGGATGCCGGTACCTGTGAAAGCAAGTTGGTTCCCCGCTTCGTTAGCCTATGACTCTCCGCTAGAGGGCGTTTTCAATCGCACACTTTGAACTTAAGGACAACAGTAGCGCCCTCTGCCACAGGTAATTCACGGTTACAAAGTTTAGGACCCAGGCTGTAAATGGTTCAACTGGTGACGGGACTCGCCAGATGGCATACGCATGGGGGTTGGTCGTTGGGAGTTGTGCTCCAACTTTTATTCGCGAATATATTACACAAAGTGTTTCACACACACTTTCTTGATGTCAGAAGATTGGACAAGGTATATAGAATACACACTATGATTGTGCGCGCACACATTATGATAAAAGCTACAGTCGATTCCCTACTACCGTCGAAGGATTTTAACATTGCTACCGTTGTGCCCCTAGAGAAGCGGGCTTGCCTGGGGGCACTTGCGCCAAACACGCACCTAGCCACTGTAGCTGTAGCGGCTAGAGAAGCGGGCTTGTCTGGGGACACTTGCGCCAACCCTGTTGACTGCGTGCGACATATATTAGGATTTGAACCGGGCGGATATTGGTCAAGGACGCGAATACCTTTAAAGTTCGCCGTGAGTGAGTCCAAGCCCCGCATGATAATATTAAACTCTGGAGGACAATTCTGAAATAAGTGGCGAGAACGCGAGGGCGAGAACGCGAGAATGAGTGGGCGAGAATAATCTCGCGTTTTCGCCCTCGCGTTTTCGTTCTCGCGATCTCCCCGGCGTGGTGAGCGCGACACGCAGTGGTGGGCTGTGGACAAAGACACTACATAAGTGTCCGGGTGTCTGTCGTCAAGGCTTCTCAGCGGGCTAAACATAACCTCGGGAAACGCGACTCGTCTAAACCTCAGTCGGCCGGTTGAAATCCCGTGTTGTGATTCGATGGTGAATATCGTACCACATCTCATCAGCTCGTCGCTGCATGATTCGGTTGTGACGGTATATAGATGGTTCATTTAGGCCAGCTCTCTGCCCTATGCAGAGTGTCGGTGTCAAGCATCGTGAGGCGGCGTGCTACACGACACTTTGCTGCAGAAATCAGGTGAGTGCCGTGTGCACATACTGGGTGGCCAGTACATTTTCAGGTTCACACCAGATTTGCTGTTCCACCAGTGTCCACGTCTACGCTAGTCACCTAGTGACCAAGAATCTACACTACAGTCTACAGACTACTCGTAAAAGGAGTTCATAGCTCATAAGGTATAGATTGTATCTAGATTTGAAGGGAAATTCTTATTTTATAAATAAGCAAGATCTGTAAGTATTTATCAGACAGATCTATATAGCCACATAGATTGCTTTATGCTACTTTGTACCATTTATTCCTAACTTATATATACTGTCTATAGTTCTAATATAAATATATTGTCTATAATTCTAATATATATACTTTTTAATCCTAATATATATATAATGTTCAGTCCAAATTTTAAAGCATATATCTATTCAGAAAGCTTGCTTATGCTATATAATTATTAATATATATATAGAAAGAAGTTGAATAAGTAAGCTTACATCCATGATGATTATATATATTCTTTTTTTACAATGACTCACCCATGCAATAGCCTTGGGTAAATTATTTGCCTTGTAATGTTGCAACTTTTTTTATTTTCTCTTCCTCATGTTTGTAGAGGCTCACACACAATGGGAGACAGCAGTGACCTGGCTGGCCTTGATGCCACCCAAATCAAACTGATGGAAGAACAGTGTATTCTAGTCGATAAAGATGACAACAACGTGGGAGCAGCTTCTAAAAGAGCTTGCCATCTATTGGAAAATATCAATAATGGTCAGTACCCTGTACAAATTAAACTATAATTTTAATTTTTTATGCAACTAATTTATATTGATTTAAATTCCTCATGATAACTAATATACCATATGAATCAATACTTGTTTCACTAATTTCTTTTGTTGATGTGCTCTCACAGGTATGCTTCATCGAGCTTTTAGTGTCTTTTTGTTCAACGAGGAAGGACAGTTATTGTTGCAGCAAAGGTCCACAGCCAAAATTACCTTCCCAGGTAAGTCCATCTGCATGTTTCTGAAGATATGGTCTGTCTACTCAGTAATTAACTTAATGATAAATAGGTCAAAACAAATAGAAGCGTAGGACTTAAAGAGAGCAACACTTTGCTTATACTAACATTAAAATCAGTTGTATTACATATGTATAATATATACATGTATTATGGGTAAGCACAGAAGGTTAAACACATTCAATTTGATGCATATAGATTGATAGATGACACAAATCTACACACAATGTATGCAACCATCGTTTGCATGCTTGTTTTATGGTTGGTTTGTTATCGTCAGATCACTGGACAAATACATGCTGTAGTCATCCATTAAACTTTGAGGCTGAGTTGGAAGAAGCCGAAGCCATTGGCGTGAAGCGAGCAGCCCAAAGGAAACTGCAGCATGAGCTGGGCATAAAACCTGAGCAGGTAAATTCAAGCTGCTCACACAGCAATTTTTCATCTATATAATGACTTTCAATACATATCTGTTCGAATATTATTGGACACATTGTCAGCTTGTTTCTTATATGAATACGTTATTACATCCATTTTCATACTAAAAGGGGCGAAATGGCAGCAATGTCCAAATTTTGATGAAGTAACCCACTGCAAAGCCACACATTTCTCTATTAGATATACGTTTCCTTCATCAAAATAAAAAAACTAAAGTATAATCATCTGTCAATGTCAACAACAGACAACTGGTTTCAAGTTCAAACGGGGCCGACCTAGTAGCTCAGTGGGTTCGAGCGCTCGCCTTGAGTGCTCTGGCCACCAGAGAGTCTAAAGGCACATAGATCGATGGTTCGAGCCCCGTTGTGGCCATATCTGTGTGGTCGCAGGATAAAGATCCCATGTCTTTCCTCATAAAGAGTTGGGGGTTACCCCCGGGGACATGGCTCCACTCTCCCTTCCTTCACCCATTGACGTGATATAACCAAAAAGTGGTTAAAGCGTCCTGAATACGCAACCAACCACCCACAACTTACGTCGAGCTAGACGCTGAATGGTGATGATGTCTTACGGCTACAGGTGCCCCTAGAAGATTTCCAGTACCTGACCCGTGTCCACTACCAGTCCGAGAACGTGCCACGCGACGGCCGCTGGGGGGAGCACGAGGTCGACTACATACTCCTCATCCAGAGAGACGTCGACGTCCGCCCCAACGAGAACGAGGTCAAGTCCTTCCGCTACGTCAGCAGAGAGGAACTGAAGCGGTTCATGGGTAGGCCGCGACAGGGAACAGTACATTAAAAGGCTTTCTTCCTTTAAGCCATGCAGGCCCGATTGCTCAGTGGGTTAGACCAGTGGGAGTCAGCGCTCTGGTCACAGGAGAGCCTATAGCTAACGGCACGTGAATCGGTGGTTCGAGTCCCGATGTGGTCATGTCTGTGTGGCCGCAGGATAAATATCCCATGTCTTTCATCGCAGGGGGTTACCCCGGTGACATGACTCCGCTCATCCCTCTGCGAGGTTAGCCCCAGCGGGTGGTGCGCGGTTCGAATCTCCCCTGTCTATGGTTGTGCAAGATAAAGATACCATGCCTTTCTTCGTAAAGAGTAGGGGGTTACCTCCGGTGGCTCCTCTCGTGACCTTGACATACTGATTTGACATGTACTTCCCATAAACATCTGCACAGGTGGGATTCGAACCACGCCCCGGCCGCCTGGGCTGGCCCATCAGATCACACTCGATGATAGTCGAACGCTCTGCCTACTAGGCCATGTAGCATCGTCGCTCGCAAAGTATTTAATAGCGGTGAGGTTAGCATTTAAAGAATAAGATTATGACGTCGTACCAGCATCTTCGTGAAGCGTTCGGTTGATCACGTGACTGACCACATGATCACATGACCGACACTTGGGCAATGTCTAACGGGCCTTCACGTGGGAGATATGTTCTGGTCTTTACTGTTATTAAATGGTGTATGGGTCCGTCCCATATGCAAGTGGACCTCTTGTCCGGATATTACATGTACTAGTTAGGTGATGGGCTGGATGAGGCAAAGACGTGTTACGTATTTGGGTTTTGTATCGAGTTTGAACTCATCAACCAACCAGAATTTTGCCAGCTAGATAATAGCAAGGACAGCTTAATCATTTCTTATTTTACGTTGTTTTATTCCGTTTGGTCGGTTAATTCCGTTTTGTCGGTCAATAGCACTTGTCCTAATGCTTATTGTTGACTCTTATATACCGACGTTAAATAGAACTTTATCTTATCTTATCTTTGGTGGTGATCATCATGAATATGTGCCTTGTTCGTGATTGAATGCGGGGAACTACCATGGGAAGCCACCATGATCAAGGTGTGCTCGACCCACACAGCAACAGGTCTTGGGTTCAAATCCCACCTGGGCAATTTGTGAACAATTGGTGGGCAATGAGTCTGGGCAATTTCATACGTTCATCTGATAATCCCTAAAATACCGCTCATCCATTTGAAAGACTAGGTAAGCGCCTGAGAGGAGGATTTTTCTTTTAAATAGATACGTTTAACACAAGATTGTGTACAGAATGCCGCTGCTTTTCATGATGGCGCCGATAACGCTGTGAACGAAATATTGAATGTATCAGTAATTGGTGTTTCCGTTTTCAGCTGAAGCTGCTAGTCAAGGGATTCTGGTGACGCCCTGGTTCAAGCTGGTTGTAGACAACTTCCTGGATAAATGGTGGACCAATCTGAGCCATCTGCAGCCGCTGACTGACCACAGTCAGATCCATCGCATGATCTGAGGATGGCAAAGTGCTGTCAGAACATTGCTTCCAAACTGGGTCTTTCATTCACGTCATGGCGGTCGCCGTGTTTATTAAACCTTTTCAGATTGCCACTGCCTGCCTCGTATTGCCTTATGATTCCCATCTTTTGCCGGATTCGGTAATTGTTGTGGTCGTCGTCTTATTGAAGTCCGAGGAGTTGTATTAGATGTAATGGTGAATGTTCAGTGACGTTCGTGTGGCCATTAGCGCTTTTAAATGTCTTTCCGGTGCGCTTAGGCGTGACGTCATTTATTACGCTCCACTTAGACGTGACGTCATGTATTATGCTCCACTTAGGCGTGACGTCATTTATAGACCCGCATTTATCTGAGATTTTTTCTTGTTTGAGACACTTTAAACATGAATGCGGAAGGTCAAGCGTAGGACAGAGCCAGGTCCGCCAGACCATTCGGGTGGCCACTTGAAAATAAAGTGAACATTTTCTACTTTAATGCACCTTTTTTTAGGTCGTATGAATTGTTACCGTTGGCGAACACTACAGTTCTTGTTTGAATCCAGGAGGTATCCACATCTTGCCCTGTACTGAAATCACCAGACTGGTATATCTGTTGCAATGTCGTTAAAATGTATGCGGCCTTTTCTTTACCGTTGTGTTTGTGCCACGCTATATTGTGTGGTTTATAATAGACGTTGTATGTGATCGATGTACTATAATATCAGTCTCTATTATAATATGTCTCCATGTTTGCCAAAATTCACTGAACACGCGTTTATTAAAGGAGAACAAGTTCATGTGTCGACTGTTCGTTTGGGGGGTAGGGTACATAGCAAATGAGTCTATTTCAATATTCCCCATTGATATCGGAAGATTAACGTGCGATATGCATGTGATATATGGGAATATACATGGTAGAGATGGAAATATATATGGGGATATAGATGAGATATATGGGAATATTCATGGGCATCTCGTGGATTGAATATGTTGTATTCGTGGTTTAATTAATGCTTTTCGGTGAGCACAGGCCCATAAGCAGGGAGAGTCCGACTCTCATCATGAAAGTACGTAGACGTATGACGTCACCTTGACGTAACAGTATTCGCTCCCAAATTTAATTCGGAAGCTTTGAATACGTACTTGTGAAGCGTTGCTATTTTGGTAATATGATTGAGGAATGTCAATGAGCACAACAACACCTAGGTGAGTTTAATATCATGCCGCTACTGTAAAGGCATATGTCATATGTTGTTATAATATGGATATTATTATTGCCTGATCATTACATTTATATTACTCAAGTAATACAATTCAAAGTCACTTTAGTTTGCTCTTTAAACTATGTATTTGCTGCAATCGTACTTTAGCCGTATTACTTTAAAGTCTCACTTGTTGTTTTCATATGTCCGTCTGCGAAAGACAATGGATTCGCGGCTTATTTCGTTATTTAAATAGTTCGATGTATTTCTTGACTAAATCGCTCCTGGATGATTAGGCCTTTTAGGGACTGGTGAACCTTGCCACCGATATCACATCATCAATGTGCTGTCGCTTTACAAAGTCAAAGATGTATTCGTCTTCGAGTACTATTAGTTGCTATGAGATGCGCGCACAAGCTCAGATATAGATATGATTTCAATAAATATATGATTACAACGTTGTTTATATTGATATGATGTAAATGTATCCACGCCTAATAAAAAATCTATATGGTCCTTTTTATGCCTTTTATTCACGACAAATTACAGTATACAACGGTATATAACACTTATATATGGTGGTGGATCCTGTAAAGGACGCACACCCGCCCTCTTTGTGTTGCAAAATTCCGACGAGAGACGACTACCACAGGGAAATACATACCGTATATTGCGCTATTTTCGCTCACAGTATATTTCAAACGACCTCATTTTACTGATTCCCGTTTGTTTGATCCATCGTCTTTCTCAGACGGACGAATGCCAACCGATCTAAGAGAAACTCTTGCACATATACATTGGTACATGCAAGGAAAGATATGTCGCAATAAAAAAAAACATATGAAATATATCGCAATGAAAAAATCTAATTGCCACAATAAAACACAAGTGGTAGAAACTTA
The DNA here is from genome assembly GCA_964019135.1 of Arenicola marina. Lineage (NCBI taxonomy): Eukaryota > Metazoa > Annelida > Polychaeta > Arenicolidae > Arenicola > Arenicola marina. The sequence continues at coordinate 21,350,712 of OZ025259.1, read as the reverse complement.
TTCAGCGCCACATGTAGTTTGTTGAGTATACATATTTAATCCCGTATTGGTGCGGTGTCCATGGCAAGCTACTGTGGAACCGTCCAAGCGCCAGCTCTTAATTATCGAATATCACCTGGCAGCTTAACCGGGTGGCTTGAGATGCTGTGGCAGCCATTGCTGTACCCCTCTATGATGTGGCAGCCATTGCTGTACCCCTCTATTATGTGGCAGCCATTGCTGTACCCCTCTATGATATGGCGGCCATTGCTGCACCCGCTATGATGTGGCAGTCATTGCTGTACCCCTCTGTGATGTGGCGGCCATTGCTGTAACCATCAATGATGTGGTGGCCATTGCTGCACCCCTCTATGATGTGGCAGCCATTGCTGTACCCCGCCATCAGCAGCATGACGGTATCCCCGGCTGACACGTGCTGATGCCCTCCTCGCCGTCCGCTTGATATAACAATCCTGTAAGGAGTAAGAACACGTGTGTGAGGCTCATTGTGAGGAAAGAAGACAACCATTTTTCTTATTTAAACATGAAGACAATTATTTTCTTATTTAATTATGAAGATAACTATTTTCTTATTTAAATATGAACATAAATGTTTTATTATTTAAATATGAAGACAATTATTTTCTTATTTAATTATGAAGAAAGCTATTTTCTTATTTGTTTATAAAGATAACAATTTTCTTATTTCAATATGAAGAAAATTATTTTCTTATTTAATTATGAAGAAAGCTATTTTCTTATTTAAATAGGCAACAATTTCTTTGTCTTAGTATGAAGATAAATATGTTTCGTCCCTCTGCCGCGCCCGCTCCGCGTCTACTTCAACCTGTCCCGCTGCCCGCCCCGTGCCGGCCGGCCCCACTGGCGACCCTATGCCCGCGCCCACAGCAGGCTAAAACATCCTTAAGACAGATCCTCAACAGACAACAAGCAGCGATCATCGCATATCCCCAATGACACCCCGTGCCTACCTGCGGTACAGGCGTTCATGAAGCTGACCAGAGTGCCGGTGATCATGGCTCTGAGAGCGATACCGGCAATCTCCGTTCTCCTTGTTGGGGCCATGGCACTCAGGGCTCCGATCACCATACCGATGGAAGACAGGTTGGCGAAACCACACAGAGCGTAGGTGGCGATGGTGATGGAACGAGGCTGAAAAGTAGAGGAAAATGTCATTTCATTACAAATGGGGTTGCCTAGTACGAAACTTTGTCTTTGGACTTCAATATTTCCTTTTCCGAAAGGAAACGTCAACTGTATTTAATTTAGACAAGCTCAATAATATTATACATGCATTACCAATAACCAGGAAATACGGTACTTATCTCCATAGAAACATTTACAATAACACCAAAATATTTCCCGGAACCCTTTGCGCCAGGCATGCACTATCCAAGATGGCGTAGAGGCCATGTGAAGGAGATTCCTGCTTTACCTCGAGCACCCCACCGTACAAGGTGACGTTGGCGTCCAGCAGGTACACGTCGTGGTAGATGCACTCGTACGTCCCATTGTCGGCCGCGTATTCCTGGAAGGTCTCGCTGTTGTCAATGATGGTTCCCAGCGTGGTGTAGGCCACGAACTCGTTCAGGAAGATCTTCACTCCGATCAGCTCCGCCACCTTGCGGCAGTCCACTTGCTCCGTCCCCATGAAGAACGCGAACGGCCACAAGATGTAGGAACAGATGAGCTGCAGCGAGAAGAGAGAAGTGCCATTTTCGTTAACGGACGCACTATTACACATTGTCGTGGAGGAAGAAGTAGGGAGATTGACAACAAATTCCGCAAGAAACATTTTATATTTGTCCTGTTTCCTTTTGCAAGCATTCGTTTGTGAGAATATTTTAACCCACTTCTGATACGAATACAAAAACATTATTTTATCCCACTTAGGGCACCATTTCCTACCTCAAATGTGAGTTCCGGGTACTCAGGCGGCCAGAGTCCCGCCCGATGTCCCATCCAGGTGAGCACGGTGTTAATGAAGGTCAGCAGGGAGATGAAGGCCATGAGGTTGACGGCGATGTTGGCCACCAGACTGATGGAGGCCGACGCGCCGGCTGAGGCAGCCTCGATCACATTCCGCTCAGGACTGAAACCACATCAGCAAGTCACATCAGCGAAGCACATCACTGAGACATGGCACGTCAGCAAGACGTATCAGCTAGACGTATCAGCAAGACGCATCAGTGAACCATCATGGCACGTCAGCGAGACATATCAGCAAGACGCATCAGCAAGGCACATCAATGAACCGTTTTGCTACGTCAGCGAGACATATCAGCAAGACGCATCAGCAAGCCACATCAGTTAACCATCATGGCACGTCAGTGAGACATATCAGCACGACACATCAGCAAGACACATCAGCAAGGCACATCAGTGAACCATCATGGCACGTCTGCGAGACATATCAGCAAGAGGCATCAGCAAGGCACATCAGTGAACCATCATGGTACGTCAGCGAGATATATCAGCAAGACGCATCAGCAAGGCACATCAATGAACCGTTTTGCTACGTCAGCGAGACATATCAGCTAGACGCATCAGCAAGGCACATCAGTGAACCATCATAGAACGTCAGCAAGGCACATCAGCAAGACGCATCAGTGAACCATCTTGTCACATCAGCGCGACATATCAGCCAGCCGCATCAGCAAGGCACGTCAGCAAATAATTAGACATGTAAAAACCAAGATGGCATTTTGTGAATAAACTGACAGCGTATTTCCATTTTGAGTTTTCAGCTACGAATAATTCTCAGATTACCTCTGTTATAAGCAACAGTTCATATACATTGATATATTTGGTGCATGAATTTGATATTTGTATTTCCTTCATATGCAAAGCAGTCTCTGTAACAATGTCGACCCTCTTGACCGGCATGTGTATACTTGCCCATAGCCTATTACCGTTTGAACATTGACCCATTTATCACGGTCGCCGATGAGATAAAGCAGGTAAATATTTGTTGTTTGCACAGTAAGCTTCAGCGGGGTGTAGGGTCCTCAGCGTCGTATAGGAACCTTCCATTTGCCTTTCATCAATTGATAAAATCTTTCTCTGAGCAATTATAGATACACTGCTTTTGTCCCCAGGCATGTCGCTCTTTCCTGACCATGTTTAGCCGCTACAAGCCGACGTCCCATGGCCGAGTGGGGTGTGCCAATTTTGGTCCAATCCAGTCTACGCTTTGGATAGCTGTAGCCCTCTGTAGTGACCAGTGGCAGATCTAGGGGTGGGGGGTTAGGGGGGTTGCAACCCCCCCCCCCCCCCTTGAGAACCAGAACACATAGCAGACAGCAACACCCCCCTTGGGAACTGAACACACACTGTTATAGTCGGCTTTTCCTCTGAGCACGCCCTCCTCCCCCCCCCGGTCGTAAGTTTTTAAGAGAGCACACCCCTCGGTCGAAAGTTTTCAGAGTGCAACCCCCCCCCCCTCCCTTGGCAAATTCCTAGATCCGCCCCTGAGTGACTACATGTCCCGACATGCACACTCACCCTGTGTCCATGTTATTGATATTGTCTGCCGTGGTCTTTGACTTCTGTGTCTCTGGGTATGACAGTTTGGACAGGGCCAGCGCGCACGGCGCCGCCATGATGGATGCTGAGATGAGATGGTTGGCAGAAACCTACAGTGGAAGATATATATCACCGTCCACGTTATAAACACAAATTCATGTGTATATGGCTATTATAGTACAACGATGCGGAGTATTAAAATAGTAAGATAGGTCAAAAGGAAAAGAAACCGAGACCATTAAAATAATAATGTAGTTAAGAACTACGAATGGGCGTTTGATTACGTTGGAAAAATGGAAGGCGTTTACAATATTTAAATACGATCTACCCACCCCGATGGCGATGTACGTGGCCAGGACACTGCCCGCTATGGTGGCGAACCCTCCGGTCATGACGGCATGAAGCTCTGATGTCGTCATGTCATCGATCATTGGCCGAATCAACAGCGGAGCCTCAGTCTGCCGAGTCACACAGCGACAGATTCATTCATTTCACATGAGGGACAAGAGTCACATAATTCAAGATTCAAGATTCGTGTATTTGACCAAGTATGACGTAAATACAAACGAGAAGTGAGACACATAGTGTCGACTTGGCCGGGAGACTCCAACTAAGACCTTAAAGGTCGCTGGCGCTAGAGCCACCCAACATTGTGATTTTTAAAGCTATACGGTTACACATAAACAACCAAAATATAACAGAAATATATATACACTCATATTTTAGGTATTCAATTCAAATCAAAACACACCTCACAGAAACAGCTTCAATATATGTACTTAAGTTATTCAGACAATGAACTGACGGCAAATATAACATGAAAAGAGCAGCTCCATATATAATATATATATGAGTATTTATTATTGTTACACTAAAATTATTTGAGAAAAAAAACTCCCCATAAGAGGAAATGATGACGACATTTAATGATAACCTTTATTTCATATTGCGCGGGCCATGGACCCCTGATATCGGTTGAGTACAAAGTGCAATTGATATAAGTGAGCTGGACCTCTCTACCAATCGTAAAACTATTGCACGTATATGTAGATATATTCCGAATTTCAGAAGAATTTGAGCGGATAACTTTGCAGCAAGTTGTTCTAGATATTTTGCTGACCTGTCCGATGAAGATGTTTCCGGCGGCGTTGACGGACTCGGCTGCCGTGGTGCCGAGCGTCCTCTGCATCACCCATGCGATCTTCAGGATGATGGTCTGCATCGTACCAAGGTAATACAGCACCGAGATGGTGGCGCTGAAGAAAACCACCACCGGAAGTACCTGCAGGGAATGAAGGACGTTAACTTGACCGTGGACTCATCTTACCAATGACTTCAACTTAACAATGGCTTCATCTCACCATTGGCTTCCTCTTACCAATGACTTCGGCTTGCTCATGGCTTCATCTTACCAATGGCTTCCTCTTTCTATTGGCTTATAGTCAACCTTGAAATCAGCGTATGTGTACAGTGACGGTGAATTAACAAGCATAAAATTAAAACCACACACGAGTTTTGCGTAGAGCATAAGTCTTCCACGTATAGGGTCTTGTAAGGCTTTTACTCATTAATAATTCTCCACAATGCAATAGACTGAAAACTCGTTTACCGCCCCAATATAACATAATGCGCTTGTGGCCTATATCCGAAATCCCGTAGAGATCGTAAGAGATAATACGTGTGAAACCGTTCTCAGTTCCATATTGCCGGATAATAATTGCGTTCTCTGCGTGTCACTTGCGTTTTATCTTTTCTTACATTTAAGCAAACTACGCAAGTATTAACAACGGTTACTACAAAACACAAAGCACAGAACGAACCTTCATGGCGAAGAAATGATCCTCGAAGTTTTCACCGAAGACGAATATCGCTCCGGCGTCTGAGTATAACATGAACTCCTGAACACGGTCACCGAGCCATTTGAAAGCTTCGTACCCCCAGGATGTCCGCAGAACGATGAGGGCAAAGATAAACTGCAGCCCCAGCCCCCAGAACACTGGGCGCCATCGGACCTAGGGGTGGAGGAAAGGGCAAGACTGTACTGGACGCACGGGACAAACTGCAGCCTCAGCCCCGAGAGCACTGGGTGCCATCGGACCTAGGGGTGGAGGAAGGGACAAGACTGTACTGGACGCACGGGACAAACTGCAGCCCCCAGAACACTGGGCGCCATCGGACCTAGGGGTGGAGGAAAGGGCAAGACTGTACCGGACGCAAGGAATAAACTGCAGCCCTAATCCAAGAACACAGTGTGCCATCTGACTAAGGGGTTGAGGTACTGAAGATGGATAGAAATAAAACTGTTTAAAGTTTTGATCACTGGACGAATTTAGTAACGGAGAAGAGGTTAAACCCCTAAATTGTTCATGTGGTTAGTAACGTTGAGACTCGCTGAAGGTCACACATATGTTGTATGCTTCCCAAACGACATATATCTGCGACTATGCTAACGGTTCAGGTATGCGACATGAGCGACATATGACGACCAGGAAGACACTTGTCCAGGCCGGGCGTTCCCTGGTGCTGTGGTTTTTCATCTTAAGTGGGCCGAAATCACTTGTTGGACCATTAAATGAAACAACACAGTAATTATCTTAAGGACGAATTGACTTGTCCAGGAGACATTTCAAGCATCTAGAGGTATATCTCTTTGCCTGACAAACTACAAGAAAAGGGAGTGGCCGACACCGACGCAATATGTGAGCCACGCTCCACTAGAAAAAGGAGGACAAAGGACTACTTCAAGTTCTCTAACATAAACTGATGCCACGTTATGCACCAGATAGGCAATATAAATCATATGGATAGGTGCTACCTAAAAAATGCGAGCGTATCTTTATTAATTCAGCAATACCGAGGGGATACATCTAGATTAATATTAAAAATTAATCTCACTACGGCTTGCCATAAAGAATATCTTTGGCGGGATGACGTATACCATGCACGGGCTTGTGGCATATCATTCGGTTGCTTAGGAACTCCCATTGTGACGTCATGTTTATAACATTTTGACTACTCACTATGACAACAGCCGATGGGCGGTCACCAAGAGCTTTCTGCTTAGCAACAGACATTTAGCGCGTCGCTTATAAATTACCTTTAATTTGAAATATACATCAAGTGTTAACACTGAATAATTTATTCGTTAATTTTGTGGGGCAGCTGATTTAATTATTAAAGACATGACATGATAGGCTTCGACCTCTCTTTGCTTGAATATATTTATGTACAGCTGATATTTACTCCGAATCCGAAAACGTCTCATGGGGGTTGTTAGGCGAAATGAAAGTCCTAAGCCTATGGTGGAGATGGACTTTGAATATGCATGCATGTTACCTTAAGAGCTCGCTTGCGCTCGCTATAAAATATGCTATCAATCTCACTCAACACCACTTTGTTAGTTATTTTTTGCTCATCCGTATATTGCGTCAATCGATAAATGTAATTAATCAGAAAATTCGTATGGCTGCATAAAACTTGCACTCAGTCAATAATTCACTTCAACTCGGGTTAATGGATACGACCGAGTCGGTGCTTCACGTTCGGGCAGACACTCACGCCCGATCTCCCGGCAGAGGGCGTTCCGTTTGCGCTAGTGATGCGAGGCACGAGCTTCCTCTGCTGTCAGAGTGACTCACCCCTACCGTTTACAACAAAACATGTAATACATTTCGTGGGCTCTAACACGGAAGGTGACCCCTACATGATCTTAGCCCAAGTCAATCTGTATGAGCGAGAAGTAACTTGAGTTCGGATCAATCAGTACCAGTGAAAAGTGACTTGAACTCGGGTCAATCAGTACCAGTGAAAAGTTACTTGAACTCGGGTCAATCAGTACTAGTGTAAAGTGACTTGAACTCGGGTCAATCAGTACCAGTGAAAAGTGACTTGAACTCGGGTCAATTCGGACCAGTGAAAAGTGACTTGAATTCGGGTCAATCAGCACCAGTGAAAAGTCACTTGAACTCGGGTCAATCAGTACCAGCGAAAAGTCACTTGAACCCGGATCAATCAACACTTGTAACAACTCTCGCTTGACACCTGATATGACGATAGAGGTTCTGTAGGAGGGAAAGGCAGGGGTGTGTGTGTGGGGGGGGGGGGATACACATGAAGCAATCGAGCTACTTGAGGACCTCGATAGAAGCACATAATAGGACCCTTATCACTTACCTCAACTTGTGCTGGCCCATTTGCCTTACTTCTATCATCATGCACTGTCAAGCTTTCCTCACTTTACCTGCCTCTTTCCCCACTTACTCTCACCTTCACCAAGCATTGTTTCCTCCTATTAAGACCCACGTCCTGCAATCCTCACACATCGGTATAAATTATAACATTTAGTTACACACTAGCTGACAAGCGCGGTCATAGAATCCCACTTCCATGAAATATATTTTATCAGCAAGAGGAATTCACATAGGCAGTGTGCCTGTTTTTCAATTTCCAATAAAAATATGTTTAAACTAAATACATTTCATAAAGCTCACATCACGTCGTGCTGTCTTCACGTACAGATGGCCACCCTTGATTTATCGCCCTCCAGGTACCCTCCAGGTCCAGGGTCAATAAACTCCTATATTTATCGCCGATCACTTCTGTAACTCCGGACCATCCTACACAGTGACGTTCTTCAGGTACTGAAGAGTTTGTGGTATCTATTAATCGCCGGGACTTATATGTCTCTTACCCAAGCGCGTTCATCTTATGCCACAACTGGAGTATCTCCACCGCACGAGCGGTACTAAACAACCACACAGAGGTTGGGTATCAAACATTCTAAAGTGTCTTACATCTGACATCCACAAAGGGCCTTCTTATCAGTGATTAATGGCCGGTGATTTAGAAAAGTAGAATGTTTGCTTTACAAAAACTAGGTCGTCCACATATATATATTTATAATCAACACATGAGGTAAAACTATGCACCTATATATTGCAATGGTCTTGTTCTATGGTCCACGTACTATGTTACAGTCCGCGAAATGGATTATTATCATAAAGGCCAACGGCAGATTTGAGATAGAGCTCCTATATTTTACATATTTGGATGAGGATACTATCCCTCAAGACTCCTGAAATTACCCAAACCATTGATTTTATGCAATGCGATTCGGCACAACCCACCAATTTAGGGAATATGGTTGTAAAGTTAATAAATGTTTTTGTTAGTTCTCCAATTCTTCTTCCTGGCGTGATGGATCGGTTAAGTCAGAGAACAGGCCCTTTAGCGGCCCCATCCCAATACCATTACTCCGATGGCTGTCTGTCCGTGCAGTCCACACATCACACAGCGCTCCCCCCCCACCATGCCCCCCCCCCCTCTAGCTGCTTCCACGGATCCCACGCCAATGCAGTGGCGGATCCAGGAATTTAGGAAAGAGGGGCACCATTTATTTAAGTACTATCCAGGCGTAGATCCAGTGAGAAACTTGCGACCGGGATGGGGGGTGGGGAGGGTAGTCGCTGGTGAAATTATGGCGGAAAGAATAGTGTGCCCCCTGTGCCCCCTTCTTCACAGAAACGGGGGTAGGTGGGGGGGGGGGGCACGTGCCTTTTTTCGCCTATTTTCCAGCGCAAGGCAGGCACGTGTCCGCTGCCCCCCCCCCCATACCCCCCAGGATCCGCCACTGCAATGAGGTCACACAAAATCATCGCAGCGATACCTACTTACCTTGGCCGGATTGGCGGAGAATATGAAGAGCAGCAGGACAAAGATGACCATGCCGGAGAGGGAGATGAGGTTCCTGGCGCTCGTCTGGCCGACGTCCACCCCGAGAAAGATGATGAACCCAGCCAAGCACGCCACGATGAATGCCCTGAGAGGTGATACACACAGATATAAAGTCAACGGGCCATTCACAGTTGTTTTTGGCGGAGCTTTTTGTTCACAATTTGAGCTCAATTTGCTGAATTAACTTTTATTCAAAGTTAAGGTACCGGTAGTTGCAAGGCGCGAGTAACTTAAATAGCTTGGAACGAGCCGAAAACAAATATTTCTCATTAATGAAGTCCTCTTCCTCTTGAGTTCAAAGGGATAGACACAGAGATATAAAGTCAAACTCACTTTTGCCGTTCACAGCCTGTTTATGTCGAGATTATTGTTCGTAATTTGAGCCTAATTTGATGAAGTGACTTTCATTAAAAGTTAGGGTACCGATAGTTCCAAAAATGAAATAGCTTGGAACGAGTCCAAGACAGATATTTATTATCTTATAAATCCTCCTCCTCTTCAGTTCAAAAGGGACCAAAAGAAAATCTTGACAATCTTAATATATTTCCCGGAGCCTACAAACCACTAAGCATTATAACGCAATGGCGGTTTAAAGAATATAACAAAAAGGCACTTACCACTTAAAATAGACGAAGTGTTTCTGTATGAAATGCACGGGCGGCATTAAGATGTTGTGGTAGATCTGAGCGCCCACATTGTCCCTGATGAGTACGATGACGACAAGGGCGTTGGCCACCATGGTCATCCACAGCAGGCGGACGGAAGACTCGCTGCCGAACTCGTAATACAGCGACCAGGCGAAGTAACCGCTGTAGCCGACGATCAGCAAGCCGTAGACAATATGGCGGACCAGACTGCCATAGTTCTCGGAGAACGAGCTCATGGCTGCTTGCGCGCCCGTCACCGCCCGCCCGAAGCATCCCTCGGGACTCGCCGTCGAGGATTTTCCGGACTTAGTGGTGGTGGAGGATCCGGATTCTGAATCCGAATCCGAATCCGAGTTCATTTTGGTCACGTGGTGATCTGGTGATGTGGCGGTGTCGTGTCCGGGGGCTGCCGCTGCTGCCTCGTGGCTCTTCAGGATCCAGTTATCAGCTGGGACCTAAACCGGAAGTGGGATCTAATGCATTAGAATCCATCTTTTATTATCCTTTCTGTGTAATTGATTCAACGGATGGTGGATTTGATTTGTTAAACTGCAGAGAGGGAAATCAGGGGTGTGGGGGGTGGGGGTGGGGGAGGGGCTGGTGGTGGAAAGTTCCATTTAAAATATACATCCTTAATGAGTGAAGACCAGAATAATCCGGACTCGGTCGGTTGCATATTTCTACCTGATACTGATCATATCAGGGAACATTCCCTTAAAATTAAGTATTATTACAATACGCCCCCCCCCCCTCCTCCTTATTCTCATATACCCGAGGAATCTCCCTCTTCAAACCCCGTCTCAAAACGAACTGCTAACAATGTACAGGCGTCCTTACCCCTTTGCCTTTCTCATCATCACTAAAGGCCGTGTTATCTATCCCAGTCCGAGCGCCAGATGGCGACTTCTTCTGTACTGGATCTGGTCCGACCACGTTACCGATTCTGTCCTGTCCCATGTTGACATACACATCGTCATGTCGGTTGCTATCCACGTGGTCGCCACTACTGCTTGACGACGTAGACGGACTCGCGTCATGTTTGTAGGGCGGGGGCGGCAAGTTTCCGCCCAGAGGGCGCAACGACTGTAGTTCGACACTCATTATGCCGGTGACGTCACACTAGCTCAAAGTGACGTCATTTTTGCTGATTCATGTGTTCCTTTCTGTGACCATTCCTGTAATAAAAAGTAAATAAAATTGAAATCAAATAAAAAGGAATAATAATAATAATTATGATAATAATATCTAGGATTGTTATATTTTTTTGGGGGGTGTAATTCTACTTGGGATTATGGGGTAAAAAATATGCGGTGTATCCTATTTGTTAACGTACCCCCAGACTATCGCAGCTCGTGTGGGAGAACCTTGTAGATTTAACTCAGTATTTTACCACTACTTGTTGTTTGCACTGTTTCGCGGTAACAATCTACCAAATATGTTAACATGGCCGCAATGACGGATACACGACGCCTATAACTATAGTAGGTTTGTTACTGTCTCCGCATGTCGTACACGAACCTCAAGGGATTAATATCAGAGAAATAACGCAGAACAGTGGACCTTCAAACTTTTGTTACCCACGGCAGGAATAACATTCATGTTTTGACTTCTCGTCGGCATTTCCAGAATAGAAAAAACATATGCGCTCTCTATATTTTTGTGTCTATCAAATAATTCAAAAGCGATCAAAATAGTATTCTTTGACCTTTAATATGCAATGACCTACTTTAATACAATAAACCAAAAAGCGAAATATTATAAGGGGTGCTTGTGAAATGGTTGGTTTACAATTTGATACCTTTCACAGACGAGTGGAATAAATAAAGTTCGTCACATCGATAGCAAGTAAATGTAAACTGAACATTTCATGTGGTCTTTCAGTTTCGCCAAATTAATATTGCACATGCATAAATTCTCCTCTTATTACGTACATAGAATTTACGCACAATTTGAGTCAAGAAAGCCAATTTGTTCCAAATGAATTTAATACAAATCGCAGCATCCTTCAGAAGTCCGTGCACTTACCTACAATTTTGACCTGGAACTACGCTCTGATTTGCTAATTGCGGTTGACTGGGGTGTTATCCAGGAGCGGCAGTCGGCTGATTGGTTTAACCCTAAGCCACTTAATCCCCTCCACAAAGCGTGCGAGAGATTGAGAGACCCTGGCTAGCTACCGAGAGAGTGGTGACAGTGGACGATCCTGGGCAGTCGTCTGATCCTACACTGGACGTGACTCGGGATAAATAAGAGTAGCATCATTGACCATTGGACCGCTGGCGACACATACATCTCACAATATCAGATTCGCCGAGGGCCCGTGATAAACGCTGCCATCTATCTACGTAGCAGCAGTGGAGTGGCTGTCAAGTAGCACTGTGTAAGTATCCATCCATCGACCAAGCTTCTCGCCAGTACACCAACTAGCCCATCAAGTGGTCACGATAATCTAGGGTCATCAAGTATGTCCATTGTCTCTCTAACGAAGGTCGCGAATTGACACAACCCCCTGGAGATGATTATGCGCATAGAGGTTGCAGACAAATTGGCGCTGGATTGGCATTGTTTCATCGCGTATGCGGTGTATGTGGTGTGTATGCGACGTATATGTGTTGTGTACAGAACTGGATGTTGTTGTTATATCGCCTGGGGATGAACGGTTAGAGTCGTCAATCAATTGATCCGGGTCAATTAGTAGGCTAACATCAACACTTGATCATTTTCGTCGTCGTTGTCACAAGTAATCGCTATAGCATCAAATCATTATTTGTCCCCGACCTATTATGGACTATATAAACATGTTATTTTGCGCAACCGATGAGCTATTATGAGACTCAAAAAGCAGTTTGAAGCCTCTTGCAATGAGATTAAATAACATCAACAGGTGCAACGAATAAATATGCGCGACAGTCCGGTATTTCCGCAATCAAACACGACAATTTTTTTTGGGGGGGGGGGGGGGGCGAACAACTCATGAATATTCCAAACTGATGTGACGTACTGTACATACCATGTTTATACAAGGGTGACATGTGGTCCAGCGATTCTTGTTGCGGTGGACTAGTTGAACGAAAGCAGACACTGTCGCTGGCTTTATTGTTCTAGATGTATGTACAGGTTGGAATGCCCAACCAGTCATATGCGGTTCTCGGCCTGGGGCCATGGGTCTTAAAATGAGACAAAACGGTCCGGATTTGCCATATGTTTACTAGTAGATCCTGTAAAGTCTGTCAAGAAACATTAACTTTTGGCATTGGGAAAAATTAACACTCCTGGTAAATTATTTCGCGTTCAGTCATATAGTCATATAGGTACTATATGGCCAAGATGGTGCTACTGAAGGAAACCACGACCGGAAATAGCCGCAGGGAATGCAGGGCGTTAACATGCCATGACTTTATCTTACCAATGGCTTTATCTTACCAATGGCTTCCTCTTACCAATGGCTTCATTTTACCAAAGGCTTCATCTTACCAATGGCTTCATCATACCAATGGCTTTATCATACCAATGGCTTCATCATGCCAATGGCTTCATCATACCAATGGCTTCATCATACCAATCTTACCAATGGCTTCATCTTGCCAATGGCTTCATCTCACCAATGGCTTTATCATACCAATAACTCCATCCTACCAATGGCTTCATCTTACTAACGGCTTCATCTCACCAATGGTTTCATCTTATCAATGGCTTCATCGTACCAATGGCTTTATCTTACCAATGGCTTCATCATACCAATGTCTTCATCTTACCAATAGCTTTATCTTACCAAAGGCTTCATCTTACCAATGGCTTCATCGTACCAATGGGTTCACCTTACCAATGGCTTGATCTTTCCAATGGCTTCATTTTACCAATGGCTTCATCATATCAATGGCTTCATCATACCAATGGCTTCATCATACCAATCTTACCAATGGCTTCATCTTGACAATGGCTTAATCTTACCAATGGCTTTATCTTACCAATGGCTTTATCTTACCAATGGCTTCATCTTACCAATGGCTTCATCTTACCAATGGCTTCATCATATCAATGGCTTCATCGTACCAATGGCTTCATCTCACCAATGGCTTCATCATACCAATGGCTTCATCTTACAAATGGCTTCACCTTACCAATGGCTTCCTTAAAAAGAAATATAATGAATAGTGAATTAGTCCGACTTAAGACCTGAGTGGCAATTGACAAAAGTCTATGGCTAACCCAACAAGTTATTAAGATGTTGGTCACATGTATAAGTCAGTATACAATGTAACACTATGTCTCATTGTACGCGCACGAGTCTCATGTATCGGCAACGGCGCTTGACGCATTACCCCGACTGCCGGTCATGGACGATCTGGAGAGAGTTCCCTCAGTTCGCGAGCTGAGTGATGCAATCGATTCCTTGGGCAGCGGGAAATCGCCTGGCTATGACAGGATCCGCTGAAGTAATAAAGTGTGGGAAAACTGTTGCTCCCTCATCTTCACCAACTTCTCGTCCTTTGCTGGAACAACGGTATTGTTCCACAGGACATGCGTGATGCAATTATAGTTACACTCTACAAAAACAAAGGGGTGATTGTAACAATTACCCCGGAATATCGCTCTTAAGTATTTCTGGTAAACTCTTCGCCAGAATTGCCTTAAAGAGACTGAAACTCCTTGCTAATAGAGTATATCCTGAAGCGCAGTGTGGATTCAGATCGGGACGATCGACTGTTGACATGATATTTTCGTTGCGTTAACTCCAAGAGAAATGTAGAGAACAGGTTTAACAGGTTCGAGTGTCGAATTTCTTTGTCTGACTCCGTAACTTCCAATACGTGTATCCCAATATATATCGCCTCTTTGTCATTAAGAATAATGACAAACCATTCAACCCCCAAAACAATTTGCCAATTTGAACATGAAGATTGTGGTTTGCATGGTTGATATATGGCTGCCGGTTAAGTGACAACGTTCCCGCTACGTTAACTTAACGTTTGCAAGAAACGGTTACACGATGACGAAATATCAACGTTACGTTTTAACTGACAACGTTCCCGCTACGTTAACTTCATGTTTGCAAGAAACGGTTGCATGATGACGAAATATCAACGTTACGTTAGCGTTAGCTTGTGGTTTGCTTGGTAGATATATGGTTTCCAGCTACTTTACTACGTTAAATTTAAATTAACGTTTATTTTTCGTTTACAAATAAACGTTTGCAAGTTAAACTGAAAATAAACGCTAGAAAAACGTGTACAAATAAACGTTTGCAAGGCACACTGAAAATCAACGTTAGAAAAAACATTTACAAAAAAACAACTAAGGTCGCAGCCGAAACGTGATCGACATGTTACACTTATTGAAAAATAAACTGCAAATGAAGAAATAAAGTAAGATTCATTACAATAACACTTTTTCGAACAAAAGGTTGGTGGTTTTAAGTCACATAAAATATACTTTGCCTTTATATTTATTTGAACCATTTGATACAGATCTAATATAAAGCCGCCTTCGGTAGCGCAATGGTTAGCGTGCGTGCCTTGTAATATCGCGAACGGGGTTGAAGCCCCGACCTGGCGGGGATGAACTTTCGGAGTCCTGTGACTTCGTCCTGTGACCGACCTGCCTTTCGGGACATACGCTGTGACCCCTGACACATGACCGACTTTTGCTGATCGCTACCATTTGGTATTCGTTTAAAGATTTACTGCTAAATTGCAAACGTTAACTTAACGTTAAATCAATGAGCATAATTACGTTAGAATAAGGTTAATATATAATAGTAATTAAACGTAGCTTCTAACGTTCATCTAACGTTAAGTTAACGTCGGCATGCTATCTGGGACGTGTCAATCACAATATTGTCTTTCAAGAACACAACAATTTCGCTTTGATTATGACAGTTGATTATCAGGGCCTACAGATGTAGATGCTGGTAATGGTATCATGGCCCGTACATAATAACAGGCAAAATCATCTGATTATCAGCAAAGAAAAAACAAACAAACCTATTACAAAAAAGGAAAGATACGAGCAACGAGATAGGCCGAAATATGGCCAGACAGCCTGTGTGGTATCTGGTAAACGTGTATCTATCGTACGTAACCCCTAGATATGACGGCCTTATTGGTGATCAATTCGTTGTAAATGTGTCATTGGATAGACCCACAGCGCTGCCACCATGATGTTCACACTAGCCATTCTCCTGCTTACCGTCTCTACAGCCTGGTAAGTTGGACTAGTAATCCTCAAATTGGGGCCATCTATAATGCAGTGTAAGCGATTATTTATCATAGGTATAATTCCGTCATCGGAGAGCCAGCATAATTATATGTAATGACTGTGATACGGGTAAGTAAGTATCAAATAGCATCACATTGTAAGATTGCAAGGCTGGTTTCCTTACAAGGTCCATATGCCACGTTAGAGACCACGACGTGGATTATTGTTAGTAATTGGTAGGCGTGAGTAACACGTGAGCTATGCTGAAACGATGGTTCGCCCTTAAATGGAACAACTACCGGCCTTACTAGCCCCTCTTGAATTGACGTGCATGTGAAAGCGCAGTATGTTGACGCTGGGGTAATTGTTAATGGGCGTATCGTGTAATAATATATATTTAATACGCCGAACGTTTTGGTTTGTTACACGTGAAACAGCAGTCCATCCCAAGGTGACAACCATAGGACACTGCCAGCCCATCGGGCTACATTATGGTCATAATGTCTGGGAAGCAAAATGGTTGCCATGGAGTACGCTTTGAAAACTAAATCTAATATTGTGGCGACAACTGAAACGATTTACCTCAGTTAGAATATAAAGGCTAGATTTCCTAAGTTGGCATTAATATAAATATGAGGTATAATGACCCTACAGTTCTTGTTGATGATACCCTAAGGGGTCTGGAAGGGGTAAATGGCGACACGCGACACATGCAGGCATATTTAGACAATAGACATTGGACATTGACCACCAAATTCCAACACCGAACATCTGAAAAAGCCGCATCGAGCCAGAACTTAGCCAAAAAGCGACACGGAACTTCGTGCAAAAATCGACATTCGAAGCTGACAACTTTAAACAAAACTAAGAAATTAATTAAAATCGACATTCAAAGCTGATTTCCTATTCCAGACCCCTTACCATGTCTCTTTCTCAGGTCTGACTCGGTGACGTGCCCCAACACTGGGACTTTCACTGATGACCCTCCCTTCGATGGCTTCCCTCTGCCATTCTGCGAGGACCTTGTCCAGCCCACATACAACATGTATACCAGGAGTAACCCGGATGTGGGTCAAACGCTGGACAGAGCCACCATTCCGTAAGTCCCCAGATGGACAGCTTAGAGTAATAAGGGTAATTACAGACAATAGACCACGAAATGACATGAAATTGTGTTTAAATTAGGCCACTTTTGTGGACACAAGAGCTAAAACTGGGTAAAGGAACTTTTCTACGGAACAAAGAAGGTCGAATGGATGAAACATGTCCCAGGTTGTTTTGTGTCCCAGGACACAGGACACCCAGGACACCCAGGACCTGTTGCGGTCTAGTTCACTCGCACTATACATGTACCTGTAGGCCACCCAGCTGCCGCCCAAGTCGGCCGACTGTAAACATTGCCCGAGGAAGTGTTTCTGATTCGTTCGACTATTTCTACTCAAGCAATCTGTTATAAGTACTTCATACGCATTTACATTTTTAGTCCATAATTTGTATATGTTGATGTGAATGGCAATCATATTGAATTTGGGGTAACTTTTGTGCAACAAAACTGTCTTCCGTAAGCATGGTATTTCAATATAATATAAAATCCTGGGACTTTGCTTGTATAAAGTACCCGTCAATGTATATGTGAGATTAGCTAGGGTCCTTAGTTTAGGATATATCGGTGGCCAGAATTTCCAAGAGTTTTAGTAGGCGGGAGAGTGGCAGGGGGAGAGGAGGACAACATTATTGTGACGATTTAATTTACCCCTCCATCCCCCTCCCCGTTTCATCTGGAGAAATGAAAAGTACTTTTATCCAGTGTAGGGTCACGTCACCATACCCCGAGCCCTGTTAGAAGGATGTGCGCTCACTGGATCAGCAGGCACAACGAAATGTTATTGTTGCATCACATATACATTACGTTGAATATATAACGAGGGACCTAGCTTCACGCGATCGCGTGAGAAGGAACCATTTGGCCAAATCGCCCATGGCGGGGTTTTGGTGTCATGTACTAAGGCATTGCGGTACTAGACAGAAACAACCGTAAAGGGAAATATCTGTCAGGTACTTATAAGATTATATTGCGTTTGTGGGTACCAGACGACTCGTTTTAATGTTGGAGGACATGGTATATCGGTCGACCAACTGATCTAGAGAAAAAGTAACGCTCATGTAAAAACGCGAGCGTGTACCCACGTGACGTCTGACTGGCGTTGACCTACAGGCCGATGTTTGACCCCTCTAAGAGGACATACTTCATCGCCCACGGATGGGAGACCGCCAGCAACGCCACCTGGATCCAAGACATGAAGAATGCCTTCCTGAACAGAGTAAGTCATGAAGGCACAAGGGTACTTCAAGTATTTTCTGTTGTACATATAGTGTGCTTTGTTTCCACATGCCCAGATGAGGTCTAACATTTATTTGTCACTTTATAATTATTTAAGAAACATTCCTTCCTCTACTAGCGACACCACTGCTACTACTATGATTATTATTATTATTATTAATAGTAATAATGATGATTACACGTTAGGATCCATCGGACAGGGGGTCCAGGGAATCCGCCACCCCCTTTGGAGGAAGAATGCCGATTTCCAATGCAAAATTTAGGCCATCTGAGGCGTGGACCAACACACCCCCTCTCCCCGGTCCTAATTTTCACTGGATACCCCAACCCTTTTCAAATTCATCGATCTGCCCCTGCCATGGGTTATAGTGAAAGTGTTATTGTGCATTTAATGGAATATAACATAAAGGCCAATTAATGTCATAATTGTAAATATTCGGATTACTGAATTAGGTGGGTTTTATGATAGCGTTTAAATCCTTATGGAATATTTAGCTTTTATTACATTGGCTGATGGATTCATCTTTCATGTTAAAAGTCTCACGCGTCAAGTGCCCTATGAATGGTCTCGGGTCGTAGCCACTGATCTAGTTTCAGTTGTTTTCTTATCAAGCCTGTGGCCTCTGTGAACAGGTGTATAGGGGGTATCAATAAAAACACACTGTGTCATACGTTAAACGCCATTGACAGCCCACGCGAAGCTCACTCGGTTGACCGGCTGTTTTGAAACATGACTCAATATAGGTGGGTGCCCCATATAGGCGCTGTGTATCATTTATTCTGATTGCGCTTCCGGTTTTGGAGTTCAGTGGCAAAGCAGATATAACTCAAAATATATCTTAAAGAAACGTGGCTGATTATAACAGTACCTTGTTCGTACGAGGCCAACAGAACAAGATATATATATAACAAAACATGAAGATAGTACAACAAAGGTTTATATAAAAAAGGCTCAGGTTATACACCAATTTTTTTGGCGCTGGTCTTTTCGGCAATACCCTTGTCAAAGTGTCCTACTATTTGCCAGGAAGATTCCAACGTGGTGATGGTAGGCTGGGACGGACCTTACGGATCGCAGAACCTCCAGTACAGAGAGTCTGCCTCGACCACGAGGGTGGTGGGCGCTGACCTTGGAGACGCGATCGAGAACCTGATCACCAACGCCGGGGGTAGCCGGGACCTCATGTGGTGCGCCGGAATTAGTCTTGGTTCGCATGTCTGCGCTTTCACCGGAAGAAGGCATTACCAAGTGGGTCGTATTACGGGTGAGTTGATATTCAATTTACATTATATGATGTTTGATAGTACTATCTTGGGAAGTGAAAACTGAAGTTTCAAGTTATTTCGAAAGATCCATGTCCTATCGTCAGTGTCAATTGGCAGTATTTTTTTTGGTAGTCCGTCCCTTTCAATTGACGATAACCGTTATATATTTCAAGCAGATCACGACTACATTGCAGCCTTCAAACGTTTCTCTTGAAATATCACGTGTAAATATTACGTATTTAATGTTATGCCTGGATGTATTAATTATGGAATTTCTACTACATTGTGATGTACGCAACTGTAATGTGTATATTTATGTCTGAGCAATTGATTAAAGTTGATGCAAGTTCAGCAAGAGTAATTCACATAGGGAGTCTGCCTGTTTTCCAATTGCCAATAGAATATGTTTAAACTAATAAAATTAATACATACGCGATGAATAATAAATTAGTTAATATATCAGTAATGCGTTTGTAAAATATAGTCACTCATGATCAAACGCATCGTTGGGCTAAAAAGTGGTTAATGACTTTTAATCCCGAAAAATCTGAGACGTTGCTGGCAGCGCGCAAAAAGCGCGACTCTGGTAATCCACCATTATATTTGGGAGACACACGCATTCAAGATGTGTCCTTTCACAAGCATCTTGGAATTACGTTGAAAAGTGACTTGTCATGGTATTTTAATAGTAAGGAGATTCTTGGGAAAGCTAATGCCAGAGTAGATTTGCTTGTACCGCTAAAGTGGAAACTGGATCGAAAAACTCTTGACCTGATTTACAAAACTTTTGTCAGGCCAACGATGGAATATGGAAGTGTGGTGTGGAGCAACTGTAGCGAAGCCGAGGTCGAAATGCTAGAACAAGTCCAATACCGAGCTGCCAAAATTGTCAGCGGTGCAATTAGGGGGAAGGGACGTAACACAGTTTATGAAGAGTTGGGTTGGGAAACACCGGCACAGAGACAAAAGAGAAGCCAGATTGTTCTAATGCATAAAATTGTTCGCGGGTCAGCACCGGTATACTTAACGTGAATTGCTTCCACCATCAGTGTCCGAGCGGAATCCATATAATACCAGGAACTCCCCAAATTTGTCATTGCCTAAGAGCTTTAAAGTATCCCGCCACCAATCTTTCCTACCTGCAACGGTTAAACTGTGGATCAACTTGCCATTGGAGGTCAGAAGTATCTCAGACCGTGGGGAATTCGAAAAGAATCTAGCGGGGACGAAACCAAAAGTTAAACTGTTGAAATGTATGGGAACCAGGGCATTCTCCATTATTCACGCTCAGCTTAGGATGCGTTGTAGCCCGCTTTGTGCGGGCTTGTGTCGTATGCACATAATAGACTCACCAAAATGCCAGTGTCGGCATTTATACGAAGACGCTGACCACTACTTTTTTTGTTGTCCGTTATATGTCAAAGCTTGATGCAAATTGTCTTCAATTAGTGTTCCATTCAGGGCATATAATATAAATTCGATTCTTCATGGTCCAGATAACGTGCATGTACGTATTACTATGGAAGTTCAAATTTGTGTTCAAAATTGTATGATAAAAAGCGGACGCTTTGATGTTTTATCTAGACGAAACAAGCACATATAAACAGTATTACAAAATTGGTTGCTGGCGAGTTATGTAACTATTAGATATCAGTTGATAGACTACAGCCTTGAATATTAGTATATGTCATTGTTGCTATGTTTTCTCCACTTAGTTGTCCAGCGGTCCACCAGCAAACCCGTTTATACCCACGAGAGGATTGTATGTTCTGTTTATCTGATCGTGTTTAAATAAATATGTTTAAACCAAACGCATCGCCTAAGCCTCTAATAAAGACCTAATGCTCGCTGGTGCGATATTTGATTTCTTGCAATAAAGATGAATGCCAGAGACCGAATTGAAGTAAATCGTATAAATGATATTATTGAACAGCTATGCATATCGTAGGTTGGTGTCTAATTGAATTTTGACGTTTAATTTAGTTTAGTTTTTAGTTACGCGTTAAGTTTTTGTCCCGTTCAATGTTAATTTTGTCTCTTTGTGCGATTTCTTCTCGTGCCTTATAGCAGTGGCGTAGCCCGCCTCAAAAAGGTGAACGGAGAATACGAAAGTCACGCGGGGAGGGTCTGGAGGGAATTTTAACGTCGAAAATTGTAAAAAAAAAGTTAAAAAAGGGGACGTGCTGCGTATTCTGCGTCAATGGTAGCTGCGCCACTGCTTCTCGACTTACGTAACTTTATGGATATATTGCGAGACCTATGAGTAAAGTAGGAACCGACTTATCGAGGCCGAAAGGTTTGAAGGTCGTTTCTAGAGGAACAATGTCTGCTGCTTAGCAGGGTCTACATCTCGGATATTATGATTCTCTCATTTTCCTCTCACGCACTCACATTCCCCCATTATCCTGTCATGGCAGTTCCATTTCCTCCTTATCCGTCCATAGGGCTCCCAGTCCCTCCTTACCCCCTCCTGACACTCCCAGTCCCTCCTTACCCCCTCCTGACACTCCCAGTTCCTCCTTATCCCCTCCTGACACTCCCAGTCCCTCCTTATCCCCTTCTGACACTCCCAGTCCCTCCTTATCCCCTTCTGACACTCCCAGCCCCTCCTTATCCCCTTCTGACACTCCCAGTCCCTCCTTATCCCCTTCTGACACTCCCAGCCCCTCCTTACCCCCTCCTGACACTCCCAGTTCCTCCTTACCCCCTCCTGACACTCCCAGCCCCTCCTTATCCCCTCCTGACACTCCCAGTCCCTCATTACCCCATCCTGACACTCCCAGTCCCTTCATATCCCCTCCTGACACTCCCAGTCCCTCCTTACCCCATCCTGACACTCCCAGTCCCTTCATATCCCCTCCTGACACTCCCAGTCACTCCTTACCCCCTCCTGACACTCCCAGTCCCTCCTTACCCCATCCTGACACTCCCAGTCCCTCCTTATCTCCTTCTGACACTCCCAGTCCCTCCTTACCCCATCCTGACACTCCCAGTCCCTTCATATCCTCTCCTGACACTCTCAGTCCCTCCTTACCCCCTCCTGACACTCCCAGTCCCTTCTTATCCCCTCCTGACACTCCCAGTTCCTCCTTATCCCCTCCTGACACTCCCAGTACCTCCTTACCCTCTCCAGATACTCCCAGTCTCTCCTTACCCCCTCCTGACACTTCCAGTCCCTCTTTATCCTCTCCTCACACTCCCAGTCCCTCCTTATCCCCTCATGACACTCCCAGTCCCTCTTTATCCCCTTCTGACACTCCCAGTCCCTCCTTATCCCCTCATGACACTCCCAGTCTCTCATTACCCCCTCCTGACACTCCCAGTCCCTCCTTATCCCCTCATGACACTCCCAGTCTCCCCTTACCCCCTCCTGACACTCCCAGGCCCTCCTTACCCCGTCCTGACACTCCCAGTCCCTCCTTACCCCCTCCTGACACTCCCAGTCCCTCCTTACCCCCTATGACCAAATGTTATACTTTCTGTAATAAGATAATTTTTTTTACTAAGATATCGAGATGAAAAAATGCTAATTGATGTCTGAGTGCCTCACATCTATATCATATGAAGCAATCAATATATGGTTTGCTTGCCGTGGAATGGATCTCGTGTTCCCGGGATGATTCATGAGCCGCTTTATCTGTCGCAATGTGTGCAAAAAAGTGGTATACATAGGGATCCATCCATCAGTGCGAAACGTCCTGGCGGTACAATAAAACCACCCGAACAGAGCTAAGCGCTAAATTTTACATGAGTTCAATTCCCGGGCTTCGCCCTGCGTTGTGCTATAGACTATTGTGTTTTTTCCTTCAAGGTATGGATCCTGCTGGGCCAATGTTTGCCTCCAACCCTGACCGCCAGGTGGGGCTGTGGACCGACTGCGCCGATTTCGTCGACACGATCGATACAGACGACGTCTTGGGTTCGACTCCCCTTGGCCTCGGACACCAAAACTTCTTCGTCAACGGCGGCCGCCAGCAGCCAGGATGCTGTAATAATCACTTGAAATGTTCCATATCTTAAACTACCATACGAACTATTTTTAAATATAGCAATATATTATAAACACAGTTTTTACTATATATTTCGCTGTATTTATTATCACATGGCGCATGGAATTTATCTTATGACTGCTTGATCTCGTACTTCATTACGATTCAGGTAATACATTATTCAGTTATAAATTTTACTTCCACTAACTACTTTACTGCATTCATTGTCTATACTACAGTGGCTTATATTTAGGTTAGGTTTATGCGCTTATATTTAGGTCAGATTTAAGCCCTTATATTTATGTTAGATGTACGCGCTTATATTTATGCAGATATGTAACATACTGTTAAGTTTTTCTGACACCACTTTTCGGTTCTTTCGTCGGGCCGCGTAGTGAAATTCAACACATGTCGTTCTTTTTCTCAGCTTTATTCCGCAATAATATTCCATGCAACACGATCCATCTATCTCTCTCTCTCTCTCTCTCTTTGGCCCTCTCCGTTCTCCTGGTCATCCCTGTTCTCCTGGTCCTCCTCCCTCTCTCCTTATCTATACGTCTTTACTTGGGGGCTCACCCCTCCCCCTAAGTTGGGGGTACCACCCCAACTTGGGGCCTCTCCCCTTCCCTAAGTTGGGGGTACCACCCCAACCCAGGGATTCACCCCTCCCCCAAGTAGGGGGTACCACCCCAACCCAGGGATTCACCCCTCCCCTTGGTTGGGGGTACCACCCCAACCCGGAGTTCTCCCCTCCCCTAAGTTGGGGGTACCACCCCAACCCAGGATTCACCCCCTCCTCTAAGTTGGGGATACCACCCCAACCCTGAGCTTCCCCCCTCCCCCAATCCGAGAGCGTCCGCCCGCCTGCGCTAATCACTCCTGCATGCTGCCCCTGCCTTGACCCCGGTTTATGACCCCGCTGCCCACCACCGCTCTACCTACTATTGCTACTCCCCCATGATAACCCCAACCCCCGTCTAGCCCTACCAAATCCCTCCACAGTACCACTGTGTATCTTCAGTTGGCGATACCTGCAGCCATGCGATTGCCATTTTTTACATGGAACAGTCAATCATCGCCGATTGCTTCGTAGTGAGGGATATCTGCTCCAACTCCACAGATATACCGGTAATTACAACCGTTTGCGTTAGCTATTATAATAATGAAAATTAGTATCAGGAGTTCCAAAGATAAAGTCGTCTAAGTACCGCATGATCTATGCATGGTAATCTGTGCGAAAGGCGGTATAAATGATGGTCTGTGTGAACGCCTATATCGGCGTGTATTCCTAACTCTGTATGCTTAAATCTCTGTGAACGGTGAACGTCTGTATAACAGGCAAGATTCGGTATAATAGGTTTAGTCTCAATGAAATCTGATGTCTTTATGAAAGGCGAAAGTCTCTATAGTGTGCTAAGACCTCAATCAAATGTAAATCCTGTAACAAATACAAATTAGCCTGTGAAAAAAATTGTATATATATTAGCTAGTAATTATGCATGACAGTAATAGCAAGTCACGTTTCAGAAGAAAAAGATCAGTTTAAACATATGTAACTATATCCTACAGGGTTCCTGTTCGTCGTGTGTTTGTGGTTACGCGTGTTCTGCAGCACCCCGGGCTAATACCTATCTATATATCTATCATCTACAGGGTTCCTGTGCTCCGTGTGCCGGGAATTTCTGTGGTTACATGGGTTATGCCGCATCCCCCGTTAACCTTCCTGGGGACTATTACCTGACAACTGACCCCGAGGAGCCATACTGCCAAGGCTGATCGTCCCAGCCTAGCACCCCATTCAACCGACAAGATTCCATAGACGACTTCGCATGTCATTGAAAAGATTCAGTTCATATTATTCCACTGAGAGGCGCCACGGCATGTTAAAGACATCCCGGTTGCTATTGTAGTCTTTGCGTAATGTAAAAATGACGTCATCGTATGACAGCGTATTCTATCGACAAATAAACAGTCTATGATTATTTTACTAAGTATCAATTCTAAGACGGAAGAATCTTGTTTGGGGGGAAATTTATATTTTTTGTTTGTCGGGCCACCACGTTCGTTAGTTTTTGAGCCCCCGCCCCAATCCAAAGGTCACCCCAAGCCACTGGTATGATGTTAGTGACACGTAAATCAACACGAGACCTCGGATATCGTCCCCTAGCAACACACACCGGAACCTGAGTGCACACGTGTGTGATACGAACTGATATTCAATATAATTTGGCATTTTCCTAATTAGGAAAATTCAACTCTGGGGTGAATACTCTACTATTTCGACACCGATAATCGCTGGACAAATGCTCCACTTTGAGCTAAGTAAGTAGAGTTGAGTAGCGTTAAGTATGGTTTATGAATGCGGCCTCTGATGGCTTCGTTACATATGCAACCTCGATATTAATGGTATTATTATTATCTCGTCATAAGATTTTCTGGGATTTACAAAACACGTAGGCCGAACCTACCTACATACCTTAGAAACTACTTTCCTGGTTTAATTCTGAATTTTTTAAAAAATATTTTATACATTTTATACACGGACAAAACACCTCCGAACTGGCTATTGGCCAAATATTTGGAAAATCACCCATCCAGTTATGAGTATAAGCCAACCGGCCCAAAACCGTAACAGATATTTTCACCGCCAGATATCGTACGCGCTTCGGAAATAGTCTATTGATCTATAGAATCGTCTACCTACCCCTACACTCTCAGTACTCTCTGATGCGTGGCGGCTGGCTCATGAAAAATGCATGTGCTGTGTCTGCAATCCTGTAGATCCCGTTACGCAGTTCTTTATACATGCAATAATCTGTAAGCAACGACTGCTAGTTGCAGACAACACGAAAGTCCATGTTTCATTTATGATTCAGTGCACCGTCTCGGGCTATTCCAAGTACGACAGGGCTGCGTACCGGAGCACGATCGATCGCGATCGCACTCCTTACGGTACGACAAATAACGAATTGAACTTGGCGGATTGGTCAAGGACGCGTGCAATTTTGAAGCGGAAGTGGGGTATGGTTCGCCGCGATCAAGAGCAGTCCCGCATGATAATATTAAAATCTGAACGACGATTCTTCTCAGATAAGTGGGGATAACCCGTAAATATCGATGCTTTATAATTATCTTTCATTTATCAATATTTTACACCATTTAGATTGTGCTGCTATTTCTAAAGTAAGGATAATTAGTTGGTGGTTATCCCCGCAACAAATGGAAATACTTCAATGTGACCAATGTCGTACCGTCGCAAGTTCGGAGTGACCAAAAATGTTCGCCGCAGTCGATCGTGCTCCGGTAAGCAGCCCTGGACTTTTACAATTGCAGCAAACAAACTCATCGGCCCTTCACGCCAAACTCTCCGCACGGTGGCGCTACGCAAATAAGCTCCGCTTTTACCTCTGCTGTCGGCCGAAGGCAAATTTCAAATAATTTTCAAGAATAAAACACAACAATAACGCGCTTTGTGTATTTAATGCAGCAAAAAAACATCTTTCGTGCCCAACAACGGGCTGTGTTCAGACACCTAACAGGGCACGCTAAAGCGCGGGCTCGGGTGTTTTGCGCCTCTGTTGCCGCCATTTTGTCCCCTACATCAAGCCGCACCAATATGCGTTATTCGAGGTTTACTCCTGTGATGGGTATCACTGTGAAGACCCGGTAGTGCGCTCTGCTAGGCTAGCCCAAGCGGCCTGTGCGTGGTTCGAATCCTATCTGTGCAAATGTCCAAATTTTTGCAATAGCATGATCCCATCTCCTTCGCAAACAGTAGAATGTCCGTTAGATGTTTCCCTTCTATATCGGCTATTCCTATACTCGACTTTGCAATGATACGCCAGCTTGGGGAATGTTTGACTAGCGCAAAGAACTGCGGGAAATATTTTGGCATTATTTTTCCACGGAGAGAAATACAATATTTCGAAGTTATTGGTAAGATTACTGAGCTTGTCTAAATTACCTCCAGTTGATATAGCTATTCCTTTACATATAGATGACAATATCGTGTTTTAATTGTCGACAGAATATGATCGCATTCCATCTTGACATCTCGCTAAGACCAAAATAAGACACAAAAACCATTGCACATGCAGTGGCGCCTCACAGTGGTGGAATAATCTGTACTATGATCTGTGAAGTCGTCTATTGTCGCGATATGACCCACTAGATAGATTACAGCGTCTTGCTTAAACCAACCAAATTGCGTTTTTGTCTGTTACTATTTGAACATGTCTGCCGCCTGTGGTTGTGTAGTAGATATCCGGTATTGATTTTTTGAATGGGGGGGGGGGGGAGGGGGGCTCAAGGGGTATTTCCGTTCCTCGAGAATGTTTTTTTTTGTATTGCACCGTGAATTGGGAACGAAGAAAATAACTGGAAATGGGGTATTTGTATAATACGCATAGGCATAGGCATTACTCCATCGCAGCTAAGCAACCATTTATTATTCATCTCGGCGTGACGATAGCCTAATAATCTAGCCAGCATAAACCGCATAAGAAAAACAAATCGATATAACTTTTGTTCATATCAATGCACACGCGTCATGTCTGGCCGGAACTGCCCGGTGTCCAACTCGAAAGCGACGTTGACGAGAGAAGAACATCGTGATCATCCTCGATATGTCTCGAAAGCGGCATCATAATCCCATCATCTTATTGGTCAAAATAACCGCATTACTCGCTTGTAAATGGATCACTGGTGAGTACCCGAGTGACGTCATAAGTAATGTCATCATGTATTGTTCATGACACTGCGTTGCGTAACCATGGCAATGTTATCGTCTTTTTAGAAATAGTGCGCGCAAGAGACATTTTAAGCTTATCCAACTGTTATTGATTTTACAAATACTTGTTATTTCATTTATTTGGCCGTTTATGCCGCGTGCAACGCTATGTAAATAGTATATGACATAACGGGCCGTTGACCGAAGTCCGTGGTTACCCCTCAAGATATTACATTCTACCATTGTCGGTCCCATGTATAATTGAGTGTGCAAATGAGAAAACTTTTGCCCACAACCTGTGATTCATAAAATGTTAATCGACCATTTGAGAGTAGGACAAGTGAAGAAAATCATAGAAAATCAGATTAGTCTGTACAGTATATCTTTTTATATATTAATAGGCTTACATTTTATCGAAATAACTAACCCGTCAGTTCGTCATTTCCGGAATTCGACAGCCGTTTCCGCCGGAAGTCCTTGTCGTTTGACTATCGAAGGAGCGGAATACAATGGGACCCAACATTCAACGACATGGGGACTAACGTGTCAGCGGTGGGACCAACAGACACCACATGGTCATAGCTACACCTACCTCTCTCACTTCCCGGGTATAGTATCCTTAGACCAGGCGGAAAACTACTGTAGAAACCCCGATGAAACCGCGGATGGACCCTGGTGTTACACTACCGACCCCACTGTGCGATGGCAATTGTGTGAAGTGCCATTCTGTAATGGTAAGCTATAAATAATCATCATCCGCGTACCAGAAAGGTATGCGTTTCTCATCCAGGCATGGAAGTCATATTTCATAAATGCAAATTCAACAGCAAAACCGACTCATTTGCATGAAAGTTATAACAGACAATAGACGACGTGGTAGAGTACTGGCTACCTATATATGTGCGATAATTTATTAGATTGTTGTTACCTTATTATTAACACATAACAATCGAATCGTAGTCGTTTCCAAGGAAAATTTTGTTTCGTTTAGCATTTTATTATTGTTCCGAAATTGTTATGTAGATATATAGACATATATTACATAAGCCAGTATATAAAAACAGAATGAAAATCAAATTACCAAGTAAAATAACGTACGGCGCTTTCATTAGCTACATGATTATATATTCTTAAAACGTGTTATTTACTCAAATGACAAAGTTGTCATCGATATTCAACGCAGAAATAGGGGAATCCGTAGTTCTGTAGTGCGGTTATTGCTTGGCCAGACATAACCCACGTTGGAAATCAAAAGAATCACATAATCGCATTCATTCAATTATTCAATAATTAATTCATTTCGTATATTCATTCGTTTATTTATTCACCATTCATACATTTATTCCTCATTCATACATTTATTTATTTATTTTCGTTGATTTAGTCATTCATTTAATCCCTTATTGCCATTAATCTAAAACCAAAGAAAAGGAACAGGAATGTAATTCGGCGTAATATTGAATATAAATATTTAAATTACAGACTGTGTTGTAATATTGCTTCTTGCAGAGCAGATCATGACGTCTGCCAGCGTCTTGTCCCACCCTAGCCTCGGCGCGGCCGCTGACCTTCTGTATGACGGTGACCCCCTCACCTGCCACGAGGTGACGTCACACTCCCTCACGCGAGATCTACTCTTTCGTTTTGAACTTCCTTTCGGTGGGCTGGAAAACGTTACCATGGAGACGGTTATTCTGGGTCAAACCTGCGACGCTTTCCTCGTCTACGCCACGGTCGAATCATATCCCTCAAGCCCGTTCGCTGGTCTGTTTCGTAAGTGCGCTTTAGTCGCAGAGACGGCGGCCGATTCGTCCAAGCGGAAGTGTGTGTACCAGTGTCGAGGTCACGGGTATAAATACCCGGATATAACGTTGTGCCTTCGAAAAAGCGTGGCTGACTCAGTGTCGCTGAGCCTCTGCGAGGTTCACATCTCATCTGGATTATTCATCTTTTAATATTATACAATTTATTTGAGCTTACATCACCAAGACGTGTAATAAACTACTCAAATTTAATCGATGACGCCGGTGTCATCGTTAAGTCACGGAATTGTGTAAGCTATTTGATTGCAATTAGGCACATTAAAGGATCTTTTCAATTGAAATTGTTTATGCATGGATATCCTCTTTGCACAAAAAGTCTATATGAACGTATGTTCAGGGTTTTCAGGGCGAATAAAGCTGTGTGATTTTTGGATAAGTTGGTATGTTGTCGATTCTGACCTTCTGGTCAATTGGGCTGTGCAGTTCTTGCGTGTTCTATTGTCGGTGTAGGTCATTTGGGGACCAACAAAGAAGCTCGTGCTATTAGAACGAATGCGCATCACGCTGGTGCCTTGCTACAGCTGGGTGACGGGCACTTATTGTAGTCAACGTTCGAGTGTTTGGAACCGGCTGGAGGCGCTGTTTGCGCGTGAGAAATTTAGCGGGTTTGAAACTGTTTTGTTTGCTTAACATTAAAATCATAATATCGATACAGATAAGAACTTTTTGCAACGTTAAAACGTATTTATGGGGGATAGTCGATTATCAGTCATCTTTGTACGATCGACCTATATGTCTCTCAGTTTTTAGTCCTACATTGTATATGAACCAATCGGGGACTAACACTTCCCGTTTCCGGTCAGAGTCAGAACAAGGAGAACGTTTTTATTTTCCTGTTTCATTGCGATCTGTGATAATCCAACACACGACAAGCCCACATAAAAGACACTTATCTCTGCATAATGCATGTGGTCCGTTTGATGAGATTGTTGGAAGCATTGTATTTTGAGGCAAATCATCGATGTTTACTTTTCTGTGACAAAGGGAACACCATTGCCCTCGCCTGGTCAATCCATATAAGGAACATTTTTACGTAACCATAGATACCGTGGGCAGAAATGCCAGTGATGATGATTATTACGTCTTCGCCAGATATCCTGTTTTTGTGCAAAAAAGTAAAAGGTGAAACGTGTCGATGGGAAAAATATTTGGTAGGTAAGCCTAATAGCAATAAATGTTTTGATTGAAAACAGTGACAATGTTTGGATGCAAATGAGGAACACAAAATTAAAGCTAAATACATGTTTTCTGGCTATACTCACTCCTGTGGGTCCTTTCTCGGCATAGTTCTGCAATTATGAGCAAATGTGCTTATATTCGCCACTGTTTTATTGCTTCCCCCAACAAGAGCGCCCCCCCCCCACCCAATCGTTCCATACCATTGATCATCAAACGAATAAGAGGACATGCAACAATAAATTGTATGTACTGAGAACAGATCCATGACAAATTCATGTAGCATATCTACCGATGCTAGTCTTCTAAATTATCATGAGGGCTTACCTTGCAAAGCTGTCAATGTGATGTGACTCGTAAAAAAAATTCGACAATGGTTCTCTCAGTGGTGTGTTCGCGCGTTTCGGTCAAAAAGTAGGAATTCCCCACCAAACAGGATACGGCCCCACGCTGTCTAAATATAGAGTGGCATGTTTCGAAGGGATTTCCATGGTTCCACCAATAGGCATCCAAACCTGAATCCATATTTGCATATTATGAGCGCAATCATTTCTTAGAAAGTGGCTGTACCTCGATTTAGGTCCACGCGTACCGCGCAGGAAGTATGTACTTCGTTGGACGGTCTTACTACGAACGACGGTGGTTCTCGACCTGGTGAGGGGACGGTAATGTCTTGGAGTTGGGCGGGGGAGGGAGAGCGGAATGGGGGGTGGGGGGTGAATCAGTTTTAACCGAGGATGTTTTGCGCTGAGGGAGGGTGGGGGGGAGTAGTTAACGTTGGGGGATACAGGTGGGAAATTGAAGGGGGTGAACAGTGGGCGAGGGGATGGAGGGGTATTGTGCATCGCGGGGAGGAAGGGGGGCGGCAGTTCAAGTCTCCAAGTACAGTAGGGCCTAATCTAAGGAGTTACGGCAGTCTTCGTTAACGCTGAGAAGCTAAGTAGCCTCGGGAGACCCATTCCGTTGGGTCTCGGTTTCAGCCTATATTGTCAGCCAGTCGCGCACTTTGAGGTAAAGGGCAATATAGCAGTGCACTCTGTCAGGAAATTTTTGTCACGTTCGCGCGTTGAGAACCAGGCTACATTCACCAGCTCGCGCCCAAAACAAATATGGCGCCCACATCCGACGCTGGTGGACCCCCCGGGGGGGGGGGAGACTTAATATATTCGCCTCCAAAATCCGCTCGATCGGGGCGTTTTACCACCAAAATCTGCTCGGTCGGAGTGTTTTACACCTCTAATATCCCCTCAGAAAAGATTTTTTCCCGTTCCGAGACCTGCTTTATATCGACATATTCATTGCCCCCCCCCCCCCACCCCCTCCACGAGATTGGTATGATCGCCGCGTTGGTGCTCCGTAAATGTCTTGGAAACCCAGATACAACTGAGAAATCTGTTTGACTACTTTGAAGAATTTTGATAACTAAAGGATTAAACTATATAGAAATGTGATATTTCGCCACAGTGTGCCTTGTGATAAGTCCGAATTCTCAAATGCGCCTTTTTGAAAACTTCTGTGGGAAATACAGGCTGGAACCGAGACCCAACGGTCTCCTGAGGCTAAGAAGCTGGGCAGCTGGGCAGCTGGGCAGTCGCTCTTGCACGCAAGACTTATATTTTCGCGCCTGCATGCCTCCTAAGTAGCTTGCTTTATGGCAGTGAAACGTGGACTACGTATTGTAGCCAAGAAAGTAAATTTAATAACTTCCATTTTCGTTGCCCGCGAACCATTTTAGGCATATCTTGGCAAGACGAGGTCACGAATGCTAAAGTGTGAGCCAGGGCCAACCTACCAAGCATTCTTGCTCTTGTGAAGCAAAGTTGTCTACGTTGGCTTGGGACCGTTCATCGTATGCAAGATGTACGCATTCACAAGGATGTGCTATACGGTGAACTCGTTGACGGCAAAAGGTCAACTGGACGGCCAAAGCTTAGGTAAAATGATGTTTGTAAGCGGGACATGAAGGCTTTCGGCATTGATCCAGATTCTTGGGAGGATCTGGCATCCCAAACGAGGGGATGGGGACGTGTCGTGCGTGACGGAATGGCCCACCACGACTCGCTATGGTTTGTGAAACTGGACTTGAAGCGCCAATCTAGGCGTCCACCAGCGAGCACAAACCAAGATCTATCGACAGGTCACCGTTGCGATGACTGCGGATAGCTCTGTCGATCACAGATAGGCTTACTCAGTCATAAGCGTAAATGCCGCGTTACGAATCGTATAACTTAAACCAAACAAAGCTGCAAATCCATCGTCTTTCGCAGACGGACGGATGCCAACCGCATGCGTCCGTACCTGTTGACATCATGTGAAGCTTTGGCCTATGGAACACATCCCCACGCGTTTCCAGTGCCGGTAACGCGAGGCACGCACGCCGTATTCCAAGAGAAACAGACACATCGGACGCCGCACACCAGATGCCGCACTCACCAGACGCCTGGACACAGTATTTTAGTGATCTCTAGCAACGTCAGCCCGTCTTTCAAACTCCACTGTTTCATTATCTGACATTGAGAGAACTGACTGAATAAAAAGGTGAGCTATATTCAAGTTTTTAAACTAAACTTACATTACTTTACGTGCAATGTTTTAAAGGTGGTGTGTTAGAGACCCCCCCGCCACCCCCCCCGCCTCTCCAAATTACCGCAGTCTGATCTGAAGCCCGTGTCGAGAAGCCGCATCTTGGTCCCGGGATTTAGGTCTGGACTTTTTCCCCGAGCTAAAATTACATCGTATTCCATTCCCGTGCAGGCCCATTTGGTTTATTCTCTCATAGACTATTTCCCGACAAGCCCGCTCCAGGATTAGTGACACTGTTGTGTGCCCTATGATGACACCGGAACTTTATAGTCGTCATGTACAAGTTTGGCGTTGGTTTACTTGCGGTTCTATTGCTTAACTTTATAAATGTCTATTTTTTGTGTGAAAAAATATCGGCTCTATATTAAGTATTGTTACGCATTGGGCCCGGGGAGTCGATCGTTTGCAGTGTTGTGGTTGTGTTCGTTACGTCCGTGAGACCGAGTGGTCGTGGTTAAACCAACGCTATCTCATGTATTTCATGGGCAGAGGACAATGAAACAATTTGCTTTCAAAGAATGCATTTATTAATCATCGGTTCACTGCTCACCAAATATTTGGTGCAGGTTACTTGAATACCGCACCAAATTAGCGCACCAATTTACTAGAGAGCACGTTATGACACCAAAGTCCAATTCCAATTGCCTTCAAAGAGACCTTATGTCTATGAGTTGAGTGTGCTTCAAAAACTGAGTGTGCTCCAAATGCTGTGCTTACCAGAGATGTTATCGCCTCGACGGCCGAATTCACACTAAAAAAAGTCTTGCGACGCGCCTCCTTTTATACCTTTACTCGCGCGGTCGCCATAGCAACCCTCATTATAAGTGCACACCAAATAGACACCAAATCGCACCAAACTAGAGATTTCGCGATAGTCTGACTATTGTTAAGACTAGATAAACATGTTTCCCATAGAGTATTTGTGTTAATTACTACTTTCCTATCTAATATAGCCCTAAAACATGACTTTTGCATTATTTATTGCTCAATTTAACTGTCAAACAGTAGCCGATGAAGACACAAGCGTAACGTATGCATAGCGTCCCCGTCAAAACAACGCGTCACATAGCGCGAGGAAGCTATAAAGAGTTGTATATATTCCCTGTTTATCTAAATCATTTTATTTGAGATCCTTAAAATGTAAAGAACAATTGTTTTAGCTAGGTATCCTCTTTATATAAATTACCTGGCATTACTATTCCGCGATATAAACATTTCTCGACACACCCCGCGCGAAGTGACAGCGACAGGTGGTCAAGAGACTCTAACAGAGAGGACAACAATAACAATTTAGGTAAGGTTACCTATATTCCCTACTCGTAACATTACAACTTGGTCCGCTTACCCCTTTCAGAACTAGGTTGCACTGCGTTTAGTAATTAATAATAAAGCAAACATGTCACACTTACAAGATAGAACAGAATTGAGCGATAATAGGGAAGTCCCCTCCGTTTCAGTATGTAGGGGTATTTTTTTTCATAATAAATGTTCGCTGTATAGGGCATTATTAGGGCATCAGATTATGGGGACCGCCCCCCCCCCTCCTCCCCCCCCCCCACCCCCATGGTGCCGGGAGGGAAGGGGGGTCAAACACGTACGTATGCCCATAACCTCTCCCACCCCGCCCCTGCTGCCCTGGAGCAACTCTAATCATACAGTCCTCGAACGCCGATTGGACAACCGTACCGCGTTTCCGGAGTTTGACCAGTTGTGTTGGCGTAACGCAATCGTTTGAAAGTAAACGTCATGAAGCGCGGTACAGTTGTCCATTGAGCGTTCAAGGACTGTATGATTAGAGTTAACTCAATTACTTACATCTTGTGTACATAATTATGTGTGGCGTAGCCTTGTTCATTTTGCAAACGATTTCATTGATTGGTAATGTTTTACTGTTTTTTGAAATGAAAACAGATGTAATCATCCTAATATCACATTACGGGTTAATGTTAGACAACCATTTGCATATTGCATGAATGGATTGGTGAAACTCGCTTGTATTATTGATGTTTGCATCGACGGATTGAAAATTTGATGAAGGGATGCGGTTTTGACCAAATAGAAAACGTCTGACAAGAGAGATGCTAAAGAATGAATATGTATGTTCCCTTTAGGAGGAGTCCTTGCTACCCCGCCGCCTATGGGCACAAATAGTAAGTGGAGAATGCTGCAGGTAATAAAATGCTGACCCGTCGCCTAACAGGTTACTATTACCTTTTAAATATTACCTAAAGAAAAAGCTGCTAGCCAATATAATCAAGCGACACATTGGATGATCAGGATGCTCTTGATAAGTCACGATTTCAAGGCCTCTTCAGGACTTGCGCTGACGGCCTTCGCAACATTAAAAGTTTTCTTTTTGCTATATCACTGATTCCATTAAATAAAGTGGCGACTATGCCAGATCGACTTCCTCTGGATATTGTTTTCAATTCCACCTGTAACACATATAATTTTTGATATAACCTTTATCCCTAACATTATGATATTGAATTATATACGTGGTATTAACAGGAGGCTGCTGCACCCAGGGAGTAGGATTACCGTTAATAAACCACTAATGAAAGCAGTATGGCACTCTTCTTCGTTTTCTGAACCGTGCCACTTCGAATGCTTGCAACGTTGTTAAGTATGGCATATGGGACCTACTTAAAACCCAGCTGGAACAAACATGGGCCGACCCATATGGCACCCATTTAAAACCCAGTTTGGTCCCACGTGGGTCGGCCCCATTTGAAACCCAGTTCGAACAAACGTGGGCAGGCTCATATTAGACCCACTTAAAACCCAATTGGGTCTCACATGGGCCGACCCACATTTAAAACCCAGTTCCAACCAACATGGGCCGGCCCACATGGGACCCACTTTAAACCCGCGGCCAAAATGAGGTGGGTCCCAGGTGGGCAGCTCAGATGGGACCCATCGTGCAGCCCACATGGGGCCCACAATTGGGACCATCATGTACATGTTGACTGGGTTAACAAGTCGAGATCTCGAGATCATAAGTCGAGGTCTCTACTTAATAAGTCGAGGTCTCTACTTAATAAGTCGAGGTCTCTACTTAATAAGTGGAGATCTCGAAATAATAAGTCGCGGTCTCTACTTAATAAGTCGAGATCTCGAGATATTAAGTAGAGTATGGTTGAAGAAATATTATCAACCCATGTGCCTTGAGAGCTTCTCGGTGTCTCGGTGTAACACACCAAAGACCTTACTATGATAAGACACCACACTCAGTACAGCCCAATGGCAACTTCCATTATGCTAGCGACAGTGGCGACGCCATGCGGATGGAGTTGGCGAGAGAAAAAGAACCGCCCAGTTGGGCTGTGCGCCGTGCGATTCTCGCGGATGCGATCGGTTTATGCAAGCTTTTTCGATCCAGGCAGAACATTTACCGTCCAATTAAATACCCCAGGACTATTTGGCAGTATTCAGACATATAATAGTTAAAATTTAATAGCTGGGACAACTTTTGACGCCGTCAGAGGAGGAGGGGGGGCGGTTTGCTAGAGAGCTCCTATCTGATTAAGCAAGCAATATCGGTGTGAAGAACAACTTGCCTTCCTGAATAATTAGCTTAGGACCATTTGGAAGTATTTGGACATATATTCAGTCAAAAATAATAACTGGGACTCTACTTTTGGTGCGGTTGGAGGTGGTGGGAGGGCGGGGTTGGAGCCGGGGGGGGGGGGGTGCTTGTGCCATACGATTCTCGCGGGTCTGATCTGCTTAAGCAAGCTATATTGGTAAAGAGAAAATAACTTGCCGTAAGATTAATTACACCTTGACGAAATGGAAGTACTGAGTTATGTATTAGATAAAACTAATTAATACTCTGTTGGGAGGGGTGGGAGGAGGGGGGGGGGTTCTTTAGCGGCACAGAAAAAAATATGTAATTACTCATTCAGTGACGATGTGGAATTTATATTACGTAACAAAGTTCATAACCGGGAATGTAGTTCTGACGCTACTGGATGATGATATGGGTCGTTAGAGCCTGCTTTTTGGGACTATCAGCGGGAATAGCCTAGTTATTTTATTATTTTCGCATTAATTGTGTCATTCATTCATGTGTGTATTATGTAAATAATTACTAGACCCCCATACAACAAACTTTCCACTCTTTTTGCATGCATCACGTTATAACTTTTATAACAATGCATAATACTTAAATCAATTGACAACCATTGGCAGCTAGGCTAAAATCTGATAAATTGATATTATAATTATCATTATCAAGCTTATTATACAGTTATTAATTTCTACCTGACTATCGCTGTTATTGGATATGAATATGCACCAATACTATTCATGTATGCAATGCAAAGACCTCTAGGGGGTGTGCCTATTTACCGCCACTGACCGCAACTGAGGTCAATTTAGATGTTTAGAGGGCTTTTGATGTAGTATGAACACACTATAGACATCGTCCTTGATTGCACAATATAATTTTAAGGTTAGACCGGAGTTACATATAACTTTAAGGTCTGTCTCACCTTCATCATAACGTACCATAGCATAAGACCACTCTCTGCCTTCGACTCACTCCGCTAGGGCTCCTTTATATAGGCCTATGAAGACAGAACCATCACCATTTGTATTTCTAACATGTCAAGCTAGAAGCTAGCTAGAAAACAGTTTGGCGCTAAAGAGAGTTAATATGGATATTATTATTCACTAGTACTGTTATAAAGATATTGGTTTTAATTCATGCTCAATGAATCCTTCAAATGACACCTGGTTAACAGAAACACAATCATTTAATTTGTCTGCCTCTGGTTTCCAATTTCACGCCGCTTCCCCAGCAACTCCAAATTATCATCAATTATCGCTCATAATTAATTTCATATATTTTGGGATTAACGCCATAAATGTTTATTCAGAGTCAAAATTACCTTTGCAAGTTCTCTGGGAAACCAAAAAATGATAGTTCGGGTTGCTGTTTTTGTTTGTTGCTGCAGCCAAAACGCTGAACAATAGCAGCAGCCAGTCGTTTCACCCGACATTTTTCTTGACAGCGGGCATCCAACTCCATCCGCTTGGCGGCGCTGCAGTCGCGCGATAACCATTGGGCTCGCTGAGTGTGGCGTCTTATCATAGTAAGGTCTTTGCCCACACTAAATGCGACGTTGTGTGAAGAGCATCTATCATCATCATCGAGATGTTTCGAAAGCGGAATTTTGATCGCGTCATCTTATGAGATTGGCGCGAGTGCCCTCAGGCAAGCCTGCTTCCCTAGAGAAGCGGGTTTGCCTGGGGGCACTTGCGCCAACTTACATGTATATGTATCAAGAGTAAAGCATATGACAATTCTTTGTTGTTAGCCTACGGGCTGCAAAAAAAACGGTTTCATCATGAATAAATAATTCGCAGTTTCGTATCATATAGTTATACAGTTAAGTAAAAAAAGGGCAACCACTTGTTTGAAACGGGGAAATGTCCTTTTTTATTTATGCGTAGCCACATAATTGCCCAGCGCGTGCAATTTTGTGTCGTTTTAATTCTGACTTGACCTGAATGGGATCGCGGCTATGTTACAATGAATAATCTCTGTTAGTCAAGTACATCGCGATTTAATATGATGCTGACGTGCAAACCCGGTGGTTCTTGGTTCGATTCCAGGTAATGACGTCATGATTTTTTACATGTTCTTTCATATTTTCATAACTTTCAAATTCACTTTTCCAAAAGTTCATTGATTCAAGTTCATGTGTCATAGCGTTTTTCAAACAAACCCTTATATCCAAGTGATTTGCACTGATTGCTGCGAATGATCGATCTCTACTTAAAGCGATTGAAACAGTTTCCTTCTCGCCACAATCCCCATGTTTCAGGATCCAAAGGTCGTGACCTGATTCGTGCATGAAGCATGCTATTGTCGCTAAAATACATTGCTTGGAGCTATTTTTTTTAGCAATTATTGGCCCTTATCAGCAGTTATGAAAACATAGCCGCTGCACTGCTGCACTGGTTATGACACCGAAAACGAGGCTGAGCAATGGGGATATTTCCTTGCTTCCGATGGATGTCTGGGGTGAGCACTCAGCGGCAGACACGTCATCCACACACTGGTAAAAACGGATATCTCTCAAAGAGTAACACATTGTTAAAAACGGATATCTCTGAAAGAGTAACACATTGTTAAAAACGGATGTCTCTGAAAGAGTAACACATTTTTAAAAACGGATATCTCTGAAACAGTAACACTGGGCGCATTTATTTGGTACCCCGGGTGTATCCTTACGGTGGACCGAATACGCACATTACGCATCGGTTCACCGCCCGACACTTCTTTCACCCGAGTATTGATGCGCGCGCATGCATTCGGTATGCCGATGTGCCCCGTTCTAAACAGCACGGGGCATTCGGGAGAAGATGGCGGCTGATTGAAAGGTGATGAAGAGTAGGTTGGTTCCAGTGCCTTAATGTGCACCGGATGTGAACGGTGTGTGCATTTCATTGGAATAGGCATATCCCTATCGGCATACTCGGAAGTTCCCTTTCACGTGTTGCGGGCCCGGGGCGGGATACCGAACCTTGCCCAAAGAAATGCGCCCACATTGGTAAAAACGGGCAACTCTGAAAGAGTAACACACTGGTAAAAACGGATATCTCTGAAACAGTAACACTTTATTAAGAACGGATATCTCTGAAACAGTAACACATTGGTAAAAATAGATATCTCGGAAACAGTAACATATGTAACATATTGACAAAGCTTCCTTAGAACCCCGCTTATTGGTTCAAACAGTTACTATTCTGAATGTAGAATTTGATTCTGCTTTGTTCCTCCAGATGTAGATATAAACATTGTGTATATTTACAATGTAACTTGGTGCAACAATATACACGTACAAATATACGAAAACGACATAAAATACATCTAATTATTGCCAAATGGACAGTTTTAACCTTAAACATTGTCCAAAAAACTTCCAAGCCACCTGATGTGTTCGTCATTCTTCGGGTAGTCTTAATTCTTTCAAATATATGGCGTCATTATATCTTAGCCATCTGGTGTGTGTACATTTATGACTACCTCTGTCAGTATAGCCTGCATTCTTTAAAAAAAAGAATGGTGTGTACATTCAACCACTGATTTATCACTATTATTTGGGATAAGCTTTATTTCATTGTTGTCTTAATTTTCAAAATATAAATGCTTATATAAGCGTACTAATAAGTATAATTGCACAATTCATTAAGAACGTAGATATACTACTTATAGACCACGTTTGAAGTATACAAGGTGGGCGTATGCGATAAAATACCAGCACAAATAACAGCACAAATAACAAACAGTGATACTCTCACTGACCTTGATAATACAACAGCTTTTGCTTTAATACTTACTGTGGGTCGTCCTCACATGAATACGTAAGGCCTTGACCCTTGACCACGTTCTCAAACTCTAAAATGCTGGCTTCACCACAGCTTTCTCTGGAAGGCAAGGGCTTTGTTCTGCATTGTTCTATTATTTCCTAATTATGGATGACACATCGACAATTGGATCGGTTATAATCTTGTAGAAACGAACACATAAATTAATTAAACACTGTTAAATATCAGATGAAACCGTTCCAACATTGCTACATTTAAATTTTGTTTGCTTACTTTCACGTCCCAGGCATCTTCCTTTGTACAATATATCACCTCGTAAATGGCCCGGTCGACGAGGAAAGCAAAGTTGTTGAAATAGTAAAGCATCATGCAAGCATTACTTTACATAATATTGTCCAGAAACATCAAGCTGGTTTCCCATGTTTGATCGTTACGTAACGCCATCTTTACTAGCAGTCGTGTACATTAACATGTTAAATCATCGCCAAGCGACTAAATTGCATAATTGCAGGAACATTGCGCATTAAACTACAATTGCAATTTTACGTATTTACCGGCAGAGATACGGATTTCCATAATGCATCTACGGAGCTATCGCCACCACCTTGACCTTGACATTGGAGCGTGGTTGGACAGTCCGAGTAGTTGATTCCTGGATCTACCGTTTGACCGCACCATTCCAGCCCGGTCGGCACGTAGCCTACAGTGATACGATCAATAATATTCTGTTGTCTGGTTGTGGTTGGAGAATTAAACATTTAATAAAGGGCTTAATTTTTTATGCGGTAGGCCTACGTGTTAATTATGTATTTCAATGTTTTTTTTGAGAAACGCTCTGGCACATGAGACTGAACCACCTGAGCATTAGAATAAGGAAAATTGCAACCCCTGTAAATCTTAAATATTATCCACT
Organism: Arenicola marina; assembly: GCA_964019135.1. NCBI lineage: Eukaryota > Metazoa > Annelida > Polychaeta > Arenicolidae > Arenicola > Arenicola marina. The sequence continues at coordinate 21,308,448 of OZ025259.1, read as the reverse complement.
CTGTAAGTGGGTTGACGGAGCTATAGGAGATTTCATACTGTGTTTCAGCCCCCACCACGCCACAAACATCAATGAAATGGTCTGAGGCCGCTATTGTACACGCAAGGGCTAAACACGGACAAGCTATCATAAGGAGCCTCTGGAGATGATGAAGGATGAATGGATGAAACATATCCCAGAGTAGGTGACCGGGTCCAGATTCAAACACAGAACCTAATGATATGTGGTCCAATAATTATAATACGTAGTCTGTCTTTGCTTTACTGTCAGTGCCGGAGATCAGTCTATTAATCTGTTTGTTCGATAGTTTTGATAAAAGAGATACCCTATAAAACGGATACTTTCCGTGAAAAGATACCCATACATAACTAGACACAATTACAAAGAAGATACCACACAGAACATTGAAAACAGAATATTTTTAAAGGAAAACGGCAAAGTGTCATGGCGCACAACGGCAACAACAACAACAACATGGTGCCTAAACAGGACAGCTCGTAGTTTATCTGCAGAGTCAATGATGGCAAAATACCCATGAAGATCAGACTTTTAAGACGCCAACAACACCAAAATAATACGATCATCTTGGATAGTAGATAGTAGTCTACTCCCTGATGAACTGTGGCATACGCAGGGCAACGTTGGTCGTATGCAAGATGAAATTGGTATTACATTTTGATTTTGTTGCGTTAAAATGTATATTAAATTTTATGAAAAGTAGTCTAATGCGTCACTCACGAACTTGTACTTGTACCATTGCACACCACACGAGTACCTGTGTGTAAAACGACCGCCTCAAAACGACGTTACCCCGAAAGAGTTGTTTTTAGTTTTAAGCTTTTGTGCACACAAGGGCTAAACAGGGCCAAGACACCTCGCGAACGATGAATGGTGAATGGGTGAAACAAGCTCTAGATTAGGTGCCCGGTCACTTGAACCCAGGACCTATTTATCTGCGGTGCAGTGCGCTAGCCAAAGCTAACCCGAGACAAGCCGTACCTCATCTGGTGGAATGCTGTGCCTCGCCTTCTCACGATAATCGCTGTAGTCTTCAATAGGCACACCACAGGGGTGACGGTAGGCAAATCCTGCCTTGAATGACTCCCAGAGCTCGGTACAATTCTTCAGTCTGGAAACATCAAATGTTTTTTTAATAAGTCCTCACCAGGGTTACAAAGTCTTAAATAGGAATTACAAGTCATAATTATGATTACGAAGTCGTAATTGGGGTTACTAAGTCTTAACTGGGGTTACTAAGTCTTACTTGGGGTTACTAAGTCTTACTTGGGGTTACAAAGTCTTACTTGGGGTTACTAAATCTTAATTGGGGTTACTAAGTCTTGATTGGCTGATATGTAAATACAAATTAGAAGATAGGTAAGCCGTAAGTAGGAAGTGCTTTCTTAATTACGATGGTAATATCACGTTTCTTTTCCTGCAAAATGGTACTAATACGGGTTCCATAACCTTTATTAAATGTTCTGTGTCTCACACAGGTGTGCGGAAAGTCATTCGTGTCATGTCGAATTTATGGTACAAATGGCTTTCCTGTAACCGTTTGCAAAATCTTCTAGTCTTTAAAGAAAAATGTATTCCGTGTGGCTATAGCTGTATATACTTGGATCCAAAGCCTGGATTGCATATATTTAAATGACTTACTCACCCTGTGGCGAATGCCTGTGGGTTCACCACATGCTGGTACTCCCAACAGCGACCAGTGAATATAGCTTCCAGGTCAGGAGTAGTGCCCGAACCCAGCACCAAAATGGGGGCAGCGACCACCACCCACACGGTCAGCCACATGACACCCAAAGGTCTGCAGCGGATGCCCAAAATGCTATACAATAGGTTATGATCTCTTTACGGATTGGCTAGCTACCGCGCGGCACCCAAACCGACGATGTCCTATATATATATGCCTATGTGTGTCTCTCCGGAGCATTAGTAGTCTACCATTGAAGAGGCCAGCGATGACGTCCTGATAAATGGGGGGGGGGGGGGTGGTGAGTGGTCTGTGGTTTAATGGTTGTATCACTGGTGTAAATGTAGCACGCAGAATGGATGATTCCCAGGATAAGAGGAGTTCATGCAGACATGAAAGTAGTACTTGGCCGTGTTCGGCTCATTAAGTGACCCTTTAAACGTTTAGATGGTTAGTGTTACGTGATGTCCGCTCGTCAGTAGATGGCGACACTTTATAACCTGACTAACCGCTAGATTGCGCCACCTTCAATTATGCTAATACATAGAGTGATACATGGGGTGAGTTCGGGTATGCGAGCGGAGTAGGCGGACTCTGCAGAGTACATAGCCGAACGCGGAGATTGTGTGCAGTTCAGCAAGTGCAAAATTCACGCTGACAGCGGATTTTGCGTTCGGTTTCTCTTGATGCGCACGTAAGCTGCAACACCTCACTGACTTGTTTGTCTGAATTCACTTATATCTAATAAACTACGTTATGTATTCTGACCATGGCGGCGGGGGGGAAGGGGGGGGGGGCGGGGTCCACGGGTGCCCCTTGATGCCTAAGGGAGCGGACATTTGTGATGAAAAACATACATAATAATCGATAATAAACGCTGTCGCCCTGGTGTAGTGGTAGGTTGGCGCACCCTCAGGGGGTGGGGGGGGGTGGAGGGGCGCCATACATTAGTAAAGTGGTAGGGCTGTGCCGCCCATGCCACATAAGGCATATTGAGACACTTTTGATAAAATAAGGCCTCCAAAATAGACACTGGCAGTTATGCCAGAGTATATGAAGGTTAATCATTTGAACACTTTGGATATCAACTGGAATTTATAGTCAAAGGCTGCGATTTTGAAGAAAAAAAACCTTTCTCTGAGATCGGCACATCGAAAGAAATTGCAGATTTCTGCTCCGGTTGAAGGAAAAAAAGCATAAGAAGAGGTCATTTGGGCAGCAGATATGTAATTATGTGTAGTGCCTCCCCGGAGTGCAATAGACCGCAGACCAATAGGTTCGGGCCCAGGGACCCAATCGGTAGAATTGTTTCACCCATGCATCCCTCATCGTCCCGCGAGGTTCCTTTGCAGAGTGTGTGCGTGATATTTTCCGAATAGGGTCTTTACTGACTTAATTTGTACTTCTCGTTGTGTTGATCTAATTCTTTCTAAACTTAATTTCGACAACCCCAACTGGGTGTTCGTTCCGAGATCGGTCTCAACACGTGGTGGCGAAGGCACTGAGGCGAAACGCAGTGGTTAAGTTCAATGATTTATTACAAACTCTTAAAAACCCAATTAAACGAGCTAGCCACTCCGTCAAACGGTGTGTCCCTTATCTAGCAGCAGTTGGTTAACTGGCTGCCAGCCTCTCGCTCCGCGAGGCGGTGTATCCGATTAAAACTTCAAAAACTTGCTGCTCTCTAAAAATCCAGACCTGTCTCGCTCGCTGCTCTCTCGCTAACTGACTCCCCCACCCCCCCCCCCCCCGGGAAAATGATCTCCCCTCTTTTTTCTTTCCCGCAGTGGCGCCACCTCTGCTCTGCTGGTTCCCTGCACGCAGGCTAATGCGCTGTTCCCCGCATCACCAAATAATCACATGCCCCACCCCCCCCCCCCCCTTCTTGGATACCACATGTGCACGAACTCCAACTAAGACACTCGAGCAATGATGTCATTCATTTAATAATAAAAGAGTTACAGAAAATAACAAGAGTCTTATGTACATCACCTCACTAACACCTACATACTATGATGGAAATGTGGTATTAAGGCTCCGAGTGAACAATTACATCTATTATGAGCAAGAATAACAGGGCATGCTGCTAAGATACATCTGTGGGACCAACTGGTGCATCTTGTGTGCAAAAGTGTGGATTCTGTGTGTATTACGTCATCGGAATTAGGACAATTAATATGAGATAACAAATCAATGTTGTTAACATTGACAATAAGATAATATTTCAAGACATGCAACTTCAATAGTAACATGGATTTCCTTATGATAGACAGGTTTCTTTGTCTTAATGCAATAAGGACAAATGTGTAATTTTAATTGAAACTATTCTTTAAGGTGCTTACTTGCTGTACAAAATAGCTTACACAATTCCCCGACTTAAAGGAGAATACTTACATGCGCCACCTTGGACTTTGTTACATTTTTGAATCAAGACTAAATGTATCTAAAAATTATGATACATGAATGTTTTAGATCTCGTTGAGTCTGTAAAACAACAATTTCAATATAAAACTGCGCGGACTATGTTTATCGCGCGTGGACGTCCTAGCGAGTCGCGTTTCACATCACACAGAATACCGAACAGCCAACAGGCGTGCAGGGATATAAAGCCGGCACCAACTTCTGCTCCGGTGAACACATTTGCTTCTCTCCGGATAGCCTACAGGCTTTCAGAATTTAAATTCAAGACATAATATACTATTTGAAATGGAGAAGTGATTGGTAATATAAAAATTACGGAACATACTGCGCTAATGATGAGATATGGACTTCGCAGAGGCTCAGCGACACTGAGTCAGCCATGCCTTTTCTAAGGCACACTGTCACATCCGGGTAATTATGCCCGTGACCTTGACACTGGTACACACACTTCCGCTTGGACAAATCGGCCGCCGTCTCAAAGATCAAAGCGCACTTACGAAACAGACCAGCAAACGGGCTTGAGGGATATGATTCGACCGTGGCGTAGACGAGGAAAGCCTTGCAGGTTTGTCCCAGAATAACCGTCTCCATGGTAACGTTTTCTAGCCCACCGAAAGGAAGTTCAAACCGGAAGAGTAGATCTCGCGTGAGGGAGTGTGACGTCACCTCGTGGCAGGTGTTGGGGTCACCGTCATACAGAAGGTCAGCGGCCGCGCCGATGCTAGGATGGGACAGGACGCTGGCTGACGTCATGATCTGCTCTGGAAGAAGGAGCAATGCAAAATGTAGTCGCTAATTTAAATATTAATGTTAATGCTAATGTATGCGCTTGATGTAAATTGTGCTGTACTATTTACATTAAATAATACGCAGCGTTATATTCTTCTTCGTTTTCTTTGCTTTAGATGAATATCAATAAATTAATGAATGAATATCTAAACGAATAAAATTGTATGTATGTATAAATGAACGAACGAATAAATAAATAAACGCGGGGATGACAGTGTTGCTACGTAACTACGGATTCTCCGTTTTCTGCATTAATTATGGATGACAACTTAGTCATTCGAGTAAATAATACGTTTTAAGAATATATGATCATGTATGTAATAAAAGCGCCTTACATTGCCTTACTTGTTAAGTTGATGTTCATTATGTACTCATATATTGTCATATCTAATAAATGTCTACAGATATATATAATGATTTCAGAACAATGATCAAATGCCAAAGGAAAGAACTTTTCCTGAAAATTTTCATGGAAATCGACTACCAATCAATTTTATTGTGTTGATAATAAGGTAACAACATCAGTAAACAAATAAGCATTATACATTATCGCACATATGGGTCATTCTACAGAAACAGCATAATTTCAAAAATGAAATTTTGAAAATTAAAGTTTGTTTAAATCACATGATATTTTCGATGTGTAACCTCTAGATATCCATGTTTTTGAAAACAAACAGAGCCGAGCTTACGCGTTGATAGGTATTTTCCAATTAAATAGGAAAGAGATGACGTCACCCACATTTTATCCACTCTGTTACCGGACAATTGTAAAAGTCCCGCGCTTAAGACCTTTTAATAAATACTAGTTCACTTATAATTCGCTTTACATGGTATGGGGTCAATATGCCTAACACTTCACTATGAAATTAACTGTTGAAAACGGATAAAGTTCGATGTTAATGTAACAGGGCCTATGGCACACAAACAACAGCAACGTATCACTGATGTGCTGGCTGGCAGCGATGGTTTTATTTGTCTATAAAAGACCCTATCCTGTCGTGCCCTCTCCACGCCACACAAGGAGAAGGTTCCAGCTCACTGGAGCCTTTGTGGCGGTCGCACCCGGTCCTGTGAGGACCGAGTTGAGAGAGGGACGAGAAACCCGCGCGCACCGGCTTATATATGGAGGAAACTCACTCCCGACATGGTCTGCTCTGGCCTAATTATGACATTTTAATTGGTCTCGTGTACAAACAAAAACCACATGGCGGCAGACACTCCCATAAACAAATCGCTACGTGACAAAACCAGAGAACACTAAATGGGTAGGTACTGGCATGATATAAAGTAAATGCAGCAGGTATGAACTAGTTTACCAGAATATAAAAATACAGGTTGATTGCGGCGGGAAGGATATTTCACTCCGTTACATTAACAGAACCAAATAATTGTTACGCCCAAGCAGCACAGTTCTGCCCCAGATTTGTTACTGGTAATGTGCAGAAAGATCGTTGTATTATTTCAAAGAAAACCTTAACTTTGCCTACCGATATGAGGGATATAATTAAGAGTATAAATGTCATGAACAATCTATCACTTAGAATGAGAAATATTTATATTCATGTTGTAACCGAGCTGACACCTGGTAACAGAGCTGACATTCGTGTTGTCAATTGCTGAGACTGCCTAACAAAGGTGCCTTTAATCCATCCACCTTTGCCTGCTTTTCGTCAGCGACGGTCATTCCTAATTTTATAAATGATGTGAAACGTCAACCATTTAGAATGGGAAATATGTATGGTAACAGAGCTGACATCTGTAACTGGACATGCATACGCTGAAAAGGCCTAACAGAGATGGCTAACATTCACATCTGCGCGTGTTTTAAGTCGGTGAAGGTCATTTTTAGTATTCTTTCAACCTTCGCCCGTGCAAATTAAGAGAGGCTAGGCACCCGAGTGATAATATATAGTCCAGTTTTTTGTGATGGATAAGTTAGCAGTTTAGAAGATGCACAGGACAATGAGTAAAAGACGGATACATGCGTAACTATATCTCTTCGCTGTAATTGTTCAGGGCAATTATTATTATTGTTTATTTCGTAACAAAGGATCGCACAAAAGGTGTTGTCTACACTAGAAACGTAAGCATGGCGTAAACATGGTTTAAGATCAACATTGTATTATCTTAATCCAAATGCCTATGATTATACGCAGTCAGTCATAAATAAGGCCAACTCAGTCGCCAGACGTCTTTATCCAACAGCTGCTTTCTATAAAGACCTATCTTACTGATTTTCTCCATACGTTATCATTTGAAAGTCGTTTGATAAAACGTTTGTACTTTAATAAGCGAAGGATCAACGTGTAACATTGACGCCTGTTTGGCTTATCTGCAAGTGAATTTGCCAAACAATAATTAAGTCATAAATAAAGCTTATTATTTCTTTCCAAAGGATATTCCAACTAAGGACGAACGATAACTAAATCGGATTTTCAAAACCAGACTAATAAGTGATATGGGTGAGTTGAGGGCGAGTACTTAAGGAAAACAATTAGGCCATCTCCGATGTCCTAATCTCACTCTCTATCAGGTTTTATTGACGCTTTTTACTTTGCCCTTTCAGACTAATTCAGTTGTTTTCTCTTTAGCATCTGCTGCAGACTATAGACTGCCATTATGTAAATAAAATAAGTTTCGAACTCTCCTATTGCAAAATTTTTACACTTAATGAATGTATTATTAGGTTTGTAAAATAAGAAAGATATCGCAACCCAGGTAAGAACTTTACGTATTGGCGAAGGGAAGAAGGGGGCGATCCGGTACAGACTAGGAAGACTGGGTGGATATAGAAATTTGAAAAGGGGGTTGTGTGTGTTGGGTGGGGTGACCGCAAGTGTTCAACCAAGTTACTTACCAATAGGAGGAGGCAGGGGCGTGTGCAAACATTCTTAAAGGGGGAGGGGGGCACAAAAATAAAAAAAATAAATATGTGTAAAAGCCTGAGACGTAGATGAGCGTGGTGCATAGAATTCGAAAGAGGGGGGGTGGGATTAAGTGTATCTTAAGGTCCGAAATGGAAGGGGGTGCACGTGCCCCCTGTGCCCCCCACCCCTGGCAGGGGGCACATAACTTGACAGGGGGGGGGGCACAGATATATCCTAGGGTCTGAAAGGGGGGGCACGTGCCCCCTGTGCCCCCCCCCCCCCTGGACACGCCCATGGGAGGGGACTTCAGATGGCCTTGATTTTGCATTGGAAAAGGCCATTCTTCCCAATAGGGGTCATTGAGAATATTTTCAAACTTTATATAACATTTCTGGAGGGGGAGGGAGGGGGGGGGTTAAATCCCCCATTTCTTGGATCCTCCACCTAGAGATAGATTTCGTTGGAAGACCAGACTTTTACAGGGCATGGTCTAGTTCCCAAAGGTACTAGACCACCTTTAGGAACTAAACCATGCCCTGTAAAAGTTGGACGCCGCCTAACCCCCACCCCCTAGATCCGCCCATGCTCGGCGCTATACGTTTATTAGGCGACTTGATAAGGGTCCCTCATATCCCTGCTAGGAATAAGGTGGCTAACATAGCTGTAATATCAGAAACAGCTATTACATGATCTAACTCTCAGCCCTGTGACCCATGCTGTCAGCCCTGTGACCCATGCTGTCAGCCCTGTTACCATGCCAGTGATAACAGGGCTGGCAGTAACAGGGCTGACATTTTTGCCAGTTAATGCCGGTCTGCATCGTGTCAGCCGTGATTATCGATCACATAAGATGTTCTCTGTAATGCTACTTATGCCATCAATAGGTCAGAACTTTTTTTCAGGGTAAATATTGGACCATCTACATAATGTCTGCGTAACAGTGCTGACCGCATATTCTTTACCCTGTCCATAAATGACCTTTGATGTCGTAAAAAAGACGTTTCTCTCTCAGCGAGGGCCACGTGTCTGTGGCATGAATTACTGCGTAGTGTCGCCATCTGTTGGGTAAATTTGTTACCAACAGGGATGGAGCACTTAGCTTCTCAGCCCACATAATGTATTAGGTAACAGGGCTGAGAGAAAATCATGGGACAGGCATACAACGTGACACATTTCTGGAAATGTGGAAATAGCTGACATTAGACCACCCTTCATACATGCTGTAATATCTATGTAATAAATTCAAATAGAAATCGTAGTGAAATAACGATATTTCAGTCCATGGAGACACCAAGGAATGACGATATAGGACTTCTGGGACAGGACATTATTGGCGCTATATGACTCTTTCATTCCGAATAATATATAAATCGGTGATTTGTGGCTAGAATAAAACACATGCTGTTGATGACCTTGATTTAATTGACCAACTAAATGAAACTAGCAGGCCCAAATACGACTTGTAATTATGATTTCCTCGGCAGGACCTTAATTATTCACTTATCGTAGAATGACCCATATATAGGCAACCAGTTCTTTACCACTTCGTCCATTACCCATTATTACTTTTATCTGCAATGAGTCGTTGTTACTGTTGAATTTGCATTTATCAAATGCTGACTTTATTTAAACCTAGATGAGAAACGCATACCTTTCTGGTACGCGGATGATGATTATTTATAGCTTACCATTACAGAATGGCACATCACACAATTGCCATTGCACGGCGGAGTCGGTAGTGTAACACCAGGGTCCATCCGCGTATCCCTCGGGGCTCCTACAGTAGTTTTCCGCCTGGTCTAAGGACACTACACCCGGGAAGTAAGAGAGGCTGGTGTACCTATGGCTATGTGGTGTCTGTTGGTCCCACCGCTGACACGTTAGTCCCCATATCGTTGAATGTTGGGTCCCATTGTATTCCGCTCCTTCGATAGTCAAACGACAAGGACTTCCGGCGGAAACGGCTGTCGCATTCCGGAAATGACAAAACGGCGGGTCAGTTATTTCGACCAAAAGGTAGCATACTTACATATAAAAAGATATACTGTACAGATTATTCAGATGTTCTATGATTTTTTTCACTTGTCCTTGCGTTCAAATGGTTAATAAACATTTTATGCATCACGGGCTGTGGGCAAACGTTTCGACATTTGCATATTCATTTACATAGGGAACCAACAATGGTGGCATAAAATATCTTGTTGGGTAATCATAGACTTTTGTCAACGGTCCGTTATGTCCTTACTATGCATACGGGGTTTTCGCGCGAAATAAGCGGCCTAATTAATGAAATAATAAGTATTTGGTAAATCAATATGCCTAAAATGGCTAAACAAATTATAACATGTTTAGAACTCGTACATGCTCTTAGAGAACTCTTACACTTTGTCTAGAAAGACACGCCTTGCCTAGAAAAGGCTATGTTGCACAAATAATCGCCATGGTTACGCAACGCAGTGTCATGAACAGTACATGATGACATTACTTAAGGCGTCACTCGGGTACTCACCAGTGATCCATTTACAGGTGAGTAAAGCGGTTATTTTGACCAATAAGATGACGAGATCAAAATTCCTCTTGCGAAACATCTCGATGATGACGATAGATGCTCTTCTCACGCCAACGTCGCATTTAGTGTGGGACACGGAGACCTGTAGTCAGGCATGACGCATATGCACGTATCAATAAATTTATCTCAAGCGGTTATCTCAAGCGGTTTCAGCTGGTGGGCTCATGATGCTACGTCACGCCGAGATGAAGAATAAATGATGTCTCTCTTGGGAAGGAATAAATGCCTAGTTTCTTTTCCGTTACGTGCAGTAGCCAATCCAAATAGTAACAGCCTCAACGCCCACTGTCTAGACAGCAATTGTTCGGATGTTAAAACAAAAAATCTACGTTTTTACGCCATGCGTCAGTCAGTTGGCTGTTGCCATTGCATAAGTCTGGGCCGTACGTGGTGCCTCCCAGTAACGACAATGCAATGAATGTTCTATGAAACATGTGGCCTGCTCCAATGCGATGAATGCTAAATGGATAAAACATGCCCCGGATTAGATGCCCAGGCCCGGATAGGCCCGGAATCGGGCCCAGGACGTGGCATGCGGCGCAGTGCCTATCAGTAGGGCCCCATATGGGCTTTTTCGACACGGCGACACGGCGATTTTTAAAATCGACAATGCGACATTGGGGTTGTCTTAGAATCGACATGCGACTTAAGACTTAGCGACACGCGACATGGAACTTTTCTTAAAATCGACACGCGACATGGACCTTTTCTTAAAATCGACACGCGACATGGACCTTTTCTTAAATCGACACGCGACATGGACCTTTTCTTAAAATCGACACGCGACATGGACCTTTTTCTTAAAATCTACACGCGACATGGCTACCCCGCCTCAGGGGCCATATCAGTGGGCTGACCAACGCTAACTCCAACCAACTGTTACCTTATCTGGCTCCAATGATGTGCGTCATCCTCTCACGATAATCCCTGTAGCTTCTACGGGACATCACAGGGGTGACGGTAGGCACACCCTGCTCGAAAAGACTCCCAGACCTCTGTACAATTATTCTGTCTAGAAATAACAAACCTCAGAATAACGAAAGTCTGTCTTCAGTCTGGATACCGCAAATTTCAGAATGATGATGTTGGTAATGATGATGATTTTGATGATGTTCCGAAAAGAAATATAGTAAATCTTGTACAAGGAACGAGGATGAATTGTATATACTAAGTCCTGAGTAGGAATTACTAAAGTCCAAAGTTAGAGCTACTAAGTGTAAATTAATGTCCAAGGAACTCGATGTATACAACACTGGTTAATAATGCAGTCTGAGGGCGAAGCCCATGCACCTATTGTTATCCGGTAATGTCGTTTTCCGAGGACATTAACCTTAATATGTCTTTTCTGACTCAAACCCACTACATTACAAAAATATAATATCGCGATTTTATGTCGTAAGTAGGGATTTCCAGATGTACGAGTCCCGGAGTAACAGGCGGTCATGCGCAATAAAAAGTAACGCTTAGCCGTGTTCGGCCCATGGAGTGACCCGTTAAACATTTAGAGGGTTAGGCTGTAACCGTGTCGTGAATTGAGAACATGCCGTGTGGCGGATTAGAAAATAGCCCTGTCGTCATGCATGTTTGTTTATAATGTTGAATGAATTGTATTGTGTGCATGAATCGATATACAGCTTGCCGTCTTCATATAGTAAAAAACAGAATGCATTTCATAATTAATAATCTGGGTCTGCCTGGTGAACTGGGTAGCGCACTAGAGACTAGATCAATAGGACACATCAGTTACCTCGGGTTCTAGTTCCGGCCTGCCATGCGCCTTGTGGTCAGTGCGCAGTTTGACTGCTGCGTCACAGTGGATACCACGCGCATGTTTATCATGCTAGTTACGACGTGGGACGGGGAATCGGGCGAACCGCATGCAGTTTGCTTCAGTCTCACGCAGCTTGCCTGGTTCTACATCTTAAATCATGACCAGGATGACAGCTCTAATTCGCCAAGCAAGGGGGGATGGGGTGGGGGGAGGTTACCGAAACCCTGAGAATTAGGGAGAGTAATGTCGAATCTTCAAAACGAGGACTGATCAAGACTGTGCGCGCATAAAACCCCTTTCTGGTCATATCGCGAATATCGAGGAATTCACAGACTGCTACAACGCATCGCGGTAAATAGAGAAAGGGCCATCGCATTAAACCAGGAATTGTACCGATAACGATCCCCCCAAATTGCTAACAGCTAATGGCGAATCTCCAAGAATTCCTGGATGCCAATCGCAAAGATAGGAAAATGTACCCCCCCCCCCCCTTCCGGCAAAGAGCGAGGGAACTGCGCAGTGAACAATAAAGGTTGCATAAAAGCGGCCTAAAAGAGCAACTGATTTTATTCATTTAATAATAAAAAGATTCACAGAAAACAAAGAACATCAGAGCCTTACATAATTGCACTAACTCTTGCATACTGTTCCGCTGTTGATCCTTGTAAACAGTTATCCGTTGTTTATCTTGTCACATGATTAGGATTATAAATATCAGAGATTATTTATGCAATAGGGGTAGGTCGGCATATTTCATATCGCTTTGTAACTTAACCGTTTTTTTCGGTGAAGACTGCCGCAACGCACGACTACAAACTAAACAGTACATAGTGCAGTACGGGGTCGCCTTCTGTTTAGTGCCGCCCCAGTGGCGGATCTAGGGGTGGGGGGGTCCCCTAGGGAACCAGAACATACACTGTTAAAGTCGGGTTCTCTAAGCCCCGCCCCCCCCCCCTCCCGGTCACAAGTCTTCAGAGCACCCCCCCCCCCCACTCCCGGTCGCAAGTTATCACAGAGCAAGAGCCCCCTTGGGAACCTGAACATACACTGTTAAAGTCGGCTTCTCCGAGCACGCCCCCTGCCCCCCCCCCCGTTTTTCAGAGCGCACACTCCTCGGTCGTAAGTTTCAGAGAGCAACCCCCCCCCCCCCCTTGGCAAATTCCTAGATCCGCCCCTGCGCCCTCTAACGAATATGTTGTAAATGTTAATGTCGGTGACGGTTTTAAAAGGCGGGTAAAGTCGATCATTTTGGCGGGATAAATCCGATCACTTGGTATTTTTTTTAAACAGTTCTACATTTCTTGTGTAGGCCTATCACAAAAAGTATATTCTATTAGGAAACTCACGGAGGAATCCACACCGCTGAAAAGCGAGGGACGGGGTTGGTCTGAGCCCCCAGGATCCACCAGTTACCAGGGTCCCCCCAAATGCGTCCTGCACTGTCCGTCTAGCTGTGCTACCACATGAACATAGGTAGACCAAGGCTAGGTCATGTGGGTGATCGATATTGCCCGACGGACTGATCGAATTTACACCTGTCGTACAATTTTTGGCGGCTAAATTCGATTATCTTATTTTCTTAATATTACACAAAAATAAATACCCCTTTGCTATTTGGCGCATGAAACAAGTTCTCTATCCCTTAAACTTCATGACGTTGTATCGCTTCGAAAAATAAATGATACTGTGGGCCTATCATAACTTCGGTGTTTGGGTGGGTATGTGGGCGTACCTGTGGTGGGGGACGTCCCAGCCAAAAGAGAGAGCGCGCCAAATTTATAGTTTCGCTGGTGCGTCGGATTAGACCAATCAGGTTAGAGTACTGATTCCACCAACTCTACCGCGACTTACGTCATAAAGCTCATGAATAATAAACGTTTGGCCTTCACTACAGTACAAATTTCAAATGTGATTAGGCAAAAGAGAAACGACACGAAATGGATAGTGATCGAAGTTGGCCGGTGATCGAATTTGCACGACCCCCCCCCCCCCCTCTACATGAGCGGTTAGACAGTTGATCAACCAGAATGCGGCTGTGTCATGAGCGGCTGTCAGTGTCAGGCGAACTAATGTGTTGCGCGGGGTTTTCCATGTGTTAAGACGTAATAATCATCATCACTGGCATGTCTGCGCCCGGTATCTATGGTTACATAAACATGTTCCTTACATATGGATTGACCAGGCGAGGGCAATGGTGTTCCCTTTGTCGCAGAAAAGTAAACATCGATGATTTGCCTCAAAATACAATGCTTTCAAGATTCTTGAAAAATGGTTAAAATCTGCTGTAATGTCTCGCAACATTATAATTTTCAAGAATAAAGCATAAAAATAACGAGCTTTGTGTATTTAATACAACAAAAAACATCTCGTACCCTTTCAAAAAAGTTAAAATTGTGACAGAAGTCTTTCTTTTCATCCCCTGATTTCATGTGTTATTAGGCTTAGGCTGGGTCCCAGCACTAATCTGTACAAATGCGGGACGCATTTTCCCTATCGATTTGCACAGCGCCGCCCTGGTGACCGAGTGTGAAAATACACTGAGGACGTAGGCGACAACAGAGATATAATGGAGCCCTCGCGGAGTGAGTCGAAGGCAGAGAGTACTTCCAACAGTCTCATCAAACGGTCCACATGCATTATGCAGAGATAAGTGTCTTTTATGTGGGCGTGTCGTGTGTTGGAATACCACAGGACCGAAGCTGTTTTCCAAGCACTCAAAACGTTGACTACAATAAGTGCACGTCACGCAGCTGTAGCAAGGCACCAGCGTGATGCGCAGTTGTTCTAATAGCTCGTACGGGCCGCTTTGTTGGTCACCAAATGACCTAAACCGACAATAAAGCACGCGAGAACTGCACAGCCCTATTGACCAGAAGATCAGAATCGACAACAACATACCAACTTAACCAAAAATTATACAGCTTTATTCGCCCTGAAAACACTGAACATACGTTCATATAGACTTTCTGGGCAAAGAGGATATCCATGCATACACAATTCCAATTGAAAAGATCCTTTAATGTGCCTAATTGCAATCAAATAGCTTACACAATTCCGTGACTTAACGATGACACCGGCGTCATCGATTAAACGTGAGTAGTTTATTACACGTCTTGATAATTCAAGCTCAAATAAATTGTATAATATTAAAAGATGAATAACCCAGATTAGATATGAACCTCGCAGAGGCTCAACGACACTGAGTCAGCCACGCCTTTTCGAAGGCACAACGTTATATCCGGGTAATTATACCCGTGACCTCGACACTGGTACACACACTTCCGCTTGGACGAATCGGCCGCCGTCTCTGCGACTAAAGCGCACTTACGAAACAGACCAGCAAATGGGCTTGAGGGATATGATTCGACCGTGGCGTAGACGAGGAAAGCGTCGCAGGTTTGACCCAGAATAACCGTCTCCATGGTAACGTTTTCCAGCCCACCGGAAGGAAGTTCAAAACGGAAGAGTAGATCTCGCGTGAGGGAGTGTGACGTCACCTCGTGGCAGGTGAGGGGGTCCCCGTCATACAGAAGGTCAGCGGCTGCGCCGATGCTAGGGTGGGACAAGACGCTGGCAGACGTCATGATCTGCTCTGTAAGAAGCAATATTACAACACAGTCTGTAATTTAAATATTTATATTCAATATTACGCCGAATTACATTCCTGTTCCTTTTCTTTGGTTTTAGATTAATAGCAATAAGGGATTAAATGAATGACTAAGTAAACGAAAATAAATAAATAAATGTATGAATGAGGAATAAATGTATGAATGGTGAATGAATAAATGAATGAATGAATAAAACGAAATGAATTAATTATTGAATAATTGATGAATGCGATTATGTGATTCTTTTGATTTCCAACGTGGGTTATGTCTGGCCAAGCAATAACCGCCCTACAGAACTACGGATTCCACTATTTCTGCGTTGAATATCGATGACAACTTTGTCATTTGAGTAAATAACACGTTTTAAGAATATATAATCATGTAGCTAATGAAAGCGCCGTACGTTATCTTACTTGTTTATTTGATTTTAATTCTGTTCTTATATACTAGCTTATGTAATATATGTCTATATATCTACATAACAATTTCGGAACAATAATAAAATGCTAAACGAAAGAACTTTTTTCCTTGAAAACGATTACGATTCGATTTTTGTGTGTTAATAATAAGGTACCAACAATCTAATAAATGATCGCACATATATAGGTAGCCAGTACTCTACCACGTCGTCTATTGTCTGTTATAACTTTCATGCAAATGAGTCGGTTTTGCTGTTGAGCTTGCATTTATCAAATGCTGACTTCTATGCCTAGATGAGAAACGCATACCTTTCTGGTACGTGGATGATGATTATTTATAGCTTACCATTACAGAATGGCACATCACACAATTGCCATCGCACGGCGGGGTCGGTAGTGTAACACCAGGGTCCATCCGCGTATCCCTCGGGGCTCCTACAGTAGTTTTCCGCCTGGTCTAAGGACACTACACCCGGGAAGTAAGAGAGGCTGGTGTAGCTATGGCTATGTGGTGTCTGTTGGTCCCACCGCTGACACGTTAGTCCCCAGATCGTTGAATGTTGGGTCCCATTGTATTCCGCTCCTTCGATAGTCAAACGACAAGGACTTCCGGCGGAAACGGCTGTCGCATTCCGGATATGACGAAATGACGGGTTAGTTATTTCGATAAAATGTAAGCCTACTTATATATAAAAAGATATACTGTACAGACTAATCTGATTTCTATGATTTTCTTTACTTGTCCTACGTTCAAATGGTCCATCAACATTTTATGAATCACAGGTTGTAGGCAAAAGTTTTCACATTTGCATACTCAATTATACATGGGACCGACAATGGTAGAATGTAATATCTTGAGGGGTAACCACGGACTTCGGTCAACGGCCCATTATGTCATATACTATGTACATAGCGTTCCACGGGGCATAAACAGCCAAATAAACGAAATAAGTATTTGGAAAATCAATAACAGTTGGATAAGCTTAAAATGTCTCTTGCGCGCACTATTTCTAAAAACACGCACGGGCCTAGAAAAGACGATAACATTGCCATGGTTACGCAACGCAGTGTCATGAACAATACATGATCACATTACTTATGACGTCACTCGGGTACTCACCAGTGATCCATTTACAAGCGAGTAATGCGGTTATTTTGACCAATAAGATGATGGGATTATGATGCCGCTTTCGAGACATATCGAGGATGATCACGATGTTCTTCTCTCGTCAACGTCGCTTTAGAGTTGGACACCGGGCAGTTCTGGCCAGACATGACGCGTGTGCATTGATATGAACAAAAGTTATATCGATTTGTTTTTCTCATGCGGTTCTCAAGCTGGCTAGATTATTCGGCTACCGTCAGGCTGAGATGAATAATGAATGATAGGTTAGCTGCGATGGAGTAATGCCTATTTTCCATGCAAAATGTAGGCCATCTGAGGCGTGAACAGGCCGCTTGGGCTGGCCTAGCAGAGCGCACTACCGGGTCTTCACAGTGATACCCATCACAGGGGTAAACCTCGAATAGCGCATATTGGGGTGGCTTGATGTAGGGGATAAAATGGCGGCAACAGAGGTGCAAAACACCTCTAGAATTCAAGAATCTTAAAGTTTGCCTCCGGCCGACAGCAGCAGTAAAAGCGGACCTTGCTTAGCGCCACCGTGCGGGGATCTTGGTGTAAAGGTTCTTATCGGCCGATGGGTTGAGTTTGTTTGGGCTGCTGCAATTGTAAAAGTCGGGTGGTACGTGGAATCTCCCGCGACGGTGCACTGAATCATCAATGAAACATGTGGACTTTTGTGTTGTCTGTCACCAGCCGTGGTTACTTGCAGATTGTTGCATTTGAAGATCCGCGTAATGTGATTTACAGGATTGCATACAAAGCTCATATCTTTTTCATGAGCCAGCCGCCACGCATCAGAGAGTACGGAGAGTGTAGGGGTAGGTTAACGACTCTAGAGATCAATAGACGATTTCCGGAGCGCGTACAATATCTGGCGGTGAAAATATCTATTACGGTTTTGGGTCGGTTGACTGATACTCATAACTGGATGGGTGATTTTCCAATTTTTTGGCGAATAGCCAATTCGGAGGTGTTTTGTCCGTATAGAAAATATGTAAAATATCCGATTTTTTATGTTAAACCAGGAAAGTAGTTTCTAAGGTATGTAGGTTCGGCCTACGTGTTTTGTGAATCCCAGAAAATCTTATGACGAAATAATAATAATAGTAATATTAATAACAAGGTTGCATATATAACGCAGACACCAGAGGCCGCATTCATAAACCTTAACGCTACACGACTCTACTTAATTAGCTCAAAGTGGAGCATTTGTCCAGCGATTATCGGTGTCAAAGTTGCAAAGTATTCACCCCAGAGGTGGATTTTCTTAATTAGGAAAATGCTAAATTATATTGAATATCATTTCGTATCACACACGTGGCACTCAGATTCCGTTATGTGTTGTTAGGGGACGATATCCGATCTTTCATGTGGCTTCACGTGTCACTAACATCACACCAGTGGATTGGTGTGACGTTTGGATTGGGGCGGGGGCTCAAAAACTAACGAACGTGGTGGCCCGACAAACACAAAATTTAACTTGCCCCTCAAAAAAATATTCTTCCGTCTTAGAATTGATACTTAGTAAAATAATCATAGATTGTTTATTTGTCGACAGCATACGGTGTCATACGATGATGTCATTTTGACATTACGCAACGACTACCATAGCAACCGGAATGTATTTAACATGCCGTGGCGCCTCTCAGTAGAATAATATGAACGGAATCTTTTCAATGACTTGCGAAGTCGTCTATGGAATCTTGTCGGTTGAATGGGGTGCTAGGCTGGGACGATCAGCCTTGGCAGTATGGCTCCTCGGGGTCAGTTGTCAGGTAATAGTCCCCAGGAAGGTTAACGGGGGATGCGGCATAACCCATGTAACCACAGAAATTCCCGGCACACGGAGCACAGGAACCCTGTAGATGATAGATATATAGATAGGTATTAGCCCGGGGTGCTGCAGAACACGCGTAACCACAAACACACGACGAACAGGAACCCTGTAGGATATAGTTACATATGTTTAAACTGATCTTTTTCTTCTGAAACGTGACTTGCTATTACTTTCATGCGTAATTACTAGCTAATATATATACAATTTTTTTCACAGGCTAATTTGTATTTGTTACAGGATTTACATTTGATTGAGGTCTTAGCACATTATAGAGACTTTCGCCTTTCATAAAGACATCAGATTTCATTGAGACTAAACCTATTATACCGAATCTTGCCTGTTATACAGACGTTCACCGTTCACAGAGATTTAAGCATACAGAGTTAGGAATACACGCCGATATAGGCGTTCACACAAACCATCATTTATACCGCCTTTCGCACAGATTACCATGCATAGATCATTCGGTACTTAGACGACTTTATCTTTGGAACTACTAGCTGATACCAATTTTTATTATTATAATAGCTAACGCAAACGGTTGTAATTACCGGTAGATCTGTGGAGTTGGAGCAGATCTCCCGAACTACGAAGCAATCGGCAATGATTGACTGTTCCATGTAGAACTTGGCACGCCCATGGCTGCAGCCATCACCAACTGAAGATACACAGTGGTATGTTACATATCCGCATAAATATAAGCGCATAAATCTAACCTAAATATAAGCCAATGTAGTATATACACTGAATGCAGTAAAGTAGTTAGTGGAAGTAAATTTTATAACTGAATAATGTATTACCTGAATCGTAATGAAGTACGAAATCAAGCAGTTATAAGATAAATTCCATGCGCCATATGATAATAAATACAGCGAAATATATAGTAAAAACTGTGTTTACAATATATTGTTATATTTTTAAAATTTTGAGAGTTAGATAATTACTCGACCTACAATAGTTCGTATGGTAGTCTAAGATATGGAACATTTCAAGTGATTATTACTGCATCCTGGCTGCTGGCGGCCGCCGTTGACGAAGAAGTTTTGGTGTCCGACGCCGAGGGGAGTCGAACCCAAGACGTCGTCTGTATCGATCGTGTCGACGAAATCGGCGCAGTCGGTCCACAGCCCCACCTGGCGGTCAGGGTTGGAGGCAAACATTGGCCCAGCAGGATCTATACCTTGAAGGAGAAAACACAATGGTCTATATAACACAACACAGGGCGAAGCCCGGGCATTGAACTTATGGGGCCAACTTATGTAAAATTTAGCGCTTAGCTCTGTTCGGGTGGTTTCATTGTACCGCCAGGACGTTTCGCACGGATGGATGGATCCGTATGTATGCCACTTTTTTGCACACATTGCGACACACAAAGCGGCTCATGAATCATCCCGGGAACACGAGATACATTCCACTGCAAGCGAACCATATATTGATTGATTTATATGATATAGATGTGAGGCACTCAGACATCAATTATGGATGGAAAGTTGTTGATGGTTCATGGATGGGTGGACGGGGTTTTGATGTCAACTTGTGTCATGCCACGCTTGGATGGCGCTTTCGTGACAAGTGAACAGTGAATACAACCCGAGAGCGTTTCAGTCGCAAAAGATTTTTACAAATTAATTTTATTAAGGTAGTTCGCGGAACGCAGTGGCGCCACCTGGCGAGTGCTATTTATATACGACCGTTTCTCCACCTTGCGAGCATTTTTTCATCTCGATATCTCAATAATAAAAATTATATCATTACAGAAATGATAACATTTGGTCATATTTCTTCGTGTTTTTCTTCTTTAATCCCCCAAATTTAATAAGTGGCAATGCTGAGTTTCCATTTTCATTCAAACTAGCCTGCTGACCTATCAATATCATTCTGGTAAGCATATAAGAAAGTAAAAAAAGTGGTTGAATACTTTGAAATCCCTTGAGAGACAATGCTAAATTTACATAGGGGAGTGGGGATATTCAAACTCACACGAATATTAAAGAACGAGCCTGAAGATATCTTTTTGTTGTTGTTTGAATCTAATTTTGAATGAAAGTGCCTGTACAGGATAAGGAGGGAATGGGAGCGTTAGGGGGGGGGGGGGTACGGAGGGACTTGGAGTGTCAGGAGGGGATAAGGAGGGACTGGGAGTGTCAGGAGGGGCTAAGGAGGGGGTAAGGAGGGACTGAGAGTGTCAGGAGGGGATAAAGAGGGAATGGGAGTATCAGGAGGGACTGGGAGTGTCAGGAGGGGATAAGGAGGGACTATGAGTGTCAGGAGGGGATAATGAGGGACTGGGAGTGTCAGGAGGGGTAAGGAGGGCCTGGGAGTGTCAGGAGGGGATAAGGAGGGACTATGAGTGTCAGGAGGGGATAATGAGGGACTGGGAGTGTCAGGAGGGGTAAGGAGGGACTGGGAGTGTCAGGAGGGGATAAGGAGGGACCGGGAGTGTCAGGAGGGGATAAGGAGGGACTGGGAGTGTCAGGAGGGGGTAATGAGGGACTGGGAGTGTCAGGAGGGGATAAGGAGGGACTGGGAGTGTCAGGAGGGGGTAATAAGGGACTGGGAGTGTCAGGAAGGGGTAAGGAGGCACTGGGAGTGTCAGGAGGGGATAAGGAGGGACTGGGAGTGTCAGGAGGGGGTAAGGAGGGACTGGGAGTGTCAGGAAGGGGTAAGGAGGGACTGGGAGTGTCAGGAGGGGATAAGGAGGGACTGGCAGTGTCAGGAGGGGATAAGGAGGGACCGGGAGTGTCAGGAGGGAATAAGGAGGGATGGGAGTGCCAGGAGGGGGTAAGGAGGGACTGAGAGTGTCAGGAGGGGATAAGGAGGGACTGGGGGTGTCAGGAGGGGATAAGGAGGAACTGGGAGTGTCAGGAGGGGGTAAGGAGGGACTAGGAGTGTCAGGTGGGGGGAAGGAGAGACTGGGAGTGTCAGGAGGGGATAAGGAGGGAGTGGGAGTGTCATGAGGGGATCAGGAGGGACTGGGAGTGTCAGGAGGGGGTAAGGAGGGACTGGGAGTGTCAGGAGGGGGTAAGGAGAGACTGGGAGTGTCAGGAGGGGTAAGGAGGGACTGGGAGATTCAGGAGGGGGTAAGAAGAGACTGGGAGTGTCATGAGGGGGTAAGGAGGGCCTGGGAGTGTCAGGAGGGGATAAGGAGGGACTGGGAGTGTCAGGAGGGGATAAGGAGGGACTGGGAGTTTCAGGAGGGGGTAAGGAGTGACTGGGAGTGTCAGGAGGCGGTAAGGAGGGACTGGGGGTGTCAGGAGGGGATAAGGAGGGACTGGGAGTGTCAGGAGGGGGTAAGGAGGGTGTAAGGAGGGACTGGGAGTGTCAGGAGGGGATCAGGAGCGACTGGGAGTGTCAGGAGGGGGTAAGGAGGGACTGGGAGTGTCAGGAGGGGGTAAGGAGGAACTGGGAGTGTCAGGAAGGGGTAAGGAGAGACTAGGAGTGTCAGGAGGGGATAAGGAGGGACTGGGAGTGTCAGGAGGGGATAAGGAGGGACTGGGAATGTCAGCAGGGGGTAAGGAGAGACTGGGAGTATCAGGAGGGGGTAAGGAGGGACTGGGAGTGTCAGGAGGGGGTAAGGTGGGACTAGGAGTGTCAGAAGGGGATAAGGAGCAACTGGGAGTGTGAGGATTCGATAAGGAGGGACTGGGAGTGTCAGGAGGGGGTACGGAGTTATTGGGAGTGTCAGGAGGGGTTAAGGAGGGATTGGAAGTGTCAGGGGGAATAAGGCGGGATTGGAAGTGTCAGGAGGGAATAAGGCGGGACTGGGAGTGTCATGAGGGGATAAGGAGGGACTGGGAGTGTCAGGAGGGGATAAGGAGGAACTGGGAGTGTCAGGAGGGGGTAAGGAGGGACTGGGAGTGTCAGGAGGGGGTAAGGAGAGACTGGGAGTGTCAGGAGGGGTAAGGAGGGACTGGGAGTGTCAGGAGGGGGTAAGGAGAGACTGGGAGTGTCATGAGGGGGTAAGGAGGGCCTGGGAGTGTCAGGAGGGGATAAGGAGTGACTGGGAGTGTCAGGAGGGGATAAGGAGGGACTGGGAGTTTCAGGAGGGGGTAAGGAGTGACTGGGAGTGTCAGGAGGGGGTAAGGAGGGACTGGGGGTGTCAGGAGGGGATAAGGAGGGACTGGGAGTGTCAGGAGGGGGTAAGGAGGGGGTAAGGAGGGACTGGGAGTGTCAGGAGGGGATAAGGAGGGACTGGGAGTGTCAGGAGGGGGTAAGGAGGGACTGGGAGGGTCAGGAGGGAGTAAGGAGGGACTGGGAGTGTCAGGAAGGGGTAAGGAGGGACTGGGAGTGTCAGGAGGGGATAAGGAGGGACTGGGGGTGTCAGGAGGGGATAAGGAGGAACTGGGAGTGTCAGGAGGGGGTAAGGAGGGACTGAGAGTGTCAGGAGGGGATAAGGAGGGACTGGGGGTGTCAGGAGGGGATAAGGAGGAACTGGGAGTGTCAGGAGGGGGTAAGGAGGGACTAGGAGTGTCAGGTGGGGGGAAGGAGAGACTGGGAGTGTCAGGAGGGGATAAGGAGGGAGTGGGAGTGTCATGAGGGGATCAGGAGGGACTGGGAGTGTCAGGAGGGGGTAAGGAGGGACTGGGAGTGTCAGGAGGGGGTAAGGAGAGACTGGGAGTGTCAGGAGGGGTAAGGAGGGACTGGGAGATTCAGGAGGGGGTAAGAAGAGACTGGGAGTGTCATGAGGGGGTAAGGAGGGCCTGGGAGTGTCAGGAGGGGATAAGGAGGGACTGGGAGTGTCAGGAGGGGATAAGGAGGGACTGGGAGTTTCAGGAGGGGGTAAGGAGTGACTGGGAGTGTCAGGAGGCGGTAAGGAGGGACTGGGGGTGTCAGGAGGGGATAAGGAGGGACTGGGAGTGTCAGGAGGGGGTAAGGAGGGTGTAAGGAGGGACTGGGAGTGTCAGGAGGGGATCAGGAGCGACTGGGAGTGTCAGGAGGGGGTAAGGAGGGACTGGGAGTGTCAGGAGGGGGTAAGGAGGAACTGGGAGTGTCAGGAAGGGGTAAGGAGAGACTAGGAGTGTCAGGAGGGGATAAGGAGGGACTGGGAGTGTCAGGAGGGGATAAGGAGGGACTGGGAATGTCAGCAGGGGGTAAGGAGAGACTGGGAGTATCAGGAGGGGGTAAGGAGGGACTGGGAGTGTCAGGAGGGGGTAAGGTGGGACTAGGAGTGTCAGAAGGGGATAAGGAGCAACTGGGAGTGTGAGGATTCGATAAGGAGGGACTGGGAGTGTCAGGAGGGGGTACGGAGTTATTGGGAGTGTCAGGAGGGGTTAAGGAGGGATTGGAAGTGTCAGGGGGAATAAGGCGGGATTGGAAGTGTCAGGAGGGAATAAGGCGGGACTGGGAGTGTCATGAGGGGATAAGGAGGGACTGGGAGTGTCAGGAGGGGATAAGGAGGAACTGGGAGTGTCAGGAGGGGGTAAGGAGGGACTGGGAGTGTCAGGAGGGGGTAAGGAGAGACTGGGAGTGTCAGGAGGGGTAAGGAGGGACTGGGAGTGTCAGGAGGGGGTAAGGAGAGACTGGGAGTGTCATGAGGGGGTAAGGAGGGCCTGGGAGTGTCAGGAGGGGATAAGGAGTGACTGGGAGTGTCAGGAGGGGATAAGGAGGGACTGGGAGTTTCAGGAGGGGGTAAGGAGTGACTGGGAGTGTCAGGAGGGGGTAAGGAGGGACTGGGGGTGTCAGGAGGGGATAAGGAGGGACTGGGAGTGTCAGGAGGGGGTAAGGAGGGGGTAAGGAGGGACTGGGAGTGTCAGGAGGGGATAAGGAGGGACTGGGAGTGTCAGGAGGGGGTAAGGAGGGACTGGGAGGGTCAGGAGGGAGTAAGGAGGAACTGGGAGTGTCAGGAAGGGGTAAGGAGGGACTAGGAGTGTCAGGAGGGGATAAGGAGGGACTGGGAGTGTCAGGAGGGGATAAGGAGGGACTGGGAATGTCAGCAGGGGGTAAGGAGAGACTGGGAGTGTCAGGAGGGGGTAAGGTGGGACTAGGAGTGTCAGGAGGGGATAAGGAGAAACTGGGAGTGTGAGGATTCGATAAGGAGGGACTGGGAGTGTCAGGAGGGGTTAAGGAGGGATTGGAAGTGTCAGGAGGGAATAAGGCGGGACTGGGGGTGTCAGGAGGGGATAAGGAGGGACTGGGAGTGTCAGGAGGGGGTAAGGAGGGGGTAAGGAGGGACTGGGAGTGTCAGGAGGGGATAAGGAGGGACTGGGAGTGTCAGGAGGGGGTAAGGAGGGACTGGGAGGGTCAGGAGGGAGTAAGGAGGGACTGGGAGTGTCAGGAAGGGGTAAGGAGGGACTGGGAGTGTCAGGAGGGGATAAGGAGGGACTGGGGGTGTCAGGAGGGGATAAGGAGGAACTGGGAGTGTCAGGAGGGGGTAAGGAGGGACTGAGAGTGTCAGGAGGGGATAAGGAGGGACTGGGGGTGTCAGGAGGGGATAAGGAGGAACTGGGAGTGTCAGGAGGGGGTAAGGAGGGACTAGGAGTGTCAGGTGGGGGGAAGGAGAGACTGGGAGTGTCAGGAGGGGATAAGGAGGGAGTGGGAGTGTCATGAGGGGATCAGGAGGGACTGGGAGTGTCAGGAGGGGGTAAGGAGGGACTGGGAGTGTCAGGAGGGGGTAAGGAGAGACTGGGAGTGTCAGGAGGGGTAAGGAGGGACTGGGAGATTCAGGAGGGGGTAAGAAGAGACTGGGAGTGTCATGAGGGGGTAAGGAGGGCCTGGGAGTGTCAGGAGGGGATAAGGAGGGACTGGGAGTGTCAGGAGGGGATAAGGAGGGACTGGGAGTTTCAGGAGGGGGTAAGGAGTGACTGGGAGTGTCAGGAGGCGGTAAGGAGGGACTGGGGGTGTCAGGAGGGGATAAGGAGGGACTGGGAGTGTCAGGAGGGGGTAAGGAGGGTGTAAGGAGGGACTGGGAGTGTCAGGAGGGGATCAGGAGCGACTGGGAGTGTCAGGAGGGGGTAAGGAGGGACTGGGAGTGTCAGGAGGGGGTAAGGAGGAACTGGGAGTGTCAGGAAGGGGTAAGGAGAGACTAGGAGTGTCAGGAGGGGATAAGGAGGGACTGGGAGTGTCAGGAGGGGATAAGGAGGGACTGGGAATGTCAGCAGGGGGTAAGGAGAGACTGGGAGTATCAGGAGGGGGTAAGGAGGGACTGGGAGTGTCAGGAGGGGGTAAGGTGGGACTAGGAGTGTCAGAAGGGGATAAGGAGCAACTGGGAGTGTGAGGATTCGATAAGGAGGGACTGGGAGTGTCAGGAGGGGGTACGGAGTTATTGGGAGTGTCAGGAGGGGTTAAGGAGGGATTGGAAGTGTCAGGGGGAATAAGGCGGGATTGGAAGTGTCAGGAGGGAATAAGGCGGGACTGGGAGTGTCATGAGGGGATAAGGAGGGACTGGGAGTGTCAGGAGGGGATAAGGAGGAACTGGGAGTGTCAGGAGGGGGTAAGGAGGGACTGGGAGTGTCAGGAGGGGGTAAGGAGAGACTGGGAGTGTCAGGAGGGGTAAGGAGGGACTGGGAGTGTCAGGAGGGGGTAAGGAGAGACTGGGAGTGTCATGAGGGGGTAAGGAGGGCCTGGGAGTGTCAGGAGGGGATAAGGAGTGACTGGGAGTGTCAGGAGGGGATAAGGAGGGACTGGGAGTTTCAGGAGGGGGTAAGGAGTGACTGGGAGTGTCAGGAGGGGGTAAGGAGGGACTGGGGGTGTCAGGAGGGGATAAGGAGGGACTGGGAGTGTCAGGAGGGGGTAAGGAGGGGGTAAGGAGGGACTGGGAGTGTCAGGAGGGGATAAGGAGGGACTGGGAGTGTCAGGAGGGGGTAAGGAGGAACTGGGAGGGTCAGGAGGGAGTAAGGAGGAACTGGGAGTGTCAGGAAGGGGTAAGGAGGGACTAGGAGTGTCAGGAGGGGATAAGGAGGGACTGGGAGTGTCAGGAGGGGATAAGGAGGGACTGGGAATGTCAGCAGGGGGTAAGGAGAGACTGGGAGTGTCAGGAGGGGGTAAGGTGGGACTAGGAGTGTCAGGAGGGGATAAGGAGAAACTGGGAGTGTGAGGATTCGATAAGGAGGGACTGGGAGTGTCAGGAGGGGTTAAGGAGGGATTGGAAGTGTCAGGAGGGAATAAGGCGGGACTGGGGGTGTCAGGAGGGAATAAGGTGGGACTGGGAGTGTCAGGAGAGGGTAAGGAGGGACTGGGAGAGTCAGGAGTGGGTAAGTAGGGACTGGGAGTGTCAGGAGGGGGTTAAGGAGGGACTGGGAGGGGGAATAAGGTGGGACTGGGAGTATCAGGAGGGGGTAAGGAGGGGCTGGGAGTGTCAGGAGGGAATAAGGTGGGACTGGGAGTGTCAGGAGGGGGTAAGGAGGGACTGTGAGTGTCAGGAGGGGATAAGGAGGGACTGGGAGTGTCAGGAGGGGATAAGGAGGGACTGGGAGGGTCAGGAGGGGGTAAGGAGAGATTGGGAGTGTCAGGAGGGGATAAGGAGGGATGGGAGCGTCAAGAAGGGGTAAGGAGGGACTGGGAGTGTCAGGAGGGGGTAAGGAGGGACTGGGAGTGTCAGGAGGGGGCAAGGAGGAAGTGGGAGTGTCAAGAAGGGATAAGGAGGGACTGGGAGTGTCAGGAGGGGATAAGGAGGGACTGGGAGTGTCAGGAGGGGATAAGGAGGGACTGGGGGTGTCAGGAGGTGGATAAGGAGGGACTGGGAGTGTCAGGAGGGGATAAGGAGGGATGGGAGCGTCAAGAAGGGGTAAGGAGGGACTGGGAGTGTCAGGAGGGGATAAGGAGGGACTGGGAGTGTCAGGAGGGGGTAAGGAGAGACTGGGAGTGTCAGGAGGGGTAAGGAGGGACTGGGAGTGTCAGGAGTGGGTAAGGAGAGACTGGGAGTGTCATGAGGGGGTAAGGAGGGCCTGGGAGTGTCAGGAGGGGATAAGGAGGGACTGGGAGTGTCAGGAGGGGATAAGGAGGGACTGGGAGTTTCAGGAGGGGGTAAGGAGTGACAGGGAGTGTCAGGAGGCGGTAAGGAGGGACTGGGGGTGTCAGAAGGGGAAAAGGAGGGACTGGGAGTGTCAGGAGGGGGTAAGGAGGGGGTAAGGAGGGACTGGGAGTGTCAGGAGGGGATCAGGAGCGACTGGGAGTGTCAGGAGGGGGTAAGGAGGGACTGGGAGTGTCAGGAGGGGGTAAGGAGGAACTGGGAGTGTCCGGAAGGGGTAAGGAGAGACTAGGAGTGTCAGGAGGGGATAAGGAGAGACTGGGAGTGTCAGGAGGGGATAAGGAGGGACTGGGAATGTCAGCAGGGGGTATGGAGAGACTGGGAGTGTCAGGAGGGGGTAAGGAGGGACTGGGAGTGTCAGGATGGGATAAGGAGGGACTGGGAGTTTCAGGAGGGGGTAAGGAGTGACTGGGAGTGTCAGGAGGCGGTAAGGAGGGACTGGGGGTGTCAGGAGGGGATAAGGAGGGACTGGGAGTGTCAGGAGGGGGTAAGGAGGGGGTAAGGAGGGACTGGGAGTGTCAGGAGAGGAGCAGGAGCGACTGGGAGTGTCAGGAGGGGGTAAGGAGGGACTGGGAGTGTCAGGAGGGGGTAAGGAGGAACTGGGAGTGTCAGGAAGGGGTAAGGAGAGACTAGGAGTGTCAGGAGGGGATAAGGAGGGACTGGGAGTGTCAGGAGGGGATAAGGAGGGACTGGGAGTGTGAGGATTCGATAAGGAGGGACTGGGAGTGTCAGGAGGGGGTACGGAGTTATTGGGAGTGTCAGGAAGGGGTTAAGGAGGGATTGGAAGTGTCAGGAGGGAATTAGGCGGGATTGGAAGTGTCAGGAGGGAAAAAGGCGGGGCTGCGAGTGTCATGAGGGGATAAGGAGGGACTGGGAGTGTCAGGAGGGGATAAGGAGGAACTGGGAGTGTCAAGAGGGGGTAAGGAGGAACTGGGAGTGTCAGGAAGGGGTAAGGAGGGACTAGGAGTGTCAGGAGGGGATAAGGAGGGACTGGGAGTGTCAGGAGGGGATAAGGAGGGACTGGGAATGTCAGCAGGGGGTAAGGAGAAACTGGGAGTGTCAGGAGGGGGTAAGGTGGGACTAGGAGTGTCAGGAGGGGATAAGGAGAAACTGGGAGTGTGAGGATTCGATAAGGAGGGACTGGGAGTGTCAGGAGGGGTTAAGGAGGGATTGGAAGTGTCAGGAGGGAATAAGGCGGGACTGGGGGTGTCAGGAGGGAATAAGGTGGGACTGGGAGTGTCAGGAGAGGGTAAGGAGGGACTGGGAGAGTCAGGAGGGGGTTAAGGAGGGACTGGGAGGGGGAATAAGGTGGGACTGGGAGTATCAGGAGGGGGTAAGGAGGGGCTGGGAGTGTCAGGAGGGAATAAGGTGGGACTGGGAGTGTCAGGAGGGGGAAAGGAGAGACTGGGAGTGTCAGGAGGGGATAAGGAGGGACTGGGAGGGTCAGGACGGGGTAAGGAGAGACTGGGAGTGTCAGGAAGGGATAAGGAGGGACTGGGGATGTCAGGAGGGGGTAAGGAGGGATTGGGAGAGTCAGGAGGGGATAAGGAGGGATGGGAGCGTCAGGAAGGGGTAAGGAGGGACTGGGAGTGTCAGGAGGGGGTAAGGAGGGACTGGGAGTGTCAGGAGGGGCAAGGAGGGGGTAAGGAGGGACTGAGAGTGTCAGGAGGGGATAAAGAGGGAATGGGAGTATCAGGAGGGACTGGGAGTGTCAGGAGGGGATAAGGAGGGACTATGAGTGTCAGGAGGGGATAATGAGGGACTGGGAGTGTCAGGAGGGGTAAGGAGGGCCTGGGAGTGTCAGGAGGGGATAAGGAGGGACTATGAGTGTCAGGAGGGGATAATGAGGGACTGGGAATGTCAGGAGGGGTAAGGAGGGACTGGGAGTGTCAGGAGGGGATAAGGAGGGACCGGGAGTGTCAGGAGGGGATAAGGAGGGACTGGGAGTGTCAGGAGGGGGTAATGAGGGACTGGGAGTGTCAGGAGGGGATAAGGAGGGACTGGGAGTGTCAGGAGGGGGTAATAAGGGACTGGGAGTGTCAGGAAGGGGTAAGGAGGCACTGGGAGTGTCAGGAGGGGATAAGGAGGGACTGGGAGTGTCAGGAGGGGGTAAGGAGGGACTGGGAGTGTCAGGAAGGGGTAAGGAGGGACTGGGAGTGTCAGGAGGGGATAAGGAGGGACGGGGAGAGTCAGGAGGGGATCAGGAGGGACTGGGAGGGTCAGGAGGGGGTAAGGAGGGACTGGGAGTGTCAGGAGGGAATACGGTGGGACTGGGAGTATCAGGAGGGGGTAAGGAGGGACTGGGAGTGTCAGGAGGGGATAAGGAGGAACTGGCAGTGTCAGGAGGGGATAAGGAGGGACCGGGAGTGTCAGGAGGGAATAAGGAGGGATGGGAGTGCCAGGAGGGGGTAAGGAGGGACTGAGAGTGTCAGGAGGGGATAAGGAGGGACTGGGGGTGTCAGGAGGGGATAAGGAGGAACTGGGAGTGTCAGGAGGGGGTAAGGAGGGACTAGGAGTGTCAGGTGGGGGGAAGGAGAGACTGGGAGTGTCAGGAGGGGATAAGGAGGGAGTGGGAGTGTCATGAGGGGATCAGGAGGGACTGGGAGTGTCAGGAGGGGATAAGGAGGGACTGGGAGTGTCAGGAGGGGGTAAGGAGAGACTGGGAGTGTCAGGAGGGGTAAGGAGGGACTGGGAGATTCAGGAGGGGGTAAGAAGAGACTGGGAGTGTCATGAGGGGGTAAGGAGGGCCTGGGAGTGTCAGGAGGGGATAAGGAGGGACTGGGAGTGTCAGGAGGGGATAAGGAGGGACTGGGAGTTTCAGGAGGGGGTAAGGAGTGACTGGGAGTGTCAGGAGGCGGTAAGGAGGGACTGGGGGTGTCAGGAGGGGATAAGGAGCGACTGGGAGTGTCAGGAGGGGGTAAAGAGGGTGTAAGGAGGGACTGGGAGTGTCAGGAGGGGATCAGGAGCGACTGGGAGTGTCAGGAGGGGGTAAGGAGGGACTGGGAGTGTCAGGATTGGGTAAGGAGGAACTGGGAGTGTCAGGAAGGGGTAAGGAGAGACTAGGAGTGTCAGGAGGGGATAAGGAGGGACTGGGAGTGTCAGGAGGGGATAAGGAGGGACTGGGAATGTCAGCAGGGGGTAAGGAGAGACTGGGAGTATCAGGAGGGGGTAAGGAGGGACTGGGAGTGTCAGGAGGGGGTAAGGTGGGACTAGGAGTGTCAGAAGGGGATAAGGAGCAACTGGGAGTGTGAGGATTCGATAAGGAGGGACTGGGAGTGTCAGGAGGGGGTACGGAGTTATTGGGAGTGTCAGGAGGGGTTAAGGAGGGATTGGAAGTGTCAGGGGGAATAAGGCGGGATTGGAAGTGTCAGGAGGGAATAAGGCGGGACTGGGAGTGTCATGAGGGGATAAGGAGGGACTGGGAGTGTCAGGAGGGGATAAGGAGGAACTGGGAGTGTCAGGAGGGGGTAAGGAGGGACTGGGAGTGTCAGGAGGGGGTAAGGAGAGACTGGGAGTGTCAGGAGGGGTAAGGAGGGACTGGGAGTGTCAGGAGGGGGTAAGGAGAGACTGGGAGTGTCATGAGGGGGTAAGGAGGGCCTGGGAGTGTCAGGAGGGGATAAGGAGTGACTGGGAGTGTCAGGAGGGGATAAGGAGGGACTGGGAGTTTCAGGAGGGGGTAAGGAGTGACTGGGAGTGTCAGGAGGGGGTAAGGAGGGACTGGGGGTGTCAGGAGGGGATAAGGAGGGACTGGGAGTGTCAGGAGGGGGTAAGGAGGCGGTAAGGAGGGACTGGGAGTGTCAGGAGGGGATAAGGAGGGACTGGGAGTGTCAGGAGGGGGGAAGGAGGGACTGGGAGGGTCAGGAGGGAGTAAGGAGGAACTGGGAGTGTCAGGAAGGGGTAAGGAGGGACTAGGAGTGTCAGGAGGGGATAAGGAGGGACTGGGAGTGTCAGGAGGGGATAAGGAGGGACTGGGAATGTCAGCAGGGGGTAAGGAGAGACTGGGAGTGTCAGGAGGGGGTAAGGTGGGACTAGGAGTGTCAGGAGGGGATAAGGAGAAACTGGGAGTGTGAGGATTCGATAAGGAGGGACTGGGAGTGTCAGGAGGGGTTAAGGAGGGATTGGAAGTGTCAGGAGGGAATAAGGCGGGACTGGGGGTGTCAGGAGGGAATAAGGTGGGACTGGGAGTGTCAGGAGAGGGTAAGGAGGGACTGGGAGAGTCAGGAGTGGGTAAGTAGGGACTGGGAGTGTCAGGAGGGGGTTAAGGAGGGACTGGGAGGGGGAATAAGGTGGGACTGGGAGTATCAGGAGGGGGTAAGGAGGGGCTGGGAGTGTCAGGAGGGAATAAGGTGGGACTGGGAGTGTCAGGAGGGGGTAAGGAGGGACTGTGAGTGTCAGGAGGGGATAAGGAGGGACTGGGAGTGTCAGGAGGGCATAAGGA
Source organism: Arenicola marina (assembly GCA_964019135.1). Lineage (NCBI taxonomy): Eukaryota > Metazoa > Annelida > Polychaeta > Arenicolidae > Arenicola > Arenicola marina. The sequence continues at coordinate 21,275,933 of OZ025259.1, read as the reverse complement.
GGGACTGGGAGGGTCAGGAGGGGGTAAGGAGAGATTGGGAGTGTCAGGAGGGGATAAGGAGGGATGGGAGCGTCAAGAAGGGGTAAGGAGGGACTGGGAGTGTCAGGAGGGGGTAAGGAGGGACTGGGAGTGTCAGGAGGGGGCAAGGAGGAAGTGGGAGTGTCAGGAAGGGATAAGGAGGGACTGGGAGTGTCAGGAGGGGATAAGGAGGGACTGGGAGTGTCAGGAGGGGATAAGGAGGGACTGGGGGTGTCAGGAGGTGGATAAGGAGGGACTGGGAGTGTCAGGAGGGGATAAGGAGGGATGGGAGCGTCAAGAAGGGGTAAGGAGGGACTGGGAGTGTCAGGAGGGGATAAGGAGGGACTGGGAGTGTCAGGAGGGGGTAAGGAGAGACTGGGAGTGTCAGGAGGGGTAAGGAGGGACTGGGAGTGTCAGGAGTGGGTAAGGAGAGACTGGGAGTGTCATGAGGGGGTAAGGAGGGCCTGGGAGTGTCAGGAGGGGATAAGGAGGGACTGGGAGTGTCAGGAGGGGATAAGGAGGGACTGGGAGTTTCAGGAGGGGGTAAGGAGTGACAGGGAGTGTCAGGAGGCGGTAAGGAGGGACTGGGGGTGTCAGAAGGGGAAAAGGAGGGACTGGGAGTGTCAGGAGGGGGTAAGGAGGGGGTAAGGAGGGACTGGGAGTGTCAGGAGGGGATCAGGAGCGACTGGGAGTGTCAGGAGGGGGTAAGGAGGGACTGGGAGTGTCAGGAGGGGGTAAGGAGGAACTGGGAGTGTCCGGAAGGGGTAAGGAGAGACTAGGAGTGTCAGGAGGGGATAAGGAGAGACTGGGAGTGTCAGGAGGGGATAAGGAGGGACTGGGAACGTCAGCAGGGGGTATGGAGAGACTGGGAGTGTCAGGAGGGGGTAAGGAGGGACTGGGAGTGTCAGGAGGGGATAAGGAGGGACTGGGAGTTTCAGGAGGGGGTAAGGAGTGACTGGGAGTGTCAGGAGGCGGTAAGGAGGGACTGGGGGTGTCAGGAGGGGATAAGGAGGGACTGGGAGTGTCAGGAGGGGGTAAGGAGGGGGTAAGGAGGGACTGGGAGTGTCAGGAGAGGAGCAGGAGCGACTGGGAGTGTCAGGAGGGGGTAAGGAGGGACTGGGAGTGTCAGGAGGGGGTAAGGAGGAACTGGGAGTGTCAGGAAGGGGTAAGGAGAGACTAGGAGTGTCAGGAGGGGATAAGGAGGGACTGGGAGTGTCAGGAGGGGATAAGGAGGGACTGGGAGTGTGAGGATTCGATAAGGAGGGACTGGGAGTGTCAGGAGGGGGTACGGAGTTATTGGGAGTGTCAGGAAGGGGTTAAGGAGGGATTGGAAGTGTCAGGAGGGAATCAGGCGGGATTGGAAGTGTCAGGAGGGAAAAAGGCGGGGCTGCGAGTGTCATGAGGGGATAAGGAGGGACTGGGAGTGTCAGGAGGGGATAAGGAGGAACTGGGAGTGTCAAGAGGGGGTAAGGAGGAACTGGGAGTGTCAGGAAGGGGTAAGGAGGGACTAGGAGTGTCAGGAGGGGATAAGGAGGGACTGGGAGTGTCAGGAGGGGATAAGGAGGGACTGGGAATGTCAGCAGGGGGTAAGGAGAGACTGGGAGTGTCAGGAGGGGGTAAGGTGGGACTAGGAGTGTCAGGAGGGGATAAGGAGAAACTGGGAGTGTGAGGATTCGATAAGGAGGGACTGGGAGTGTCAGGAGGGGTTAAGGAGGGATTGGAAGTGTCAGGAGGGAATAAGGCGGGACTGGGGGTGTCAGGAGGGAATAAGGTGGGACTGGGAGTGTCAGGAGAGGGTAAGGAGGGACTGGGAGAGTCAGGAGGGGGTTAAGGAGGGACTGGGAGGGGGAATAAGGTGGGACTGGGAGTATCAGGAGGGGGTAAGGAGGGGCTGGGAGTGTCAGGAGGGAATAAGGTGGGACTGGGAGTGTCAGGAGGGGGAAAGGAGAGACTGGGAGTGTCAGGAGGGGATAAGGAGGGACTGGGAGGGTCAGGACGGGGTAAGGAGAGACTGGGAGTGTCAGGAAGGGATAAGGAGGGACTGGGGATGTCAGGAGGGGGTAAGGAGGGATTGGGAGAGTCAGGAGGGGATAAGGAGGGATGGGAGCGTCAGGAAGGGGTAAGGAGGGACTGGGAGTGTCAGGAGGGGGTAAGGAGGGACTGGGAGTGTCAGGAGGGGGTAAGGAGGAACTGGGAGTGTCAGGAAGGGGTAAGGAGGGACTGGGAGTGTCAGGAGGGGATAAGGAGGGACTGGGAGTGTCAGGAGGGGATAAGGAGGGACTGGGGGTGTCAGGAGGGGATAAGGAGGGACTGGGAGTGTCAGGAGGGGATAAGGAGGGATGGGAGCGTCAAGAAGGGGTAAGGAGGGACTGGGAGTGTCAGGAGGGGGTAAGGAGGGACTGGGAGCGTCAGGAGGGGGGAAGGAGAGACTGTGAGTGTCAGGAGGGGATAAGGAGGGACTGGGAGTGTCATGAGGGGATAAGGAGGGACTCGGGGTGTCAGGAAGGGGTAAGGAGGGACTGGGGGTGTCAGGAGGGCATAAGGAGGGACTGAGAGTGTCAGGAGGGGGTAAGGAGGGGGTAAGGAGGGACTGGGAGTGTCAGGAGGGGATAAGGAGCGACTGGGAGTGTCAGGAGGGAATAAGGTGGGACTGGGAGTGTCAGGAGGGGTAAGGAGGGACACGGAGTGTCAGGGGGGATAAGGAGGGATGGGGCGTCAGGAGGGGGTAAGGTGGGACTGGCAGTGTCAGGAGGGGATAAGGTGGGACTGGGAATGTCAGCAGGGGGTAAGGAGAGACTGGGAGTGTCAGGAGGGGGTAAGGAGAGACTGGGAGTGTCAGGAAGGGTAAGGAGGGACTGGGAGTGTCAGGAGGGGGTAAGGAGAGACTGGGAGTGTCATGAGGGGGTGAGGAGGGCCTGGGAGTGTCAGGAGGGGATAAGGAGGGACTGGGAGTGTCAGGAGGGGATAAGGAGGGACTGGGAGTTTCAGGAGGGGGTAAGGAGTGACTGGGAGTGTCAGGAGGGGGTAAGGAGGGACTGGGGGTGTCAGGAGGGGATAAGGAGGGACTGGGAGTGTCAGGAGGGGGTAAGGAGGGGGTAAGGAGGGACTGGGAGTGTCAGGAGGGGATAAGGAGGGACTGGGAGTGTCAGGAGGGGGTAAGGAGGGACTGGGAGGGTCAGGAGGGGGTAAGGAGGAACTGGGAGTGTCAGGAAGGGGTAAGGAGGGACTAGGAGTGTCAGGAGGGGATAAGGAGGGACTGGGAGTGTCAGGAGGGGATAAGGAGGGACTGGGAATGTCAGCAGGGGGTAAGGAGAGACTGGGAGTGTCAGGAGGGGGTAAGGTGGGACTAGGAGTGTCAGGAGGGGATAAGGAGAAACTGGGAGTGTGAGGATTCGATAAGGAGGGACTGGGAGTGTCAGGAGGGGTTACGGAGGGATTGGAAGTGTCAGGAGGGAATAAGGCGGGACTGGGGGTGTCAGGAGGGAATAAGGTGGGACTGGGAGTGTCAGGAGAGGGTAAGGAGGGACTGGGAGAGTCAGGAGGGGGTTAAGGAGGGACTGGGAGGGGGAATAAGGTGGGACTGGGAGTATCAGGAGGGGGTAAGGAGGGGCTGGGAGTGTCAGGAGGGAATAAGGTGGGACTGGGAGTGTCAGGAGGGGGTAAGGAGGGACTGGGAGTGTCAGGAGGGGCTAAGGAGGGACTGGGGATGTCAGGAGGGGGTAAGGAGGGATTGGGAGAGTCAGGAGGGGATAAGGAGGGATGCGAGCGTCAGGAAGGGGTAAGGAGGGACTGGGAGTGTCAGGATGGGGTAAGGAGGGACTGGGAGTGTCAGGAGGGGGTAAGGACGAACTGGGAGTGTCAGGAAGGGGTAAGGAGGGACTGGGAGTGTCAGGAGGGGATAAGGAGGGACTGGGAGTGTCAGGAGGGGATAAATAGGGACTGGGGGTGTCAGGAGGGGATAAGGAGGGACTGGGAGTGTCAGGAGGGGATAAGGAGGGATGGGAGCGTCAAGAAGGGGTAGGGAGGGACTGGGAGTGTTAGGAGGGGGTAAGGAAGGACTGGGAGTGTCAGGAGGGGGTAAGGAGGAACTGGAAGTGTCAGGAAGGGGTAAGGAGGGACTGGGAGTGTCAGGAGGGGATAAGGAGGGACTCGGAGTGTCAGGAGGGAATAAGGAGGGATGGGAGTGCCAGGAGGGGGTAAGGAGGGACTGGGGGTGTCAGGAGGGGATTAGGAGGGACTGGGAGTGTCAGGAGGGGGTAAGGAGGGACTAGGAGTGTCAAGAGGGGGGAAGGAGAGACTGTGAGTGTCAGGAGGGGATAAGGAGGGACTGGGAGTGTCATGAGGGGATAAGTAGGGACTCGGACTGTCAGGAAGGGGTAAGGAGGGACTGGGAGTGTCAGGAAGGGATAAGGAGGGACTGGGAGTGTCAGGAGGGGATAAGGAGGGACTGGAAATGTCAGCAGGGGGTAAGGAGAGAATGGGAGTGTCAGGAGGGGATAAGGAGGGACTGGGAGTGTCAGGAGGGGGTAAGGAGTGACTGGGAGTGTCAGGAGGGGGTAAGGAGGGACTGGGGGTGTCAGGAGGGCATAAGGAGGGACTCGGAGTGTCAGGAGGGGGTAAGGAGGGGGTAAGGAGGGACTGGGAGTGTCAGGAGGGGATAAGGAGCGACTGGGAGTGTCAGGAGGGAATAAGGTGGGACTGGGAGTGTCAGGAGGGGTAAAGAGGGACAGGGAGTGTCAGGGGGGGATAAGGAGGGATGGGAGCGTCAGGAGGGGGTAAGGTGGGACTGGCAGTGTCAGGAGGGGATAAGGAGGGACTGGGAATGTCAGCAGGGGGTAAGGAGAGACTGGGAGTGTCAGGAGGGGATAAGGAGGGACTGGGAGTGTCAGGAGGGGGTAAGGAGTGATTGGGAGTGTCAGGAGGGGGTAAGGAGGGACTGGGAGTGTCAGGAGGGGGTAAGGTGGGACTGGGAGTGTCAGGAGGGGATAAGGAGGAACTGGGAGTGTGAGGATTCGATAAGGAGGGACTGGGAGTGTCAGGAGGGGGTACGGAGAGACTGGGAGTGTCAGGAGGGGTAAGGAGGGACTGGGAGTGTCGGGAGGTGGTAAGGAGAGACTGGGAGTGTCATGAGGGGGTAAGGAGGGCCTGGGAGTGTCAGGAGGGGATAAGGAGGGACTGGGAGTGTCAGGAGGGAATAAGGAGGGACTGGGAGTGTCAGGAGGGGGTAAGGAGTGACTGGGAGTGTCAGGAGGGGGTAAGGAGGGACTGGGGGTGTCAGGAGGGGATAAGGAGGGACTTCGAGTGTCAGGAGGGGATAAGGAGCGACTGGGAGTGTCAGGAGGGAATAAGGTGGGACTGGGAGTGTCAGGAGGGGTAAGGAGGGACAGGGAGTGTCAGGGGGGAAAAAGGAGGGATGGGAGCGTCAGGAAGGGGTAAGGAGGGACTGGGAGTGTCAGGAGGGGGTAAGGAGGGACTGGGAGTGTCAGAAGAGGGAATAAGGTGGGACTGGGAGTGTCAGGAGGGGTAAGGAGGGACTGGGAGTGTCAGGAGTGGGTAAGGAGGGACTGGGAGTGTCAGGAGGGGATAAGGAGGGACTAGGAGTGTCAGGAGGGGATAATGAGGGACTGGGAGTGTCAGGAGGGGTAAGGAGGGACTGGGAGTGTCAGGAGGGGATAAGGAGGGACCGGGAGGGTCAGGAGAGGATAAGGAGGGACTGGGAGTGTCAGGAGGGGGTAATAAGGGACTGGGAGTGTCAGGAGGGGATAAGGAGGGACTGGTAGTGTCAGGAGGGGGTAATGAGGGACTGGGAGTGTCAGGAAGGGGTAAGGAGGCACTGGGAGTGTCAGGAGGGGATAAGGAGGGACTGGGAGTGCCAGGAGGGGGTAAGGAGGGACTGGCAGTGTCAGGAAGAGGTGAGGAGGGACTGGGAGTGTCAGGAGGGGATAAGGAGGGACTGGGAGAGTCAGGAGGGGATAAGGAGGGACTGGGAGGGTCAGGAGGGGGTAAGGAGGGACTGGGAGTGTCAGGAGGGAATACGGTGGGACTGGGAGTATCAGGAGGGGGTAAGGAGGGACTGGGAGTGTCAGGAGGGGATCAGGAGGGACTGGGAGTGTCCGGAGGGGATGAGGAGGGACTGGGAGTGTCAGGAGGGAATAAGGAGGGATGGGAGTGCCAGGAGGGGGTAAGGAGGGACTGAGAGTGTCAGGAGGGGATAAGGAGGGACTGGGGGTGTCAGCAGGGGATAAGGAGGGACTGGGAGTGTCAGGAGGGGGTTAGGAGGGACTAGGATTGTCAGGAGGGGGGAAGGAGAGACTGGGAGTGTCAGGAGGGGATAAGGAGGGACTGGGAGTGTCATGAGGGGATAAGGAGGGAATGGGAGTGTCAGGAGGGGATAAGGAAGAACTGGGAGTGTCAGGAGGGGGTAAGGAGGGACTGGGAGTGTCAGGAGGGGGTAAGGAGAGACTGGGAGTGTCAGGAGGGGTAAGGAGGGACTGGGCGTGTCAGGAGGGGGTAAGGAGAGACTGGGAGTGTCATGAGGGGGTAAGGAAGGCCTGGGAGTGTGAGGATTCGATAAGGAGGGACTGGGAGTGTCAGGAGGGGGTACGGAGTTATTGGGAGTGTCAGGAAGGGGTTAAGGAGGGATTGGAAGTGTCAGGAGGGAATCAGGCGGGATTGGAAGTGTCAGGAGGGAATAAGGCGGGGCTGCGAGTGTCATGAGGGGATAAGGAGGGACTGGGAGTGTCAGGAGGGGATAAGGAGGAACTGGGAGTGTCAAGAGGGGGTAAGGAGGAACTGGGAGTGTCAGGAAGGGGATAAGGAGGGACTGGGAATGTTAGCAGGGGGTAAGGAGAGACTGGAAGTGTCAGGAGGGGGTAAGGTGGGACTAGGAGTGTCAGGAGGGGATAAGGAGAAACTGGGAGTGTGAGGATTCGATAAGGAGGGACTGGGAGTGTCAGGAGGGGTTAAGGAGGGATTGGAAGTGTCAGGAGGGAATAAGGCGGGACTGGGGGTGTCAGGAGGGAATAAGGTGGGACTGGGAGTGTCAGGAGAGGGTAAGGAGGGACTGGGAGAGTCAGGAGGGGGTTAAGGAGGGACTGGGAGGGGGAATAAGGTGGGACTGGGAGTATCAGGAGGGGGTAAGGAGGGGCTGGGAGTGTCAGGAGGGAATAAGGTGGGACTGGGAGTGTCAGGAGGGGGTAAGGAGAGACTGGGAGTGTCAGGAGGGGATAAGGAGGGACTGGGAGGGTCAGGACGGGGTAAGGAGAGACTGGGAGTGTCAGGAGGGGATAAGGAGGGACTGGGGATGTCAGGAGGGGGTAAGGAGGGATTGGGAGAGTCAGGAGGGGATAAGGAGGGATGGGAGTGTCAGGAAGGGGTAAGGAGGGACTGGGAGTGTCAGGAGGGGGTAAGGAGGGACTGGGAGTGTCAGGAGGGGGTAAGGAGGAACTGGGAGTGTCAGGAAGGGGTAAGGAGGGACTGGGAGTGTCAGGAGGGGATAAGGAGGGACTGGGAGTGTCAGGAGGGGATAAGGAGGGACTGGGGGTGTCAGGAGGGGATAAAGAGGGACTGGGAGTGTCAGGAGGGGATAAGGAGGGATGGGAGCGTCAAGAAGGGGTAAGGAGGGACTGGGAGTGTCAGGAGGGGGTAAGGAGGGACTGGGAGTGTCAGGAGGGGGTAAGGAGGAACTGGAAGTGTCAGGAAGGGGTAAGGAGGGACTGGGAGTGTCAGGAGGGGATAAGGAGGGACTGGGAGTGTCAGGAGGGAATAAGGAGGGATGGGAGTGCCAGGAGGGGGTAAGGAGGGACTGGGGGTGTCAGGAGGGGATTATGAGGGACTGGGAGTGCCAGGAGGGGGTAAGGAGGGACTAGGAGTGTCCGGAGGGGGGAAGGAGAGACTGTGAGTGTCAGGAGGGGATAAGGAGGGACTGGGAGTGTCATGAGGGGATAAGGAGGGACTCGGAGTGTCAGGAAGGGGTAAGGAGGGACTGGGGGTGTCAGGAGGGCATAAGGAGGGACTGGGAGTGTCAGGAGGGGGTAAGGAGGGGGTAAGGAGGGACTGGGAGTGTCAGGAGGGGATAAGGAGCGACTGGGAGTGTCAGGAGGGAATAAGGTGGGACTGGGAGTGTCAGGAGGGGTAAGGAGGGACACGGAGTGTCAGGGGGGGATAAGGAGGGATGGGGCGTCAGGAGGGGGTAAGGTGGGACTGGCAGTGTCAGGAGGGGATAAGGTGGGACTGGGAATGTCAGCAGGGGGTAAGGAGAGACTGGGAGTGTCAGGAGGGGGTAAGGAGAGACTGGGAGTGTCAGGAAGGGTAAGGAGGGACTGGGAGTGTCAGGAGGGGGTAAGGAGAGACTGGGAGTGTCATGAGGGGGTGAGGAGGGCCTGGGAGTGTCAGGAGGGGATAAGGAGGGACTGGGAGTGTCAGGAGGGGATAAGGAGGGACTGGGAGTTTCAGGAGGGGGTAAGGAGTGACTGGGAGTGTCAGGAGGGGGTAAGGAGGGACTGGGGGTGTCAGGAGGGGATAAGGAGGGACTGGGAGTGTCAGGAGGGGGTAAGGAGGGGGTAAGGAGGGACTGGGAGTGTCAGGAGGGGATAAGGAGGGACTGGGAGTGTCAGGAGGGGGTAAGGAGGGACTGGGAGGGTCAGGAGGGGGTAAGGAGGAACTGGGAGTGTCAGGAAGGGGTAAGGAGGGACTAGGAGTGTCAGGAGGGGATAAGGAGGGACTGGGAGTGTCAGGAGGGGATCAGGAGGGACTGGGAATGTCAGCAGGGGGTAAGGAGAGACTGGGAATGTCAGGAGGGGGTAAGGTGGGACTAGGAGTGTCAGGAGGGGATAAGGAGAAACTGGGAGTGTGAGGATTCGATAAGGAGGGACTGGGAGTGTCAGGAGGGAATAAGGCGGGACTGGGGGTGTCAGGAGGGAATAAGGTGGGACTGGGAGTGTCAGGAGAGGGTAGGGAGGGACTGGGAGAGTCAGGAGGGGGTTAAGGAGGGACTGGGAGGGGGAATAAGGTGGGACTGGGAGTATCAGGAGGGGGTAAGGAGGGGCTGGGAGTGTCAGGAGGGAATAAGGTGGGACTGGGAGTGTCAGGAGGGGGTAAGGAGGGACTGGGAGTGTCAGGAGGGGCTAAGGAGGGACTGGGGATGTCAGGAGGGGGTAAGGAGGGATTGGGAGAGTCAGGAGGGGATAAGGAGGGATGGGAGCGTCAGGAAGGGGTAAGGAGGGACTGGGAGTGTCAGGATGGGGTAAGGAGGGACTGGGAGTGTCAGGAGGGGGTAAGGAGGAACTGGGAGTGTCAGGAAGGGGTAAGGAGGGACTGGGAGTGTCAGGAGGGGATAAGGAGGGACTGGGAGTGTCAGGAGGGGATAAAGAGGGACTGGGGGTGTCAGGAGGGGATAAGGAGGGACTGGGAGTGTCAGGAGGGGATAAGGAGGGATGGGAGCGTCAAGAAGGGGTAGGGAGGGACTGGGAGTGTCAGCAGGGGGTAAGGAGGGACTGGGAGTGTCAGGAGGGGGTAAGGAGGAACTGGAAGTGTCAGGAAGGGGTAAGGAGGGACTGGGAGTGTCAGGAGGGGATAAGGAGGGACTCGGAGTGTCAGGAGGGAATAAGGAGGGATGGGAGTGCTAGGAGGGCGTAAGGAGGGACTGGGGGTGTCAGGAGGGGATTAGGAGGGACTGGGAGTGTCAGGAGGGGGTAAGGAGGGACTAGGAGTGTCAGGAGGGGGGAAGGAGAGACTGTGAGTGTCATGAGGGGATAAGGAGGGACTCGGACTGTCAGGAAGGGGTAAGGAGGGACTGGGAGTGTCAGGAAGGGATAAGGAGGGACTGGGAGTGTCAGGAGGGGATAAGGAGGGACTGGGAATGTCAGCAGGGGGTAAGGAGAGAATGGGAGTGTCAGGAGGGGATAAGGAGGGACTGGGAGTGTCAGGATGGGGTAAGGAGTGATTTGGAGTGTCAGGAGGGGGTAAGGAGGGACTGGGGGTGTCAGGAGGGCATAAGGAGGGACTGGGAGTGTCAGGAGGGGGTAAGGAGGGGGTAAGGAGGGACTGGGAGTGTCAGGAGGGGATAAGGAGCGACTGGGAGTGTCAGGAGGGAATAAGGTGGGACTGGGAGTGTCAGGAGGGGTAAAGAGGGACAGGGAGTGTCAGGGGGGGATAAGGAGGGATGGGAGCGTCAGGAGGGGGTAAGGTGGGACTGGCAGTGTCAGGAGGGGATAAGGAGGGACTGGGAATGTCAGCAGGGGGTAAGGAGAGACTGGGAGTGTCAGGAGGGGATAAGGAGGGACTGGGAGTGTCAGGAGGGGGTAAGGAGTGATTGGGAGTATCAGGAGGGGGTAAGGAGGGACTGGGAGTGTCAGGAGGGGGTAAGGTGGGACTGGGAGTGTCAGGAGGGGATAAGGAGGAACTGGGAGTGTGAGGATTCGATAAGGAGGGACTGGGAGTGTCAGGAGGGGGTACGGAGAGACTGGGAGTGTCAGGAGGGGTAAGGAGGGACTGGGAGTGTCGGGAGGTGGTAAGGAGGGACTAGGAGTGTCAGGAGGGGGGAAGGAGAGACTGTGAGTGTCAGGAGGGGATAAGGAGGGACTGGGAGTGTCATGAGGGGATAAGGAGGGACTCGGACTGTCAGGAAGGGGTAAGGAGGGACTGGGAGTGTCAGGAAGGGATAAGGAGGGACTGGGAGTGTCAGGAGGGGATAAGGAGGGACTGGGAATGTCAGCAGGGGGTAAGGAGAGAATGGGAGTGTCAGGAGGGGATAAGGAGGGACTGGGAGTGTCAGGATGGGGTAAGGAGTGACTTGGAGTGTCAGGAGGGGGTAAGGAGGGACTGGGGGTGTCAGGAGGGCATAAGGAGGGACTGGGAGTGTCAGGAGGGGGTAAGGAGGGGGTAAGGAGGGACTGGGAGTGTCAGGAGGGGATAAGGAGCGACTGGGAGTGTCAGGAGGGAATAAGGTGGGACTGGGAGTGTCAGGAGGGGTAAAGAGGGACAGGGAGTGTCAGGGGGGGATAAGGAGGGATGGGAGCGTCAGGAGGGGGTAAGGTGGGACTGGCAGTGTCAGGAGGGGATAAGGAGGGACTGGGAATGTCAGCAGGGGGTAAGGAGAGACTGGGAGTGTCAGGAGGGGATAAGGAGGGACTGGGAGTGTCAGGAGGGGGTAAGGAGTGATTGGGAGTGTCAGGAGGGGGTAAGGAGGGACTGGGAGTGTCAGGAGGGGGTAAGGTGGGACTGGGAGTGTCAGGAGGGGATAAGGAGGAACTGGGAGTGTGAGGATTCGATAAGGAGGGACTGGGAGTGTCAGGAGGGGGTACGGAGAGACTGGGAGTGTCAGGAGGGGTAAGGAGAGACTGGGAGTGTCGGGAGGGGATAAGGAGGGACTGGGAGTGTCAGGAGGGAATAAGGAGGGACTGGGAGTGTCAAGAGGGGGTAAGGAGTGACTGGGAGTGTCAGGAGGGGGTAAGGAGGGACTGGGGGTGTCAGGAGGGGATAAGGAGGGACTTGGAGTGTCAGGAGGGGATAAGGAGCGACTGGGAGTGTCAGGAGGGAATAAGGTGGGACTGGGAGTGTCAGGAGGGGTAAGGAGGGACAGGGAGTGTCAGGGGGGAAAAAGGAGGGATGGGAGCGTCAGGAAGGGGTAAGGAGGGACTGGGAGTGTCAGAAGAGGGAATAAGGTGGGACTGGGAGTGTCAGGAGGGGTAAGGAGGGACTGGGAGTGTCAGGAGTGGGTAAGGAGGGACTGGGAGTGTCAGGAGGGGATAAGGAGGGACTAGGAGTGTCAGGAGGGGATAATGAGGGACTGGGAGTGTCAGGAGGGGTAAGGAGGGACTGGGAGTGTCAGGAGGGGATAAGGAGGGACCGGCAGGGTCAGGAGAGGATAAGGAGGGACTGGGAGTGTCAGGAGGGGGTAATAAGGGACTGGGAGTGTCAGGAGGGGATAAGGAGGGACTGGTAGTGTCAGGAGGGGGTAATGAGGGACTGGGAGTGTCAGGAAGGGGTAAGGAGGCACTGGGAGTGTCAGGAGGGGATAAGGAGGGACTGGGAGTGTCGGGAGGGGGTAAGGAGGGACTGGGAGTGTCAGGAAGAGGTGAGGAGGGACTGGGAGTGTCAGGAGGGGATAAGGAGGGACTGGGAGAGTCAGGAGGGGATAAGGAGGGACTGGGAGGGTCAGGAGGGGGTAAGGAGGGACTGGGAGTGTCAGGAGGGAATACGGTGGGACTTGGAGTATCAGGAGGGGGTAAGGAGGGACTGGGAGTGTCAGGAGGGGATCAGGAGGGACTGGGAGTGTCCGGAGGGGATGAGGAGGGACTGGGAGTGTCAGGAGGGAATAAGGAGGGATGGGAGTGCCAGGAGGGGGTAAGGAGGGACTGAGAGTGTCAGGAGGGGATAAGGAGGGACTGGGGTTGTCAGCAGGGAATAAGGAGGGACTGGGAGTGTCAGGAGGGGTAAGGAGGGACTAGGATTGTCAGGAGGGGGGAAGGAGAGACTGGGAGTGTCAGGAGGGGATAAGGAGGGACTGGGAGTGTCATGAGGGGATAAGGAGGGAATGGGAGTGTCAGGAGGGGATAAGGAGGAACTGGGAGTGTCAGGAGGGGGTAAGGAGGGACTGGGAGTGTCAGGAGGGGGTAAGGAGAGACTGGGAGTGTCAGGAGGGATAAGGAGGGACTGGGCGTGTCAGGAGGGGGTAAGGAGAGACTGGGAGTGTCATGAGGGGGTAAGGAAGGCCTGGGAGTGTCAGGAGGGGATAAGGAGGGACTGGGAGTGTCAGGAGGGGATAAGGAGGGACTGGGAGTGTCAGGAGGGGGTAAGGAGGGACTGGGAGGGTCAGGAGAGGGTAAGGAGGAACTGGGAGTGTCAGGAAGGGGTAAGGAGGGACTAGGAGTGTCAGGAGGGGATAAGGAGGGACTGGGAGTGTCAGGAGGGGATAAAGAGGGACTGGGAATGTCAGCAGGGTGTAAGGAGAGACTGGGAGTGTCAGGAGGGGGTAAGGTGGGACTAGGAGTGTCAGGAGGGGGTAAGGAGGGACTGGGAGGGTCAGGAGGGGATAAGGAGGGACTGGGAGTGTCAGGAGGGGGTAAGGAGGGACTGGGAGGGTCAGGAGGGGGTAAGGAGGAACTGGGAGTGTCAGGAAGGGGTAAGGAGGGACTAGGAGTGTCAGGAGGGGATAAGGAGGGACTGGGAGTGTCAGGAGGGGATAAGGAGGGACTGGGAGTGTCAGGAGGGGGTAAGGTGGGACTAGGAGTGTCAGGAGGGGATAAGGAGAAACTGGGAGTGTGAGGATTCGATAAGGAGGGACTGGGAGTGTCAGGAGGGGGTACGGAGTTATTGGGAGTGTCAGGAGGGGTTAAGGAGGGATTGGAAGTGTCAGGAGGGAATAAGGCGGGACTGGGGGTGTCAGGAGGGAATAAGGTGGGACTGGGAGTGTCAGGAGAGGGTAAGGAGGGACTGGGAGTGTCAGGAGGGGGTTAAGGAGGGACTGGGAGGGGGAATAAGGTGGGACTGGGAGTATCAGGAGGGGGTAAGGAGGGGCTGGGAGTGTCAGGAGGGAATAAGGTGGGACTGGGAGTGTCAGGAAGGGGTAAGGAGGGACTGGGAGTGTCAGGAGGGGATAAAGAGGGACTGGGAGGGTCAGGACGGGGTAAGGAGAGACTGGGAGTGTCAGGAGGGGATAAGGAGGGACTGGGGGTGTCAGGAGGGGGTAAGGAGGGACTGGGAGTGTCAGGAGGGGATAAGGAGGGATGGGAGCGTCAGGAAGGGGTAAGGAGGGACTGGGAGTGTCAGGAGGGGATAAGGAGGGACTGGGGGTGTCAGGAGGGGATAAGGAGGGATTGGGAGTGTCAGGAGGGGATAAGGAGGGATGGGAGCGTCAGGAAGGTGTAAGGAGGGACTGGGAGTGTCAGGAGGGGGTAAGGAGGGACTGGGAGTGTCAGGAGGGGGTAAGGAGGAACTGGAAGTGTCAGGAAGGGGTAAGGAGGGACTGGGAGTGTCAGGAGGGGATGAGGAGGGACTGGGAGTGTCAGGAGGGAATAAGGAGGGATGGGAGTGCCAGGAGGGGGTAAGGAGGGACTGGGAGTGTCAGGAGGGGATGAGGAGGGACTGGGAGTGTCAGGAGGGAATAAGGAGGGATGGGAGTGCCAGGAGGGGGTAAGGAGGGACTGGGGGTGTCAGGAGGGGATAAGGAGGGACTGGGAGTGTCAGGAGGGGGTAAGGAGGGACTAGGAGTGTCAGGAGGGGGGAAGGAGAGACTGTGAGTGTCAGGAGGGGATAAGGAGGGACTGGGAGTGTCATGAGGGGATAAGGAGGGACTGGGAGTGTCAGGAGGGGATAAGGAGGAACTGGGAGTGTCATGAGGGGGTAAGGAGGGACTGGGAGTGTCAGGAGGGGGTAAGGAGAGACTGGGAGTGTCAGGAGGGGTAAGGAGGGACTGGGAGTGTCAGGAGGGGCTAAGGAGAGACTGGGAGTGTCATGAGGGGGTAAGGAGGGCCTGGGAGTGTCAGGAGGGGATAAGGAGGGACTAGGAGTGTCAGGAGAGGATAAGGAGGGACTGGGAGTGTCAGGAGGGGGTAAGGAGTGACTGGGAGTGTCAGGAGGGGGTAAGGAGGGACTGGGGGTGTCAGGAAGGGATAAGGAGGGACTGGGAGTGTCAGGAGGGGGTAAGGAGGGGGTAAGGAGGGACTGGGAGTGTCAGGAGGGGATAAGGAGCGACTGGGAGTGTCAGGAGGGAATAAGGTGGGACTGGGAGTGTCAGGAGGGGTAAGGAGGGACTGGGATTGTCAGGAGGGGATAAGGCGGGACTGGGAGTGTCAGGAGGGGGTAAGGAGGGGGTAAGGAGGGACTGGGAGTGTCCGGAGGGGGTAAGGAGGGGGTAAGGAGGGACTGGGAGTGTCAGGAGGGGGTAAGGAGGGACTGGGAGTGTCAGGAGGGGGCAAGGAGAGACTGGGAATGTCAGGAGGGGGTAAGGGAGGACTGGGAGCCCTATGGACGGATAAGGGGGAAATGGAACTTCCATGACTGGATAATGAGTGACTGTGAGTGCGTGAGAGGAAAATGAGAGAATCATAATTTCCTAGATGTAGACCCTGCTAACCAGCAGACATTTTTCCTCTAGAAACGACCTTCAAACCTTTCGGCCTCGATAAGTCGGTTTTCATATTGACTCATAACTCTCGCAATATATCTATAAAGTTACGAAAAGCATTGGCGTAGCTACCATTGACGCAGAATACGCAGTACGTCCCCTTTTTAAATTAAAGAAAAAAAAAATTCAACGTCAACATTTCCTCCAGACCCTCCCCTCGTGACTTTTTTATTCTCCGTTCACCTTTTTGAGGCGGGCTACGCCACTGCTGCAAGGCACGAGAAGAAATCGCACAAAGAGACAAAGAGAACATTGAACGGGACAAAAACTTAACGCGTAACTAAAAACTAAACTAAATTAAACGTCAACCTTCGATTAGACACCTACCTACGATATTCATAAATATTCAGTAATATCATTTATACGATTTACTTCGATTCGGTCTCTGGCATTCATTTTTATTGAAAGAAATCAAATATCACACCAGCGAGCATTAGGTCTTTATTAGAGGTGTCGGCGATGCATTTGATCATGAGTGACTTTATTTTACAAACGCATTATTGATATATTAACTAATTTGTTACTCATCGCATATGTATGTATTACTTTTATTAGTTTAAGATATTCTATTGGCAATTGGAAAACAGGCACACTGCCTATGTGAATTACTCTTGCTGAACTTGAATCAACTTGAATCAATTGCTCAGACATACATATACACATTACAGTTGCGTACATCACAATGTAGTAGAAATTCCATAATTAATACATCCAGGCATAACATTAAATACGTAATATTTAGAAGTGATATTTCAAGGGAAACGTTTGGAGGCTGCAATGTAGTCGTGAACTGTTTGAAATATATAACGGTTATCCTCAATTGAAAGGGACGGATTACCCAAAAAATAGTGCCAATTTACACTGAGGATAGAACATGGATTTTTCGAAATAACTTGAAACTTCAGATAGTACTGTCAAACGTCATATAATGTAAATTGAATATCAACTCACCCGTAATACGACCCACTTGGTAATGCCTTCTTCCGGTGAAAGCGCAGACATGCGCACCAAGACTACTTCCGGCGCACCACATGAGGTCCCGGCTACCCCCGGCGTTGGTGATCAGGTTGTCGATCGCGTCTCCAAGGTCAGCGCCCACCACCCTCGTGGTCGAGGCAGACTCTCTGTACTGGAGGTTCTGTGACCCGTAAGGTCCATCCCAGCCTACCATCACCACGTTGGAATCTTCCTGGCAAATAGTAGGAGACTTTGACAAGGGTATTGCCGAAGAGACGAGCTCTTAATGAAATTGTTGGTGTATAACCTGAGCCTTTTATATAAACCTTTGTTGGTGTATAACCTGAGCCTTTTATATAAATCTTTGTTGGTGTACTATCTTCATGTTTTGTTATATATATTGTTCTGTTGTCCTCGTACGGACAAGGTTCTGTTATAATCAGTCTTCTTAAACGTTTCTTTGAGATATATTTAGAGTTATACCTGATTTGCCACTGAACTACAGAACAGGAAGCGCAATCAGAATAAAACTAGACGGTCAAGCAGAGCTTGAGAAGGAAGACGAAAATTGTGGTTATGGGACCAATTCGATTATGTTAAGACCCATTTCATGACGTTGGCATGGCACGCCGTCAGTTATTTGGCGTATCCAGGCTTTATAATGGGATTGGCCATGTTAAAGTGTGATTATTTGCTAGCGTCCAAACTACTACTCTGATTTTGATGCAATTTGGCAAGCATGATGCCAGTAATATGGGTACATATTCCACCACATATGAGTCATCTACCTGCATTTATGTAGTCACAGCGAATTTTTTGCACTTTCGGCAATGTCAAAATTGATTATCCAATAACTCGAAAACTGTCAATGTGAGGTGAAATCTGAGGGCACGTTACTTTCTGTCTCTGAAGAATACTCTGAAACAAACCGCGAATCGCTAGATTAAATATTAACGAAGTTACGCGGGAATACATGTTTCGTAACCTTGACCTTGATGTGACCTTGACCTTGGAAGCGTGACCTTGGTCAATATAATATTTTACGCCCAAATACTAATATCATCTCTCACGCAAGGTGTCGTTTGTCTGACATGTCCCCTTCATCGAGAAATTAAGGAGGCCTGATTCCCGCCAAAATGCTCCCATAGGGTCCCATGTTAAACTTTGGGAATTTTTAGCACGAAAACTATTCGGGGCGATTTGCACAAATGAAAGACCATATAGAAGGTACTAATGGGCCCAATACGTGAAATAATTTGCAGCATGATTGAATGGAAACTGCGAACGTTATAGCGATTTTTCCGTGTTTTGGTCCTATGTTTCAATGGTTAAGCGAATTTCGAAAAATTCCTGTCACCTTGACCTTTGACCTACATGGCCCATCTACGAACTTACACAACTTTTTGTGAATTATGAAGTCGATATCTTAAGGCATTCGACAGATAATGCGTGATGTGACAAACAGACAGACACACAGAAAAACGGAACTCACCGACATAAGACGAAAATTGAAAATGTTCGTCTTAATGATACACACCGCCTATATATGGGGCACCCACCTATATTGAGTCATGTTTCAAAACAGCAGGTCAACTGGGTGAGCTTCGTATGGGCTGTCAAGGGCGTTTAACGTATGACACAGTGTGTTTTGATTGATACCCCCTATACACCTGTTCACAGAGGCCACAGGCTTGATAAAAATACAACTGAAACTAGATCAGTGGCTACGACCCGAGACCATTCCTAGGGCACTTGACGCGTGAGACTTTTAACATGAAAGATGAATCCATCAGCCAAAGTAATGAAAGCTAAGTATTCCATAACGATCTAAACGTCATCATAAAACCAACTTAATTCAGTAATCGGAATATTTACAATTATGACATTAACTGGCCTTTATGTTATATTCCATTTAACGCACAATAACACTTTCACTATAACCCAGGGGCAGATCGAGGAATTTGAAAAGGGTTGGGGTATCCAGTGAAAATTAGGACCGGGGAGAGGGGGTGTGTTGGTCCACGCCTCAGATGGCCTAAAATTTGCATAGAAAATCGGCATTCTTCTTCCGAAGGGGGTGGCGGATTCCCGGGACCGCCTGTCCGATGGATCCTCACGTGTAGTCACCATTATTACTATTAATAATAATAATAATAATAATAATGTCACTAGTAGAGGAAGAAATGTTTCTTAAATAATCATAAAGTGACAAATAAATGTTAGACCTCATCTGGGCATGTGGAAACAAAGCACACTATATGTACAACAGAAAATACTTGAAGTACCCTTGTGCCTTCATGACTTACTCTGTTCAGGAAGGCATTCTTCATGTCTTGGATCCAGGTGGCGTTGCTGGCGGTCTCCCACCCGTGGGCGATGAAGTATGTCCTCTTAGAGGGGTCAAACATCGGCCTGTAGGTCAACGCCAGTCAGACGTCACGTGGGTACACGCTCACGTTTTTACATGAGCGTCACGCTTTTTTCTAGATCAGTTGGTCGACCGATATACCATGTCCTCCAACATTAAAACGTGTCGTCTGGTACGCACAAACGCAATACAATCTTATTAGTACCTGACAGATATTTCCCTTTACGGTTGTTTGTGTCTAGTACCGTATTGCCTCAGTACTTGATACCATAACCCCACCATGGGCGATATGGCTAAATGGTTCCTTCTCACGCGATCGCGGGAAACTAGGTCCCTCGTTACTTATTCAACGTAATGTATATGTGATGAAACAATCACATTTCGTTGGGCCTGCTGATCCAGTGAGCGCACATCCTTCTTAAAGGGCTCGGGGTATGGTTACGTCACCCTAGACTTGACTGAAAAGATGGGGTTGCCCCCCTATAAAATGATTCTAACCCGCTTAACGCATTGATGACATCAGCCGACAAACGACGGGTGACAGATCGTATAAAAGTAGTTTTCACTTTTTCAAAGGAAACGGGGAGGGGGATGGGGGGGTAAATGAAATCGTCACAATAATGTTGCCCTCCTCTCCCCCTGCCACTCTCCCGCCTACTAAAACTCCTGGAAATTCTGGCCACCGATATATCCTAAACTAAGGATCCTAGCTAATCTCACATATACATTGACAGGTATTTTATACAACCAAAGTCCCAGGATTTTATATTATATTGAAATACCATGCTTACGGAAGACAGCTTTGTTGGACAAAAGTTACACCAAAGCTCAATATGATTGCCATTCACATCAACATATACAATTTATGGACTAAATATGTAAATGCGTATGAAATACTTATAACAGATTGCTTGAGTAGAAATAGTCGAACGAATCAGCAACACTCCCTCGGGCAATGTTTACAGTCGGCCGACTTGGGCGGCAGCTGGGTGGCCTACAGGTACATGTATAGTGCGAGTGCACTAGACTGCAACAGGTCCTGGGTGTCCCGGGTGTCCTGTGTCCTGGGACACAAAACAAGCTGGGACATGTTTCATTCCTTCGAACTTTTTCTTTCCGTAGAAAAAGTCCTTTACCCAGTTTTAGCTCTTGTGTCCACAAAAGCGGCCTAATTTAAAGACAATTTCATGTCATTTCGTGGTCTATTGTCTAATTCCCCTTATTTATTGTAAGCTGTCCATCTGGAGACTTACGGAATGGTGGCTCTGTCCAGCGTTTGACCCACATCCGGGTTACTCCTGGTATACATGTTGTATGTGGGCTGGACAAGGTCCTCGCAGAATGGCAGAGGGAAGCCATCGAAGGGAGGGTCATCAGTGAAAGTCCCCGTGTTGGGGCACGTCACCGAGTCAGACCTGAGGAAGAGACATGGTAAGGGGTCTGGAAAGGGAAATCAGCTGTGAATGTCTTTGATTTTTTCTTAATTCTCAGCGTAGAACGCCGGTTTTTGCACGACGTTCCCTGTCGCTTTTTGGCTAAGTTCTGCGTCGTTTTTTTCTGCAATGCCAATATCTGTGTCGATGTCGCTTTTCCAGATGTTCGGTGTTGGAATTTGGGGGTCAATGCCGAATGTCTATTGTCCAAATATGCCTGCATGTGTCGCGTGTCGCCATTTACCCCTTCCAGACGCCTTAGGGTATCATCAACAAGAACTTTAGGGTCATTATACTTCACGTTGGTGGGGGTGGGGCTCTCACTAGCGTAGTGGCTAGAGCAGCAAAAGTCAGACGAATAGACCCTGGGTTCGAATCCGGGCCCTGACACCTAATCCGGGCCCTCCCTGACACCTAATCCGGGCCCTGACACCTAATCCGGGCCCTCCCCGACACCTAATCCGGGCCCTGACACCTAATCCGGGCCCTGACACCTAATCCGGGCCCTGACACCTAATCCGGGCCCTGACACCTAATCCGGGCCCTCCCCGACACCTAATCCGGGCCCTGACACCTAATCCGGGCCCTGACACCTAATCCGGGCCCTGACACCTAATCCGGGCCCTGACACCTAATCCGGGCCCTCCCCGACACCTAATCCGGGCCCTCCCTGACACCTAATTCGGGCCCTCCCTGACACCTAATCCGGGCCTTCTCTGACACCTAATCCGGGCCCTGACACCTAATCCGGGCCCTGACACCTAATCCGGGCCCTCCCTGACACCTAATCCGGGCCCTGACACCTAATCCGGGCCCTCCCTGACACCTAATCCGGGCCCTCCCTGACACCTAATCCGGGCCCTGACACCTAATCCGGGCCCTCCCTGACACCTAATCCGGGCCCTCCCTGACACCTAATCCGGGCCCTCTCTGACACCTAATCCGGGCCCTGCAGACCTAATCCGGGCCCTGACACCTAATCCAGGCCCTGACACCTAATCCGGGACATATTTCATTGGCCCAGGTTAGTCCTTGTGTGCATAATAGCGGCCTCACGCACCAATTCACAGACCGGATGTGGACTGTGACTTCCACAAAAAATTGACTCGTTCTTGTGCAACATTTTAACTACCTTTGCCTGGTCTTTCATCCAGGAAAAAACCAGAATGCAAAACTTCTGATGTGCTATCGACAAGTTTCATATTTATGTCAATTAAGGAAATCTAGCCTCTATATTCTAACTGAGGTAAATCGTTTCAGTTGTCGCCACAA
This sequence comes from Arenicola marina, assembly GCA_964019135.1. Lineage (NCBI taxonomy): Eukaryota > Metazoa > Annelida > Polychaeta > Arenicolidae > Arenicola > Arenicola marina. The sequence goes on along the minus strand of OZ025259.1, from coordinate 21,254,758 downwards.
TATTAATATGCCAAATTTACTACTATGCCAATAATTTTGACAAAAGATTTAGTTTTCAAAGCTTACTCTATGGCAGCAATTTTGCTTGTCGGATGTTATGACCATAATGTAGCCCGATGGGCTGGCAGTGTCCTATGGTTGTCACCGTGGAATGGACCCCTGCTGTTTTAGGTCTAACAAGCCAAAACGTTCGGCGTATTAAATATATATTATTACACGATAGACCCGTTAAAAATTACCCCAGTGTTAACATATGGCGCTTTCACATGCACGTCGATGGCCGCTCGTTGTTCCATTTCAGGGCGAACCATCATTTCAGCATAGCTCACGTATTACTCCCGCCTACCAGTTACTAACAATAATCCATGTTGTGGTCTCTAACGTGGCATATGGACCTTGTAAGGAAACCAGCCTTGCAATCTTACAATGTGATACTACTTAATACTTGTTTACCCGTATCACAGTCATTACATATAATTGTTTTGGACCTCCGATAACGGAATTATACCTATGACAAATAATCGCTTACGCTGCATAAAATTATAGATGACCCCAATTTGAGGATTACTAGTCCAACTTACCAGGCTGTAGAGACGGTAAGCAGGAGAATGGCTAGTGTGAACATCATGGTGGCAGCGCTGTGGGTCTAGCCAATGATACATTTATCAAGACTTGATCTCAAATAAGGCCGTCATATCTATGGGTTACGTATACAAAATATATATACGTATACCAGATACCACACAGAGCATACGCTAGGCTGTCTGGCCCTATTGGCCAATCTCGCTGCTTGTATCTTTCATTTTTACGATAGGTTCGTTTGTCTTTTCTTTGTTGATAATCAGATGATTTTGCTTGCTTATATGTACGGTCCATGATATCATTACGAGCGCCTACATCTGTAGGCCCTGATAATCAACTGTCATAATCAAAGTGAAATTGTTGTACACTTGAAAGACAATATTGTGATTGACACGTCCCAGATAGCATGCCAACGTTAACTCACAGGAGCCTCAATCGTGGGTGGGTGGGGCGGGAGCGAGAGGGAGGAGGGGGGGAGGGGGCCGGCTACACTCTCTTTATATGACATATGGATGTAGCCGGCCCCTTCCCTCCCGCCCGACCCACGATTGAGGCTCCTGTGGTTCACTTAACGTAAGATGAACGTTAGAATCTACGTTTAACTGACATATGTTAACGTTATTCTAACGTAATTATGCTCATTGATTTAACGTTAAATTAACGTTTGCAATTTAGCAGTAAGTCTTTTTTAAACGAATACCAAAAGGTAGCGAGCAGCAAAAGTCGGCCATCCTGCACCATGTGTCACAGCGTATTTCCCGAAAGGCCGGTTGGTCACCATTGGCACCAGTGTGGTAGTTTAAGTCACAAGACTCCGAAAGTTCATCCCCGCCAGGTCGGGGCTTGAAACAAGTTCGTGATATTTCAAGGCACGCACACTAACCATTGCGCTACCGAAGGCGGCTTTATATTCGACCTGTATCAAACGGTTCAAATAAATATAAAGGCAAGGTTAATTTTATGTAACTTAAAACCACCCATCTTTTGTTCGAAAAAGTGCTATTGTGCTGAATCGTACTTTATTTCTTTATTTGCCCTTTATTTTTCAATAAGTTTAAAATTTCGATCACGTTTCAACTGCGACCTTAGGTTTTTTTGTAAATGTTTTTTTCTAACGTTTATTTTCAGTGTACCTTGCAAACGTTTATTTGTAAACGAAAAATAAGCGTTAATTTAACGTAGTAAAGTAGCTGGAAACCATATATCTACCAAGCAAACCACAATCTAACGCTAACGTAACGTTGATATTTCGTCATCATGCAACCGTTTCTTGCAAACGTTAAGTTAACGTAGCGGGAACGTTGTCAGTTAAAACGTAACGTTGATATTTCGTCATCGTGCAACCGTTTCTTGTAAACGTTTAGTTAACGTAGCGGGAACGTTGTCAGTTAACCGGCAGCCATATATCAACCATGCAAACCACAATCTTCATGTTCAAAGTGGTGAATTTTTTTGGGAGTTGAATGCATGCCTCTTAAAACGGGGTCATATTTCTAAGCGTGAAAAAAAAATTGTTGTTGTCTTGAATAAATTATTCATAATGACAAAGGGGTGATATATATCGGCATACACGTATTGGAAGTTGAGGAGTCAGGCAAAGCAATTCGACAGTGGATTGGTTTATGTATTGTCTCTCAAATTGACTCAACCGGCAGAGCAGTTGATTCAGATCTTAAACTTTTAAGCCACATTTTATATATCAGATACCAAAAAACAGATAAGACAAAGTTTTTATTATTATCTCGCACTCCAAATAGGACGTCCCGCAAACTGAATACACTTTACATCTATGAGATACCTTGTCCCAGATCTTTTGTACAACTTCCGTACAATTATATAGCATATGAGGTATAGTTTGCACTTCATCACAAAGACAACATTTATTGATCGTGTCGGACAATGCGCCCATAATGGTGGGATGAAAGGCTCACCTGACTTAGATAGACAGTAGGTTCTGTGTAACATTTCCGACCTTTCTCAGTCAGACAAGGTGTACACAATCAACAGATATGGAGGCAACACATACGCATCTTGGTCGAGTCGATGTAGAAGTCTATGGCTAATTAAATTGGGCCAATAAATTAACCTCCGGACAATGACGTTGTAAAAAAAAAAATAATACCAAATAAAATGAATTGGAGCATTTGAACGCAAATTATGTCAATAATCAATCAGTAAAGACTGTATACTTCTTTACTTTGACGAGAATGCACGTCTATACTTCTTTATTGCCGTAGGATTGTGTTATTGTCATTTTTCCTTGTGTTATATCTGATATATATCAGTCCTTTAAACCGCCAGACCGAGACTACCGTAGAACCGCCGTTGCGTGTTCATGCGGTGCGCAGTTGCAGGACCCATCCATTTGGCTATTTATAGAAACACCGGTCACAGGCTGTCTATAGCCATGATCAAATGTGCCCTTCGCTCAGCACTTGGGTTGAGGGACGTAGGGGCACATTGTCATAGGCTGAATATAGCCATGGCCTAGTGTCCCACTAGCTTAGCATGGGATGACCGATACATGTGAGTGACTGACAATACGAGAGACAATAAGAGTCATGGCAAATACGCGTTCGTATCTCTCGTTGTGTACAGTCGACCGGTACGGTGGGAGGAACTAACAACGACAGAGGGCTTCAGTTCAGTGGTTTATTAGATCCTTAGCTTAAGGCTCTGACTAATCACTAAACATATACAGTCGAGAATAGTCAACAACACGAGGCAGCCAAGCTTGATAAGAATAAATTCGCAACTAGTATTGAACCTGGTCTACAATGTCACTGCCGTTCGATGTCCCGGGGCGGATGTTGTCGGCGGCCCGCGACGTCGTGTTGTCCTGAGCGACGCAGCGGGCGACTGGGCAGCCACCACAGGGTGTGGCGGGCCAAACCAGCCCAGCATCCTAACAGGCTGCCAGGACGCTGCGCCGGCCGAAGATCTTGCGTAGTCGGCTTCAGTTCGACCGGCAGCGGCCCCGCGACGTCGTACTTTCCTGAGCGACGTCGCGAGCACCCAGGCGGCCAGTCTAGGGGTGGCACCTCCCGGGCCGGCGTCCCGACTACTGGTCGGTACGCCGCATGCCGGCGACGCAGTTCCAGAGGCGGCGCATCCTCGTGTAATCCTCCTGCACCTGGTCGAACACCTCGTTGTCCAGTTCGCCCCCTGTCCTCGTCCATCGCGGCACCGGTAAGGGGGGCACGTCGGCGGTGCTGGCCCCCATGGCCCGGTACATCAACGCGATGGGCTCCAGCGGTCTCCCCGGCGCGGTCGGCGAGCTCACTGGCGCCATCGACGCCGCTCGCTTCTCCGCCGCTTGAAGTCGCGTCGCCATGGCGAGCTCGTGTGGTGCCGCTGCGTGCCGCTCCGCTGTCTCGAAGCCGAGGCGGTAAAACCTCTGGCCCACGACAAGCAATTCCTCGTGCAGCTGCGACAGAACCCGCGGATCGACGTAGGGTAGGGCGGCCGGAGGCTGCGGGACGACCGCCCCGTGAGACTCCTCGTCCCGAGGCAGGAAGGAACCAGAAGCTGTTGAAGCCGTGGATCGCGTGCAGATCTCTGCCTTTACACGCTTAACTCCCGGCGGTTCCGGCTCCACCCCGGTGCTCTTGTCGATCTGGTATTGCTTCCACGCCGGGAGGTAGCCGGGGGAAGCCTCATGGGCCATTGTTTCGGCGTCGCCCGCCAGAAGGGTGGTTCCATGGAACGACTGAGCACCATAGTTCACAGACTCCGACCCCTCCTCCTTATCCCATGGCTCCGCCTTCACCGCCTCCCGAGACTCCTTCCGTCTGGCCGTCTCCGCGCCAACCGCGGCGAGTGCCGAAGGGGACGGGGAACGAGTACGTTTGCTGCGTCCTCTCGGCGGCGAGTCGGACAGGCGTCGCTTCCGCTTCCGCTTCCTCTTAGCGGCACGTGCTCGTGGAGTCGCCTGTACCGCGGCCGGCGGGCGTACGTCTGACACCCGTACCACGCCCGGAGGACGCACGTCGGGCTCGATCCAGTCGACATTACGGCCCAGCACAGCGCAAACTAGTGCCCGCTGAGCCTGCTCAGGGTGCGTCTTAGCGACATGCTGCCGGGCAGCGATCGCTTTCCTGTACCAATAGTCCCCCATGGGACATATATAGTAGGTGACGAGGCGCATGTGCCTTCCTCGCCAGTGGTCATGGAGCCTCCGCAAGTGAGGAAACTTTTCCTCTCCCTGACGACACCCTTTTACTCGGCACATGAACCCCGCCCCCTCGCGCCAGCTCTCGAGGGGCAGCACCACACTATGGGATTCTATGGCCTTCTGGACGACTCTGTCCCGACCCTCCTGGTCTGCGGGCTGCAGCACTCCCTCGAACAGCTTGGACTGCCTGCGCATCAGCGCGATTACCCGTTCAGGAAGCCCATGAGCGCCCGAGGGGACCGTCGCCATAGGCCCCACATCATCACGGGACACCCCGTCGTCACCGACCGACACCGCATAAGCAGGATCTCTCTCCACCCTTCGCACCTGCGGCTTACTTAAGCCACGGTCAGAGCTTGAGGAACGTTCCCTCCGCTCTGCGATGTCTACCAGTCGCTCTAGAGACACGTCGCCCTCTGTGAAGCACATACGTCTGGTCATTTCATCCGGCAGGTCGTTAATAAACTGCTCGCGAACCATGACCACACGACCATTATCATCGGTCCCAGGGTAGACCTGCCGAGCCAAGTCGCTGAGGGCCCGCGCATATGTGTGCAGAGACTCTCCCTGCCTACGACTCCTGGCACGAAATTGCTTCAGAGCACCATCGGTGCCTCCAGACTGGCCATATTGCCGTAGCAAATTGGCCCGCAAGGTTGCGTAATCCTGGCTGGATGCACCCAGGACCACTAACCGGTGCGCCTCACCTTGCAAGGCCATTTCAAGGTTAATGGCCCTTTGCTCCGCAGTCCACCCGCACAGGTTGCCAAACATGTCAATCCTGTGTAAGAAATCATGTACACCCCCCTCGTCAGCCTTTCCCGCGAACGTAGGGACCAGCGGACACTTTTCTAAGCCAGCCCGCCGCAGTCTATCTTTTAACTCGGCTGGCGATATTGGGTTCTGGGCCGTGGCCCTACCCCCTTGGATGACAGGATAGCAGGGGGGTGAAACATCATTCTCCCCACCCACCCTCTGGTCTGACCTGGGTATAGCCCGACTGGGCTCGCTTATGCAATAGGGGTTAACTCTTGAGGGACTATATCTCGCCTCTGTATTAAGCCTACCGCGACACAGGTATCCGCTATCAACGTGCGACGGGCCTGTCGAAGCGAAATGGTATTGAGGGGTTGAGTGGTCAGTCAACATGAAGTCGCTGGGCGTCCATCTCCTGATATATCTGCCATGAGACGCCAGCCCCGCGCCACCTGTCACCTTCCTCCCTTGGTCATACAGGCCTTGACCACTGGCCCGCCCGTACTGACCCTCCCCGTCTAATCCCGGTCTAATTGGACCGTGGACTTGTTCCTCCTTGGGTGAAACGTCCGTAAAACGCGATGAACGCTCAGTTTGTTTATATCCTGTGGGCGCGGCCATCTTGGATGACGCGCCACCCGCCGCTGCGCTCTCAGCCGCCCTGCTCCCAGCGCGGTGTGCCTGCGTGGGCCGAGCTGAGTTCAGTACTGCGCCCGCTCGGCTCACCTCGCCAGTCGCCTTAGGCCCAGCGGCTGTGGGCGAATCCGATTTCTCAGGGACGAAGGCCGCCATGTTTTTTTGCATTAACACGGCCTTCTGCAGAGTTTGTCAGTGCCCTCGGGGCAAATGCTCTGTGACGGACGACTGATGTTGACTGAAGAGGTTTTAGTCAACTGCCACAAGTCCCTACTCTCCCCGGTCCAGTTCAGTGGTTTATATCTTTAGCTTTAAGCTCTATAGTCACTAAAAATACACAGTCGACAATTTATAACATTGTCAACAACACGAGGCAGCTAAGCTTGATAAGAATCAATTCGCGGTCAGTAAGCATACTGGGCCTGGGGACGTCTAGACTTCCACAAGCCCCAGGATCCGGTGCCGTAGCCCACTGACTTCAGCAAGACCACAACGCCTACGTTTACCGGTGAATTTATCCTTAAACTTGCCAATCCTTCGGGGGTGATTCGTACACGCGTCCGGCCTCCCCGGCTGCCTTCTAGGGATCTGTTGGCTCTGGGCCGACCAGATCCCGAACACGTGTTCCCGATAAGGGCACCAGCGGTCACATGACCTACCGGCACCGATTTATGGAACGCCGAAGGTGTTATGATTTGTATGAAATAGATTCCCAAAATACTGGGAGCCAGGAGGGGGCTGGGTGGGAGGGGGGGGGGGGCATTTTTTCTTAAGCTGAATGTCCCTGACAAAGTACGCCGATGATTATTTGGTGACAGTGAGAGATTTGGTGGTGATATTTCTTTTATTAACATGTATTCAAGCAACAAAAAATCACGTCCAGTATTTCAATTTCGCCTCAATGCTTCAAAAATGAAAAGAGAAACCAGAAGGCCAAACCTGTGTCGAACTTGTTTGGTATGGATATAGAGAGAGTAGCTGCATGAAGCTTACTGACTAGAAAAATTACCGTCCTTATGTAGATACGGGACCCTGGGAGGGGGGTGGGGGGGAGCACTACATTACTACAGTGGTGGGGGTGTGCCCGTCCATGCCATAGAGAGCATTTGAAAAGCGAGACTGAGAAAAGTGCGCGATTTTGTGGTCATTGAGAATGATTTTTTATTTAAACATCTAAAATAGACACTGCCATTCAGGATAACGTGTCTGGAGGTTAATTATTTGAACACTTTCGATATCAACTGGACTGTATAAATAGTCAAGAGCTGCAATTTTGAAGAAAAACAAGAGAATATGTAGATTTCTGCTTGGGAGATTGAGAGAAAAAAGAGGTCATCTGGGCGGCACATATATATGAACAGTTTGTTCCTATACCTAACTACATGTGGTGGACCCCCCGGGATATAAATAAGGTAAGTTGCGACAAGCGACACACACGGCCAAAGATTAATTTACACTCTTTGACACGGCCTCGGACGACGATGCTCGGAGCTCCCCTGGCGGCCAAATTATAAATAATAGCGCGTAGAGATTGTGCTCGCGCACCTGTTTAGCCTGGTTCCCTGTAGACATGAGCAGAGTACTGACCTGCGCTGTATTTTCGCTCAGCGTTTCTAAAAGCAGTGGGAAAACAGTTCAGCCGTTGTGGTTGTGGGCTGTTGTCTCAAATTTGGATGTCATTATTAGACTCTAACGGCCCACATGCTGCTTAGAGGCAGGCCTGGTAACACAATTACCGTGATCAGTGGTCACTGGTCTGTCTCATGGTAACTTTCACTAATCTCGGTAATATGAATAGGCATAGCCTAGGTTGCGAGCTCGATCTTAAAGCTCTGCCCATATCTTTCTATAGAAATGACTAATCTTGCTGATGTTTATATTTTCTGTTAAAAACTATCAATTAAATAAGCATAGCTTTAATATGTTGTAGGTAAAACCTAGAAGGCGAGCGTAGACTTTGACTTTGTTGTGAAGCAATTTTTTGGACCCCCACTGATGATAACTGGGCTAAACTGTTTCTCATAACCTTAGTTATGACTTGTTCTTTTTAAAGGTGAAGTTTTGCATAATATGCTATTTTGTATATTTAATATCAAAGTTTTGGTACTGAAAAAGTAAATCTAGTAGTCTAGTAGTACATTTGATTTGTAGTCAGGTGACCTGCCCCTGACCGAATCTGTCATGATTTAGGTTCCTATTACCCTAGGTTGCTTTATTTGTGATCTGTAAAGTTTTGTTCGAGAGAAATTGCCATCTAAAAATAGGCTAAGGCAATGAAATCAATTTCCATCCCCTGGTACATTGACTGACCGAAAATGTTTGTTCTCAAAGTTTAAAAGTGCCGTGTTTTATGGGGAGGGATCATTGCATGGTGTAGGTGAAGTGCCATGGTCAGATAGATGTGGCCGGCAATAGTTATGTTCCTGCCTTCCTGCTCCCCGATTTGGATTTGTAACTTCACGACTCAGGTCATGTAATGAGCGTGAGTAATTATGCTCAAGATCTCTAGAATTTGAAACTGGACGACTGGTTGACTGGGTTGTGTTACGGTTACCCAGTGTGAAGCAAAGTACTGTGAATATTTTTTTAAGTAAGGGTGGTCCGCCCTCATTCAACGCAGCAAAACCAGCAAGAAGTAGTCTACGATAGAGAGATCCCAAATGACCTGCAGCTGTGATAGAAGCTTTTAGTTTTGAAGTAGATTTGCTAAAGAAGGGGAGCACAACTTGTTTTGATTTGATAATTGGCCTACTGTAAGAACTTACTACTTTTTAAATATAATGAAGAATGCTAATGGATAGATGTTCGAAAATCTTGATAACTTATCTCTAGATGTAGGCTAATCTTAACTGAAGGGTTTGTTATAAACCAAAAAAAAGCAATTTTTGCGCCAAATTGTTTAAAGCTTGGATCCAGCTTTATATATTACCTTCTAGCTAATCTATATTAGAAGTTAGTTATTTGACGAATCCTACACGGACGCCTAATGAACTTTCAAACAACCCGTTTGTATGAACACAGATGTTGCTTTGATTCGATAATTAGAGTAAGGTTACTTTATAAAGGAAGCTTATACTAAAGAAATTGCCAATGGATAGATGTTCGAAGATCTTAATAGATCTAACTTATCTCTAGATGTAAACTAAGCTTAATTAAAATTTTGTTAAAAATCCGCCAAACAACAGCAATTTTTGCCTCAATTTTTTTTAAAGCTTTGATCCAACTTAAAGTTGCATGTGGAGTTGTTTCGCTGTTTTTGAATGCCAAATTTGCGTATAAGAACACAAACCTAAGGCCTTAAGGTTCATAACAGACAATAAACACCTACCATATCGCTCACCAATTATCTGCCAGTGAGCAAAACATTTCAAATTCATGAATTGTCCGCCACAAAAATGAAAACTTGTGCTGATTTGAAACGTCATAAACGTGTGTAAGCAAGTCGTTTACCGGTGCCTCCGACAGGGGGCCCAAGCGATAAATTATATGAGACAATAGAAGCGTCCGGAGCGCCGCTTTTTCTTTGGCGGTGGCCGTTGACACTGCTTGTGGTCAAAGGTAACATTTCCTGTTTATGTTTATTTTGGTACAGCCGTTGCAACGGCCAGCTCCACATGTAACTTTAAGCTTAATAAGTCTTACATTTATTCCCAGCTAGATCTGCATTAGAAGTCTATTTTAATGAAAGGCTAAAAGACGGTTGTCCCAATCAAATGGTTCCCTTAGCTTGTCCAGGAACCAGTACAAATTTCTTGACGGATCCTGCACGGATGCCTGATGAACTGTCAAATAACCCAGTTAATTAAATGTGACACAAATAAGTGGTGAAAGTCATATGATTATAGCCTAAATGTGACGTTAGATCTAGCACCTTTTGGATCACCAACCTTGATCTATATTTACAAAAGCTGAACTAGATTGTAGACCTAACGGATCTAGATCTGGATCTAGGCCTAAGCTTAGATCTAGAACATGTAACGTGTTAACGAAGCAATTTTTGCCTCAAATTGTTTAAAGCTTAGATCCAACTTAAACTAGATCTAGGGAACTTACATTAACTTAACTTCCAGCTAGATCTATATTAGTCAATTAGAAGTCTATGTTACTGAAAGGCTCAGTAAACATTAGCTAAAAGAGTCAAATGGTCCCCTGCCCCTGGTCAGGGTCAAAACTGGCGCCTGATGAACTGTCAAATAGATCTAACTCCTAGGCTAGATCTAAATATTACACAAATAAGTTACCTTAGCACTTTAATGTATCACCAACCTTGATATAAATTGACAAAAGCTAGACTAGACGTGAAAATGTTGTAACATCAACGAAGCCTGGTAAACTGCTGACAAATCTGAAACTGTCGTCTGCGCGTTCGACTTGTGCTGCCACCAAGCGAATGCATCGCGCGCGCGTGTTGAGCGCCCTCTGTCAGAAGAGAGGAGGAAACATGCATGTTGTCGCTATGATCAGCGTTTCATCAGTTGGAATTATGTTTTTGTATGTAAATTATCTACCAATTATGTACATTCGTTTGTTAATGTGGGGGTTTGAGCTGCATATAAGTTTTTGACAAAAAAAAAAACATGAAATTTCCCAGAATGCATTTAAACGCATGCGCATGTCACACCACTGGGGGTCGACTTCCCGTTGATTTTTTTTCGCGCTTTACAGTATGGGATTGAGATACAGATTTTGTCAGTTTTTTACGTGTGTGTTATCTAAAGAGCTCGCTACGCTCGCTATTAATCACAGGCGCTCAGATCAGTTGATACGAAGCCCGCCCGCCACAACTAAAAAAAAAAATATTTATGGTATTAATGCATTTACAATTGGCAATTAAGGCAAAGTGGGCTAATCTCGTTCCTTGGGTAACCTCGACCCCCATGTGCTATTTTTATTGATGATGTCACCGATCCATATTTTTTCGCCGATTTGATTTTTCGATAACAATCTCAGAGATGCGTCTGGTAACTAGACACAGAGAAGCTGCATTATATATATGTAATTTTTTATCCAATTTGAATTAAATAAGTCGTGCAACCCTACAGGAACACATGCTTTTGCAGCTTATCTCAAAAGTTAAGATACATGAGTTTTATAAGCAAGCAGTATGCCTGATTAATAATGAGGATGATAGTTTATTAAATAAAAAAGTGACAGCAGACGATGTATACAACATGTGTGACATCATGACAGTTCTTCCCCAGATCGACCTTGACCTTATAAGAGATCGAGGTTACCCCACCTTTTTCACGACCGTGGTCTAACCTCGATCCCCTCTTTAATTTGACGTTATTTTCTAATAATATGTTATAAAAATATACCATGTTTTAGCAGTGGATGGTCACAATTACATGCAGCAATAACTTTGCGGCCCTGCTTCAGCATATTCTGATGTTGACTAATATTTAAATGTGTTGTAACATAAATGAGTTGTTTTGGTATTGTAACGCAGCTGTTCCAAATGGCATGATGGCCCATGAAGTATTATAACTTTGCGTTATGACCACCCGTGTAATAATACTAATAAATATAGTTTCAAGGGATTGCTTTATCTATCGTTGGGCATAAGAGGTACAGTTATGTGAATTAATATTGTTGCTTTCGCACACTAAAAATCACGATATGCAGATTAAATCACCCACCTATCCCAGGGGGTCGAGGTTAGACCATGGGGGTCGAGGTTCGACCATGGCCCCCACTGCCTTTCAGAAAATGAGCACTCCCCACAATCTGCCTAGGTTTTCGGTTTTTCTATGAAATCATATTATTTGAATACCATGGTTCACTGTTTGAACAAAAAATAAGTTCATTTCACATTATAAAAGAAAATAGATGTTTTTTTGTCTTAAGGGGTCGAGATTAGCCCACTTTGCCTTACACTATTTACAAATAAATTGACCCGACGATATTTTCGTTCACTGTATACAAACAGACACACAGTAAATCAGCCCTGGGCAAGGCATCTTGCCTCTGCTCTATATCCGCATTTGGCGCAAGTGCCCCCAGGCTCGCCAGCTTCTCCAGCCTAGAGAAGTAGCCCTGCTTGATGGCGTTAATGGTATATATAGAACAATAGTATATCCAAAACAAGTCATCTAATGGGGCTACCTAGAGAAGCTGGCGTGCTTGGGGGCACTGGGCCAATATTGTGCCCCTAGAGCAAGGGGAAAAAAGGTGTATGTATGTCGTGTGGCTGCCAATCAACCTGGTCACTGATTCATTTGGACGCTGGGATATAGTAGTGGTGTAGGGAAGATGGTGGCAGGTATTGGTGTTTGGTGTGGGGGCTTGGTTAGTCTCTTGCTTGTGGGGAAAAGTCACAAACTGAAGGATTTGAGACTTAGATATAATCGTAAATTCCGCCAGGGATTAACAGCCTGCACCAATAAATACAAGCTATATTAGCTGTGATCTCTCCAGCGTTTAAATATTCTAACACTGGAGAGATCACAGTTAAGCTATATATGCTTTGTTATTATATCTATTAGAGTTCGGGTGGTTGGCTTTGAATAATGTGTGGCATGTTTGAATAAGAGAAGTCATAGTGCGATTGCGGGGGGGGGGGGGGGGAGGGGTTGGAAGGCCAAAGTCGGGGTGCGGCTTATAATATGTAGTTTTCCGGAAATGGTTCTGGGCGCCGGCCAACCCGGTTTTTAGGCCAAAGTTGGGGTGCTCTCGAATAAGCGATTATTCAGATTGTTTTTCTTATGCGAGTTTACACACATCAAAAACCAGATCCAGTCAAAATATTGATTTACAAACTTTGTGATCAACTTGCTAAAGTTGTTGCCACAGCCACATTACTCAACAGGCTCATGTGATATGATAGTTGTGGTGAAGAAGACATATAAAAATCAATTCTGAGATACATAGTATAGCTCATATATTACACATAGTACCGGTATAACAACAACATTAAATATGCACCAATATGTTATGATAATCTAAATCTAAATATATATAATATAAATGTCAGTCACTTAGCCAATCGTATAGCCCTAGACCTGTGAATTTTTTTTTTTGCATGGTTGACATACGTAACATGACACAAGGCAAAAATTTTACAAATACTCATCAGTATTATATTATATATTAATATATATCTGTATATATGGCATTTAGATCCATCAATATCCACCAGCACGGTTGGCACCAGTGAATGAGCTTTTTGAGGCCAGAGAGTTTTTTTGTCTATGATATATAGTTGCCATTTCTCATAGTGTGGAGGAATTTGGCCACATTATTTCATTATTGGATTGATAAATTCTGTTGTTTCAACACAGGATCAAGTTTGTTTTTAACATCAATGTGCATTTGGCTTAAAGCTTGCCGTGTAGCATCATTCAACACATCACTGAAAACTGATTGTAGCTGACGTTTCACTGTCCATGTGGTACTCCTTCCAAGTACCTAAGGTTAGGGTTAGGCATAATTTTCGTTAAATCATGATGCATTCATGTAAGTCGTCATGCACTCGTCTATGTCTCCAGAACTCCTGGCATTCATAATGCAATCTTTCAACTTATTTTGCACGGATTATCATGATTCCACTTTGCCCAGTGGTGGATCCAGCTAAAAGATATCCTATCTTTCTTCACCAAGAGTAGGGAGTTATTCCCATTTAACGTTCTCATTGTCGCGATATGACATTGAAAGTACCTGCGTCTTAATTAAACCAATCAAACAACAGAGTGACAGTGAACGTAAATAATAGTCACTTGACTTTGAATTAGAATCTGAATTAACTTTTTCTCTCCTCTGTTGCAGTTCTGCATGGTCTGCGATCTTGGTGGCTGTACGCCCTGTAGATAGTGCTGCGGATCGGAGCCCTGTAGCCCCTACATGCTGTGACCCCTGTGAACGAAGAGACACTCTCTGGGTCGTCTGCTGAGACATGAGGCACAAACTGACGGATCACTACATGTCAGCCATGTATAGGTGCTTTCCCAAGAAGAAGCTCCTACAATTGACGGTGCTGGTTCTCGTCGTCTACGTGACCGTTATCGTGTTCTTGTACCTCCGCCTCAACCTACCAAGGACCAGGCCCTTCGCCTTGGCGCAAATCCCAATGAATCCATGGCGCTTGCGAGAACTGATGCAATCGGATGCTTTATTCGAAGGCGAAACGACATCTGGACCTTTCGTAAATCTAACTTTCGGCAGTAAAAGCGTCCGTTCGCCGTTATCGGATATTTACCTCGCCGACGAGGAGCTGTTGTCGTTCTACCACCTCCCGAACCGCAGGCTGCAGACCCTTTACACCGAAGTGACTTCAGCCAATAGAGACACGGGATATCCTTTAGCGCCGGACTTCACCTTCCATATAAGGTATGCGGGCGACCAACTGGTCTTGTACGAGGATTACGGCCCGGGGTGCATCTATCGCTTCTACCTGTTCCCCATCCTACCCGCCATGACCGACGCCCTGTACAAGATGAAGGCCGAGAGCCTGCGACACCTAGCGGTGCGATACGAAATTGACGGACGCTCGGAGACGTATCGCCTGGATCACTTCATGGCCGGGGACTCCTGGCCGTTCATCTTTCCGTTCAACACCCGCCACCCGACCGCTGCGTCCGGCATGGGTGCCTATATCCCGATTTGTTACCAGAAATCCATGCGGATCACATACGTTCACAACGAGACGCTGATCGGCGACGTCTTTCAGATGACCGTTGATTGTACCCTTAACGACCACCTTTGTCCGTATCACCTGTACAGTGCCGTATCGCGTTATAAGTTCCCTTACGGAACGAAGGTTGAAGGCTTTCGCGACATATCGGGCGTGGATACCGACTATCAGGAACGGGGACGTGTGTTGGCGTATCTGCTTAAAACGCCTGAATATTCGGGGCCTGGCTCCTGTAACCTTCAATGCGTAGAGGTCAAAGCGTGCCCGGGGTGCAAGCGCACATTGCTAGATCTACAAACACCTGGGGTTATATCGCACATGAAAATGCGCGTTTTCGATACCGCCTCCGGGGCCCTGCTGTCAAATTGGACAAATCTCCTTATCACCGCGACTTTTGATGGCGCCGAGGAGCCTCAAATTGATGGCGTCCCTCTCGGTTCGCTGTTTGGCGCCACGGCGTCCTTGAATGACCTTGCGGGGGCTGCGGCGGGGAAGATGTCGAGGTACTGTAGCTACAAGGACAAGGACCGCGCTCTGCCGTCCAACGCGGTCACTGGCTATTTCTCATTCCCCATGCCCTTTTGGACCAATGTCAAGTTCACGGTGGAAGGCACGCGATACATGGAGCGCCCCCTGTTGGTGTGCCACGACATCGGCGTGGTAGATAACCACTACGACGCCCACCGGGCCGGTTACCTCCACGCCCGCAAGTCGTACTACACCGACGACGTGTCCGGGTGGCGGGAAATCCTACGCGTGGACGACGCGTGGGGCCACGTGGTGGCGCTGTTCATGGAGATTGATAACCTGCGGGCGAAGCGCAACGTTGCGCTGAACGAACGCTGGGCGGCGCTGCAGTCAGACATGGTGTTGTTCCTGGACGGCAGCCGCGCGGCGTCCATGTTGGGCACTGGCGTGGAGGACTACTTCAGCTACTCGCACGGCTTCCACATGGCCGAGAACACGTCCTACGCCTTCGTCGGGGTATACCACGCCAGCCCCCACCAGAGGGAGCCGCTGACGTGGCACTGCTACCGCCAGCACATCCTCGACCCCATCCCCTTTCAGCGCTCGATCCACTTCCTCATGGACGGCACGGACCAGGTCGCCCACCGGAAGCCCGTGCCCCCGATCTCTTATGACGACCATGTGCGCCGGAAGCTGCGCGGACTGACGGCCATGAGTCACATGGCGCTGTATTACGCGAGAACCGCTGTGGGCATGCGCGTCTCGGACTCCTTCCGGTTAGGGGATGAGGCTTCGGAAAGAGGCCACGATTTCAAGATTTTAAAGCTGAAATCCCCGTCCACCGGGGAGATATTTTCCGTGGATAATTTTCGCTATCTCGGCGCCTCCAACACCGATGAGACGTTTAACCGGACCGGGCGCGTGTTCACCAAAGGAGACAGCTTTCAGTTCAGTTTACGGCTATCTGGCGGCTTTAACCAGGGCGTTGTTTTAAGGAGGGATTTCCACGCCATTCCTTTGCTGGATTGGAACTTTAAAGCCGATGTAACGGTTAACGGCGTGGAGCTGGGCACTTGGTTCATCCCAATGGGTACTTTATCGCGGACGTATAGTTTACTGCAGGATGACTTTCTCATCCCGCAACATCTCACCAGCGATCGAAGCGACGCTGTGGTGAAGATTGATGTAGATTCTACGTGGCGAGACGTAGAATACGCAGCATTAGAGGTTTGGTGACGTCACTATGATGTTGATGACATCACGTCATGACAATGTGTATCTCATGTGGCGTGCATGTTTTGCCAATTTTTTTTAAACGTTATGGATGGAAATTGCTTCCAAGTCATATGTCGATGAACGTCGTATACTTTATAATTATTGACCCCGAATATATAGGCCCATAGGTCTCGATGTCAACCTTATATTTCACTCACTTTTGTCATGATTTTGTCGCAACATTTCTATGTCACTCTGTAACATCTCCATACCTCAGACAATCAGTCTTCGACTTACGTGCATGAGGCTATACATGCGTACACCAAATGACGAGTAAACAGTCCTCCTGTTGTATTTCCTGGGCGGAATGTTTAAAGGTCGATCACAGCTTTCCTTTTGTTTTTGACGCCGCTGGATATTGTATTAACCGAATGATGCTTTGGGTGTTTCCTTACTTGTAAGGATTGACGGAACGAAGATTGACGTGGTTCCAAGCGGCCGGGACGTGGTTCGCATCCCACATGGGCAAGCGTCTATGCATGTTTGTGCCGGATGTAGATCCCATAGAATAGGGGCTTACTCCCGGAAACATGGCTCCTCTTTACATTGAACCTACTCCTTGTTGGGATATGACCCACAGGTTGAAGCGTCCTGCTCAAACCAACCAACCAACCCGAAAGCTAAACGATAAAGCTCTCCACGACTAGAGAAATCCAATTGCATTCACAAAAGGCTACCAGCAAACACTGATCGAAAGTGGCGATGTAAGAGGATCTAAGCATTTCAACATTAATGAATATCCATTAGATTGCAAGAAACAAGATTATGGAAATGCTCGTGTAACTAGAAAGTCTCGATCGGATATTCCTGCACCGTTTTATCTGTTCGGAATATATGCAAATATGTTTAATATAGGAATGAGTTGTGAGTTGCTTTAAAAGTGTGTGTAAGAAATGATCAAACGACAATTACGATTTAACACGTTCTTCGATAAATGATACTGACAACTGACCATTTGGTTATTAGCGCGTGGTAGATATGGTAGAAATCAAATCGTTCATTTGTACTGTCATTTTCACAGCCCCTCTTTTACTCTTGTATAATAAATATATAACTAGTTATTTATCTCCCTTAGCTAACATTCCTGGTTGGAGTACTGATACAGACACGTGGATCGGTGGTTCGAGCCCCGCTGTGACCATGTCTGTGTGGTCGCAGGATAAAGATCCCATGTCCTTCGTAAAGAGTAGGGGGTTACTCCCGGGGACATGGCTCCACTCCCCCCCCCCCTACTCCCATTGGCGCGAGATGACCAAAAGTGGATAAAGCGTCCTGAATAACCAACCAACCAATGGCCCAGATCGGTCGGTACGTCCTTTCTTCAGTGCAGTTAGTCTTCATCTGTCGGTTGTTGTTTTCTCCTACCAAATGGCGCCACGTCTGGATGACCTCACTCGCTAGGTCAACTAACGCAAGTTACCGCTATTCGCCAGGTGGCGGGTCACCGTTTCACAATAATATAGTAATCGTTCGAAAGCTATCACTTGGATCGTAGGTGTTGTCAGTAGTGCCAATGTTCTCGCATGCCATGGTCGAAATGTGATAGCGTTTACTTCACTTTTGATGAAATTTATTGTCTTTGTACATGTTGCAATTTGACACATATATATATATGTTTTGTACGGTAAAGGCTCGTCACGTGGTTTTAGAATTATCTTGGAAAACTCAATTCGTCACTGAATATCATGTGTAAGCGAAGTCGGGAGTCAATGTCGATCAATGTGCTACATCAGGGACGAGAGTTATATGTGAGCTATGCTGAATAATGTTATTACAACTGCTAGGGTGATGGCATTGTAATGATAACATAATATTTCAACAATATATGTGATATTTAAATATTACAACAATATATGTGATATTTAAATATTACAACAATATATGTGATATTTAAATATGACAACAATATATGTGATATTTAAATATGACAACAATATATGTGATATTTAAATATTACAACAATATATGTGATATTTAAATATTACAACAATATATGTGATATTTAAATATTACAACAATATCGATCATGATTGTATAAAATCACAGACGAATATCTAACAGAGAGTTATGTTGGTATTTATTGCATTGTGTCGGGGCAAACAATAAATCCAGTCTCGATGACACTCGAGTGGTCTAGTGGTTAGCGCATACGTTAGTGACAGCGGTTCGGGAGTTCGCGCCCTACCGCGTAAATGTCAGAGTTTGTTGCGCGTTAAAACTCCAACTTCGGAAAGAGTGAGGTCGCTCTTCCATGTTAGGGCGAATCATTGTTTCAACATAGCTCACGTATCACTCACGCCTACGATTTAATCCAATAATCCATTTCGTGGGCTTTAATCTGGTAGCTGGCCTGGTATATAGCCCCGGGGAACATGTCTTAGCCCTCCCCGTGACCCTTCGTATTCACGCGTTATGACATCGCAGGTCACAGTCTCTTTTCTCAAGCCACAGCCCGCCACCAGGCTGTTAATATGTACAATTCAACCATGCAGTGCTATAACGCGGATCTGTTACTACAGCTTGGGGTAGGAATAATTTTTATAGATGTATATAGTGATAAGTAGGCGAACGAAAAAAATGCGACAGTGATTACAATGCATGTTATGCAGGTGATCGATTCCAAAATGGTGTCTCGAGTGATATATCCGGTGATACCATTAAAAAACAGAAGCATATAATGGCATTTTATTGAATAAAACAATTTTACACGTTTCGCGGTAATCTTTAATTCCAAAGAACATGCAGATAGATTGAACAATTGTATCGTCATTAATGTAGGTATGATCTCTTACGTTGACAGACCTGTGGCTTACTGCTGGCCTATAGGATTTCGTACAGCGTTCTTACACCCAATGCATATGTTTTACGGAATCATACGGATTCGTCAAATGCATTTGACAGGCTGTTGTTGGGTCATAGCCCACGTGCGTGTGTTGTCCTCGATTCTGACTTCGTTGCCAATCCTGAACCGAAGGCAAAGGGGAAAATAGTAACATCAAGGATAGTGTATGATACACTATCCTTGGTAACATTAATAATCTGCTATTTATCGATTGATGCCAACATGGGTGAATGCGTAATGAAATATGGCATTTCATTGAATGTCATTTTTTTCTGAGTGAGTGGGGCAAGCTCATTTTCGCACACACTATTTACTGTGTATTTACTTTCATCTAGTTGATGTATTTCATATACTACATGAGTTAACTGTACATTAATACGATAGTTTTTTTAACTAACAACCGGTTGTAACCGGCGTTCAATCGCCTTGTAGGGCCTAACGAGCTTCCAGCCGTTGTGGTTGAGTTCACTTGCGGCCAGGACAGTCATATCCTTAAAAGCCCTGGGGTTTTCTGAAAATGTCTCGTATACACAAAGGAAGACATTTCTTGCCGATTCCTCGCACCAGTAAATTTCATCGCTTAGAGTAATATACATCACTAAATTCGAAATATCGTCCTTCTAGATACACCGTAATAGCTGTATTCAGTGTGATCAACTTATCCTAGATCCCACACAATTATTAATGCAATACAATACATTGTTGTTATACAAATACAAACCTCCGATTCTCCGCAGTAAATCTCTGGCACATTATCATTAGGGAAAATATCAAATATTTCGCTTACAAATTCATCCACGTGACCAAATATGTCCATAATTCCATGGTTTGCGCCATTCCGACGAAAAAACAAAACTGAAAAGTGCAGATTCTGAGGCCGAGGAAAGGTAGTGAATGACCTATGACCTTCGCTGCCGGGACACGTGGCCCTGTTTGCCTCCCGGCGTTTGGAAGCAGTCGGGGAGTCCAGTGCCTCCAGGCCATAGAGATTCAAGCCCGTTCTCGTTGCGAAAGGCAATCAGGGAGGCGTACCGAGATACTTCAACATACATGGCCTTACTCCTCTTCGGTATCGAAGGTCATATAACCGGTTGAGGGACTTGCCAGGGCCTGGGATAGCGACCCGCTTCTCTGGCGAGTGCTACCCCGGAGACCTACCTACAATACCGTGCGGCTGGGTCCTCGCAAGCTCTATGCCTCGGCTTCTGTGGGGGTCTGGAAGGGGGCTGGGGTCCAGTGTCCAGTGGCAAATGACAGTGACGCACTCGGATTTTCACTGTGGTTTTTACAGTGTCGGAATTTAGACACGAATATCCGGTGTCGATGTTTCAAAAACGGCGATGTCGCGTGTCCCCATTTTACATTTACCCGTTTCAGACCCTTCTCTGTGTACCCCGAAGCATCTTTTCTGATG
Organism: Arenicola marina; assembly: GCA_964019135.1. NCBI lineage: Eukaryota > Metazoa > Annelida > Polychaeta > Arenicolidae > Arenicola > Arenicola marina. Next base: position 21,233,982 of record OZ025259.1, on the reverse strand, counting down.
GGACACCTGTACACGCCACTGTTACGTCGTGGAGCTTGTTGTCCCCCAAGATACGCACTTAATTAGGCGGATGCATATTTGCGGTGTGCCATAAAGGACAAATTATATATTGATATCCATATATAGAGATTTCTATATATTTAATGTACCTCAAGGACGCTGCGCGTGGTTATGATGTTCAATAAAGTTCGTAATATGTCTATGGATTCACAGTAAAAGTAAAGGGACAGCCACCGTATAGCTATAGTTTTACTTAATAATAATTTCACTTCAGCAAAGTGAGACTTATATGTTTGTGGTCTTATCATTGCGTGATGCGTATTCATAATAAATAGGAATTATATCAATTTAATATATGTACATTGTCTATGAGAGTGATATGGCCGCAGCCAGCCGATGGCCTGTTGCTCGAGGCGTGAGTCGTAAAAGTTTCGCTGGCGCTCTGTATATCGATTTTTGAATGAGGTTCAAGTATGATCAATATGCACAATAGGGTAACATTAAATAATGGCATGCGTCAATAATTTATAGTTAAAAGTTTATAGTTAGTATAATTACTAGTATTTAAAAGAGATGTTTGGTCAAATGCGTTGTAATGACCAGTATAATTACTAGTATTTAAAAAAGTTTTTTGGTCAAATACGTTGTAATGACAAATTACGGCCCCAGAAGGGCTTTTTCGATACGGCGACACGGCGATTTTTAAAATCGACAACGCGACATTGGGGTTGTCTTAGAATCGACATGCGACATAAGACTTAGCGACACGCGACATGGAACTTTTCTTAAAATCGACACCCGACATGAACCTTTTCTTAAAATCGACACGCGACATGGCTACCCCCCCCCCCCTCAGGGGCCCTCAAATTGCTCATACATGTTATCTATGAGTGTTCGTGTGTTGTCCATACCTACAGATTGATTATGGATATCAACAAGAATGAAAGTAACAAGAGTACAAAATTTATTGAAAGTTCAAAGCAGTGGTCCTACGTTGGAAAGCTTCTAAATATTAGAACGCTGTCCGCATTTCTCTGTCGTCACCACCGTTCCATTGTAGTTGGTCGTAGTTTCGGGAATCAGTCGACTCCGAACTGAGGCTGGTGCAAAACCCATCGGAAGAGAGCTGCAGCGCAGCTCCCTCTGGCGGTGTTGGTGCGGGCGAGGTGTCGGGGAACAAGTTATCCCTGAGGAGGCCTCTCTTCCGGGCCTCTCCCTGGACGATATCCAGCACAGTCGTAGAGAATGCCGGGATCGGATAACAAATCGGCGTCTCTACCATGCGCCTATGTCCTGGCTCCACATCCGGGGCCCGCGATGACGTCATCACGTGAATCGGTGGGCGAATGAAGAGCGGGGAATCAGGACAGCTTCTGATGTTCATCGACAGCTGGGAAAGACTTAATACCGCCATTTGATCGTGACATTGGGAGTTCCCCCCCAGCACGCGATCTCGCCGATTCTCGTCGAAGTCGCTGGCGCCTGATGTGTATAACGAATGGAGGGAGTTCTCGTCTGATGTCATGTTGAAATAGCTGCTGGTTAGAGGAGATTGAGCGCCGTTTAAATTACTCCCCGAAGGCGTTAGCGTGTAATTATCGCTTAGAAAGACATCGTCAGATATAGCATTCACGGAACAGGTCTTCATAAGCCCATGCCCCATGAGAGGATCGCCTTTAAAATATCGATAATTTACGTGGCTGTCGACTTCACTAGCCTCTTCATTGTCTTCTTCGTGACTAGGCGGCTGATTGCAATGTGGTCGTTCTTTGTGTTTGGCTAATTGCTCTCTAACCTGCGCCACCATGTCTCGATCAGCTGTGTAAGTTTGAGCGTTTCGCCCAGGTCTGCCCTGTAAGTATGATAGCGTGATGACGCCACCTGTTTTATCCATTTTTATTCGTGGATCTGCCCTTCCGCTACTTATTGGAGTTCCCTCATCAGAAGTGGGACTATTTTCTCTCGCGTAGGTACTCGAATTAATCGAATTAATCGTACTTGAAATCGACCCGGGGTTGCCGCTGTCCTCATGACTGCGCCCGGTAGCCATCACTTTGGTTAGAAGGTGTTTCACGTATTCATTCTTTTCAAAGTCCCAGATCATTTGGCGCCGATACGAATCAACTGCTGGGTAGTAAGAAAGTAGTTCCGGTTCTTTTCGCCTTCTCTCTAAGATGATTTGTACGCGGAAGAATATGAAGGATACGACGAGGCATATCAAGATCAGGACAATGGCTGTCGCAAGTGCAATAGATATCGGGATGAGGGGATCTGCAACAGAAAGGAAGGCCATTTGTTGTCACAATGGTCACAGTTGTAAAGCACATCTTGTGTTAATGACAATAGATTAGCGACAGGATTATAAGGTGATATTTCATTGGATAGTCCAAGTAGTGCGAAATCTGTAGCCTTGTAAAAGGAGAGTGAAATTAAGAAGGATGTTTGCGCGAAAATATTTGTTGATGCATATTTTCACATGATAAAGTATCAAAAAGAAATTGTTTATTTGTCCGCCAACTTTGTATACGTACATTGTGGAAACACACGCGAAGTTACGAGTTGGTTTTGCAAGCTAGATGGTAACATGACAAATCTTAGTCTCTAGTTTGTATTGTTCAACCACGATGTCTATTTTTCTCACTTGAACACCCATATGATGTCGGTAATAAATCAATACTAAATACCATATAATAATGAATAAATGACATTTGATAATAATAATAATAATAATAATAATAGCGTATAAACTTGATCTAAGGACATCATGCCTGACCTTTCAACGTGAACATTCCTTCCCCCTCCTCCTCCTCCTCCTCTGGTGTCTGACCAGTGTTATTAGCTTGATGAGAGACGCTGCCACCGGAAACGGACATAGTGCGTGCCCTGCTTCCCTTGGCAAGGACCCAGCCTATGTATGCCACATAGTCATATGTGACGTCACACTCCTCCGTCGGATGGCGTGCTTTATGTCAAGCCCATTGTCCGTCTACCTGAAAATGAAGCAGCAAGCCATACAATATATTACATGGCTAGGGTTTTAATGTTCCTCTTGGACTTTGGGCGGCATACACAATAATTATTTTAAGTTGAACATGTCGTTGGTATTTTCGCCGTAGGCTCTCCTGCTACGACCTAGTATTCAGAATAACAATAAGCTGTCGACTTAAGTTTTGCCACTGTCCTCTTTCTTAAAATACTTTTGGTGTGTCGCATTTTACTGTTCTTGGCCCCGAGCAACTGTTTATAATGTGCGACTTAGCGTTAAGTAAATTTGCCTAGCGCTAAGTAAATTTGCCTAGCGCTAAGTATGGTTTATGAATACTATATTAATAATATATTAAACATACGCTATTACGGTTAATACCAATAGATACGGCAGCTACAATCATCACGACGTCGGTAACGGTATGGTACCCCTGCCAAAACATGCCTAAGCTACGTGTGATTTATGAATACAGCCCTAAAAATTCAATGATCAATTCCTTCTCTGGGTATAGGGTAATGTGATCTGGAAAACAACTGTTTCGCCGTCCATATATCCTACATACTTTCCTAGTGGAGAAATATGTGCAAGGGCGAGAATATGTACAATAATTAAAATGAACATAAACCTAATGACTAACTTCAATGACTTTAATCAAAAAGAACATAGACCTAATTAGTGACTTCAATGACGTTAATAAAAATAAAAAAAACATAATGAGTGATTTTAATGACGTTTAAGATTTTTTTTAAACGGCGCCAATGCTACTGAAGAATTAATGATTTAATTACTCCTGCACAATCGTGCTGCTGCAGTTGATTCGATATATAAGCGGTGATGCACATATATTACTTGTCATTTACCGAAATAAGGTGGCCCACCGCTCAACGTGCGTCCGTGCGACAGACACCGACAATCGCCAGTGATATTTTTGCCTCCTTCTGTTATTGCCTCGGCGTGAGTTTGTCTCGGCAAATGTGTGTGTGTTCCAGAATATCAGTATTCTGGACTCCCCGGAGCGGGCGGCCTACCATGTACCCACCATGGGAGTCCGGTGTCTGGATGCAGCCCGTTAGGGAGGCGGCCAGAGGTACATGGAGCGCTCCCTACTTGCTACCCGCTAGGCATTCGAGGCGGTGTTAATTTTGTGGTGGGTGATGGGTCATTGTTGTCGCGTCGCGACATGATCATCGGATGGGTGAGTCAGAGGGGTTGGTTGGTGTGGGTGGGGGCGGAGGGGGGGGGGTCAGAGGGGTTGGTTGGTGTGGGTGGGGGAGGAGGGGGGTACGGCGGGGGTGGGGGGGGGGGTCAGAGGTGGGGCCTGAGGGATGGTGGATTGAGTCTTGTATAGAGCACATGTGGATGTGTGTGTGTGGGGCGGGGAGTGGTGGTATAAGGATGGGAGTAAGTGACACGATCAGGGTGGGATGGTCATCGGAGGTGAACATGTGTGTGGGTTGGGGAGGGGGGTGGGGTCAGGATAACAGGGGCTGGGATCCATGGGCGCGTGGTAGGCGTCGTCATGGGTTACGGGAGGTCAGATACGGGTGGGTGAGGAAGGGGTGAAAGGAGTGTATGATGGTTCAGGTGATTTACATATAAATATATATATTCTGGCGCCATTTTCTTTTTGCCGTGCGTGTCAGAGATGAAAGCTAGCATGTCGTTTCATCATGTATGTCGATCCTTCCTACATATCATATCGGGATATCTATCAAATATATATCAAAGCCTTAATGTTGTGTAGCAGAAACCATGTCCGAGCGTTATGTTCACGAGGCCAAACCACAGGCATTTGGTTCTGCATATTATACTAGGTATGCGGATGACTCCAAACGCAATCATTTCATCCATGCTATGGAACAAATTTAACTTGCACGAAGAAATGTATGTCGGGATACTTGTCCGGGAAAAGTAGTATCATCGTATTAGGCTAAAATATGATATTAAATATGTTCAGTTCATTTTTGTCAGTTGTGTAGTTGTGTAGTTGTGTCGGGGCATGCCATACCATTATTGTGGCTCAATTGCGAGTCACGCTGGGATATAGTCTTTATGTGGCTGCATCCCCAGATGGGCTTGTGCCTTATGCTATTCGGGGCACATAGGTGTCGCCCCCTTTCGTTATAACATGGCATTCAAACCTCACGAATTGTTAATATCAGGAAAACAGTAGTTGATACCAAAATCGATTTCTTAATATCCATATATCAATGACCCATTAATTCTTGATATCAGTGATGGGCTTCTCGACATGGATATAAATTGTTGATATCAAGCATTGATTTTTTGATATATCATCCACTTTTGAATAAATGTTTGAATAATGCAAAAAAGATATTGATATCAAGCATTGATTCCTCGATATCAACAACTTATCCATGAATAAAAGTATGAATGGGCAGTCCTACATTCACCTGATACATCCCACACTATAGCATGTTAGACTAACTGGTATTTTGCGGTGACAAGCTCAGTCCTTTGTCCGTTAGGCTCCCTTGCAGCCGTTGTCCCTTTATGTGCATGTATTTTATACCATGTACGGCTACATAGTCCAGCGGCCCGCCGCAAAAGATGCGACTTTGATATCTCAGCCTCATTTGACCTTCCAGAGGGTCAGTGTGTTTGTTCCCGGAGGCGAGTATCCCGATTGTCAGACAAAGGCCTCACAAAGAGACGACCCGACATGCAGCTATCCGGCTTTTGTATAATATATGACTATACAGAGTTTATGCTCTGTTGCGGTGGCTTGTTTTTGGTTGTTGATGTATCATGTTTTCCCTTTTCGCTGGAAGGAGCTATCGGGACCAATTGGCAATGTTCCTGCATTTAAGTAATATGCAGTTTATACTGAGGACCAGCTCGCCGTAGATATATGTTTAGTGAATAGTCAACGAAGCTGGATGCTCCTTCTGCCTGATGACTGTCGTGCAATGATGTCTGTTTATAGTATTAATACGGTTACAACGAAACGATTGTTATTGCTAAAATCAGAATAAAGCGTAAATTAGCCTAGTTATTACGGAATAAATACTCATAAGGTCTATGTACATGTATGTATGTACATTGTGTAAGCATTTAACATGCTTATTTTTAAGGTCTAATTTCTTATTATATAAATACAAGCAAAAGTAGTGTATGTGCTCTAAGGTTAATTTAGACAAAAGATGTTATTGCGTTACTGCGTTACTGCGATTTTGTGGCGTATCTAGGCCCGTAATGCCAGCGATTACGGAATTTCAGTAGAATTGTTATTATTGACGAAAGGTATATTTTACTGATTTGTCTGAGGCTTTCTGGGTGTCTTTCATGCATAAATAACGTGAGACTTCCTGATATGAATCTGGGCATCATGACAAATCTACGCTAAATCTAAAAGTACAAAACTCGTCTCATAAACGACTTGGTCAGTCACGATATATGGAATATACATATGGAATTAGGCAATAATATGAGATAACAACGGCCCATGATAAAAAGGAGTAGTATCGGTTGACGTCACATCGATGATAATAGGTAGCAGACGTCTGTCAGAAGCAGAATAAGTATTTATTCTATTACCAACAATACTTAATCTGCTTGACAGAGGTCTGCCACTGTCATTCTCAGCCTCTTCCTCTCGTCTTGTGCTTGCAATCCGTTAAATCACGTGAAAAGGTACACATCATATGAACTCCATGTGCAGAAACCCCAGTAAAGATCGTTTAAAGGTGCTATTATAAATATAAATATATTATAAATAATACATTAGGTGGGAATGGTTTCGTGAGTTGAGAGTAAGGATCATTCAAATGTGACCGATCACACTATATGAAGTCCAAATAAAGCTAAAGAGGTAGCACATCGAAACGTTGATCGTAAGATTGGGAGTTGAATCTCTTTGAATAAGATGAACACTATGTTCTCCCCGCGGACGTCAGTTTTTCAAAGACAAATCCGTGATTACAATCTGAGATTTTATGACCGATCGGAAGTTTCATGCGGGTCCGCCGGTTCGCATGTTTACATTTTGTTGTTGGCATACTATTTGAAGCTTGCTGCTGTCAATGAATCCTCGATGACCGTTAGTCTTTCTAAGACCTATAGCTCTTGATATGTAATTATCGACAACCATCTGTCAGCGGGTCCCTATACTTTACTATGGGCCTCAAACTAGACTCAGTGATGTTTTGGATATGAATGCACTGTTAGAGTTGAAAACCATATGGAGTAAATGTTTGGGGATGTACCTAACTATATATTATATACTATATATATTTTACACTCGTACTAGTTTTCAATCTAAGGATTCGTGTTTTCTGTGCGTTTCACGCTATTACAAAGGGTTCCCTATGTTATGTAAATGGGACGGTGACGTGTCATGTACCAAAAACCGGATTCACCGGAGGTGAGCGCGCGCTGTTTGTGATGTCACTTACAGACCCACTCTGCCAGCAGAGGGCGCTCGTTCCTCACATCACCTCTGCTCCACGTCACCGACCACCTCACAGTTGACCCCAATGGTCCTGGGGTCACGAATGGTTTTAGAGGGTTTTTTTAGATTGAATATTGAATTTTCGATGCAGAATTGGAAAAATATAGACATTCCGTTGTCGAATGATCACAATGGAAGAGTTAAGCGAAAAATTATTTCAAAATAACACGGGGTCAAAGTTCAAAACGCTTCACGCCTTTGACCTCGACCGCACTCGAAAATATAACTCGAAAGTAACATGGCTTCAAATTAATCAAACTCAAATGCATTCGTCAGGCATGGTACTAGTGGCCCAGTAAATGCTAAACAGTGGTGAATTGGATGCCAAACTGCGAATTTATCTTCGATTAGATTCATTTCAAGTTTCGCGTATGAAGGATAATTCTGATGGTTAAATTTGACTTGGGGCAGAGGGTCTATGGCGCAAGCGTAACGCCCTCTGCCGGAAGGTCGTTACAGACCATAATTAATGTCAGGCGTCTCGAAGATTCATTATCCATTGGCTGGTGTCGACAAACGGATGTCACTCACCATATCCATCATATATGGACTTTAAAAGATGTTAAGGTTGTTATAATTCAGCTTTATTAATTTACTTATATTATCAGGGGCGGATCTAGGAATTTACCAAGGGGGGGTGGGGTTGCTCTCTAAGGACTTTAACATGTATGTTAACATGTATGTTGTATGTTCTGGCTCCCAAGGGGGTGGGGGTTGCAGCCCCCCTGCCCCCCCCCCCCCTGGATCCGCCACTGATTATGTTATAATGTGCAACAGTTTATAACTGTTTTGTTGGACTGGTATCGGCAAATGCGGGCAAGTATCACATACGTGATATGTCAACAAGCTAGGCCTATAGCCGTAATGAAAAACGGAGTACTTTGCGAAAAAAATTAAAAAGTGAACACTATATAATAATGAAGTTAAGGAAGAACATATGATGGCATATTAACATATATGGCAACAGTAGTTCCGCCAGAAGTGCGGCACATAGGCCACTCATGACCTGCACTATACGTGATCCTCATAGCAAATGAAAGCAATCCCGATACCAAATTATTATAGATTGCCATGTCACTACAGATACACATATTTACCTTATCGTCAAGCTGTAACGCGCCCAGCAAGTCGTGGACCAGCCCCGCTCTCCTGTGCACAAGTCCAACAATGACTGTCATTCCTCCGGACCTCTGTCTGGTCAGACGCCCCGATGCCGCATTGAGTCTGCTCCAGATGGCCTGCCTGCCAGGCAGCTATGATGCACGTGTCCCAGAATCCACTGCCGACCATCTGCGCATGCGCTGCGTGCGGGTCATTTAGAGCGACTGGTTTAAATAAGTGTCTGGCCTTCCTGGAAGACGCGATAGAGGAAATACAACAATTGTCGGGTTGGTCACTATTCTGTTGATTACAAGGCAGAAACACGATCGCTGATATCAAAAATCACAAAGTATAAATGTGAAAAATATTGCTCTCCACAGACAGACATGCGTATTTACACGTCATAACAATTGTTGTTTCATTGTGGCATGTGCCTGCTGCGTGACGCGATGTGATATGATGATAACGCGTGGGTCGTATTTTGATTTAAACTCCAGGAAAACAGGCAGCACTTCTATAAATTCCTTTCGCACATAATTTAGAAACCTACATAAGCATACACCTAAAGTATAAACAGGCTCGAAGCATAAATCTAGACATATTTTAACTTTCAGGCGGCTGTCAAGCTCTTCGTGCGTCCGATACAACTACGTAGATTAGTCTACCGCACGTCATTATTTCAATGTATATGCCTAAAGATGTATATATCTATAGTATATATAGATTATTTAAACCCAGGCAATATCTGGGATGGATTCCATGAGTGGTACGAAGTCCCTGGGTCATGAAGCCCTCACCTTTTCCTCGGCCACCACTCTCCATCATGCCATATGTTCCTATTGTTTTAGGATATGTCGCCTTTACGTGTTTTTGACGTTTTTCTATTAAGTGTGTCCGGCCGTTTAGAAACTGGCACGTGTCAAAGGTCAGCCTGTCGGTATAACAATGCCGCCCCCACCCCCCCTCCCCCCCCGCCCCTTTACCTCTCTCTCTCTCTCTGTCTCTCCATCTCTCACACTGGCTGACTCTCAATGGGACTTGGTTATTATTACAATCTAATGGTCATACACGGCCTAGGTCATTCGATGTCACTCAAACATGGCTTCAGCTTTGCCATGGCCATTGTATGCGAGGGTCACGTGTCTATAATAAGGAATCGTGCGCTGTAAACGAATCCGTTCGACGTTCATATTTTGAGCGCCATATGATTTTACGTTTTACAAAGCGAAAACGTTGTTATGCATGTTTATTGAAACTAAACAAACATAACATATATATTATTTTAAACTTATTTTTACAAAGCAGAAATATTGTTATGCAAACTGAAAAGTAATAAAGTATGAAATAAATGTCAAAAGAAACTTTTCTATTTAGAAATTACCGCAGAGAAACACAACATTCAATGCTTATGCATAGCAGCTGTACATCACAATTATTCAGGGGCGGATCTAGGAATTTGCCAAGGGGGGGTTGCTCTCTGAAAACTTGCGACCGGGGGGTGGGGGGGGGGGTGCTCGGAGAAGCCGACTTTACCAGTGTATGTTCAGGTTCCCAAGGGGGGGGGGGATTTGCTCTCCAAAAACTTTCGACGGGAAGAAGGGGGGGGGGTGCCCTCTGAACAAACTTGCGACAGGGGGGGGGGATACTCGGAGAAGCCGACTTTAACAGTGTATGTTCAGGTTCCCAAGGGAGGGGGGGGGGTTGCAACCCCCGTAACCCCCCCACCCTAAATCCGCCCCTGCAATTTATTTACCCTTGTTTGTATATTTGCCATGATCTCCAGAAGAGATGCATGATGTTAATAATTATATCAACAGACTGTAAACTGTAGTTTGTGTAACCTATGGCAGCATTATTTTCGTACTCGTAATTTATCGTAATTTCTGTCACCTCATATAAGTATTAATATTAAAGGACTTCAATGTATTTATGCATTATATCATTATGACGTCATTATGCCTATCCGTTACTGTACCTATCCACTATATCAATATTAGCAGAGTATGAATGGTATGCATTTATTTCATTTACTAGCTATTATAATATTCAGTATCATCGCCGGGAATGGCAACAACAACAAAACAGTGTCAGTAGCATTGTGGGGAACTGTAAATACCTACATACGTACTTCTTACAAACGTGCTTTTTCTCATATGAATAGGAAAACATATCTATCGTACAACCCGTATAACCCACAATACTTTGTTCCGGGACCAAGCCCCAGAGGCAATTGATGCCCACGGGAGATCGTTTCTCACTGTGGAAGGCCATGTCGGTGCGATGTAATAACGTTGTCTGTGCCTTTCTGCAGCTTGTAAAAGACTTGTATATACATTTGCCTGGTACCGGGAGAGTCGGGCCTGGAGACACTAGGCTTATAGAACCCCCCCCCCCTCCCCACACCCCCCCCCCTCCCCACACACACATCACCCCTCCCGTTATTGCCATGCAGCCCGTCCCCCCTGGGCCTGGCGTCGTTGGTATACGAGTTAGTTATCCATGGTTATGACTGTGGTAACAATGGGAGGGGGAGGGGGAGAGAGAGGGGGAGTGGCGGAGACAGGGACAAGGGGAGGGGGCGGAGCGATTTATCCGTCCTACCTGGAGCCGCTCAGTGTTATTGATGTCACGCAGGGGAGGGGGGGGGCACTGCAAGTCTGGTGTGTGTGTGTGTGGGGGGGGGGGGTCCTTGAGCGCCCCGTGATGTATGAGAGAGTGAGCATTTGTGATGAAAGAGAGTATACATTTTTGATGAAAGACAACGGACAGTTGTGCTGAAAAAGTTGCCCCTGTTGAGCGGACATTTCTAATAAACCGAGTGGCTGCATGGAGCGGCGACATAGAGTGAATAAATGGAAAACAATTTGTTGGAAGGTGAAACAGGGGGGCTTTACCGCGGAACCTTCTCAAACCTAGCATTGTATTAAGTACACCCCCCCCCCCCCCCCCTGGGTTGATGTCGCTACCGGCCAGATCGACCCCCGGATCGGTTGCCCCCAATTGTGACCCCGGCCGAGGTGACTAGGGGAGAGTGGATGTGAGCGGCGGGCGCCACTAAAAAAGTCTCATACTACCAAGAGGAAGTTAATGTCGTTTTTTTAAGTTTTGTTTGTCAATCTCACGATCATTGTAACGTTTTAGCATTCAATCAAACTATTCCGGTATTGCGTCTCTACGTATTTTTCTCTGTACTTTGCTGTTCACAAAGTAAGTAAGATTAGTAAGATAGAATACCCAATGAGCAGATGATATCAGTTATATACGTCGCATATTTATGATGCGTGATGCAATATGCATTAATGAGTCTAGAGCAACATAATTAAAATACGTTTAATGCAAGTGACATATTCACGGAAGCCCGTTGGTGCCAAGGGATGACATTACCTATTTGCAGATTATCTGGCGGCCGCCAATTTATCTGATAGATAATTATGCGGCGGCCGTCAGATAATCTGTAAATAAAGTAATGTCATCAAAGATTGCCTGGAGTAAGTTACTCTAGACAATCTTTGATGTCATCCCTTGGCACCAACGGGCTGCCGTACATATTCACGGTTAGCTACAAAACATATCTTAGACTTTTAGCAGCCTTCGTGCATTTTAGAAATTGTCTACTGTTTTTTGGTGCTTATCTTTGCGCCTAGTTGCGTACAGCACACCAAAAAGAAAAGTCATTTTCCTGATATCCTTTAGAGGCCCAACATGAGTTTAAAACGTTTATCAATTTGTCGACGTGCAGTTCAAATGCGAAACCGTTACAACATCAGCAATGCACCACACCAATGAAATCTAATAAAAGACTGATCTTATCAAATGGTAGAATCATCGAAAGATATATTATTTATTAGTAACTTACCAAAATGCTATTGGTAACATTTAACTTACCTTTAAATACTTTCGCAATATTCCTGTCCCTTTTCAGCGTCTTTCTCGGTTTTAAACACGCAAAATGTTAACCATGCCGTCACCAGATGGCGGTAGAAGACGGGCTCTGCGATTTCAATTTTTGCCTGCTCCTTTTGAGCTCACTCTTCCACCACGAATGAATATCTGAACTAAAAAAAAGTGACAGCCTCTGTTTTTATTGCTGGATGGCGGTGTTGGGGGAAAGCGTACCGGAGCGTTGGCCCATTGTTTGCTTAGAGGTCAGTTGCAGGCTATATTTGCAAGCATAGTTTAATTTTCTATTCTCTCCACGCCATGAACTTGGTACTGGTCCCCGTATGTCCTAATGATACCGCTTGCCCCGCCAGCCCGACCATCCTCTCCCCACCCATGCCCAACCCCACACACCCACCATCCTTTTTTTCCACTTGCGGCTAGCGCACGGCAACATGTCCTGGTCTTTAACCTCCGTGACCCTGCGCGCGACTACCTCGTTTCAGATGTCTCCAGGCGATTTCAATTTTTTAAAAACAATTCAATTGAAGGAATAAACTGCGAGGTGGCTAGAGATTTCGTGACCGAGGATTCCACTGCCGACGTGTCGTGAAGTTTGCGGGGGACGCAGTACGTGGACGCTCCACCTGCCCGGGAAAATGTTTACTCGCGACGAGTGCCAGTTAAAGGTGTTATTCCCGGTAGCTATCTGGGAAGAGCCGCGGAGGGGGTATCTTGGAATGGCCGTTAACGCAAGCAGTGTAACGGAGGAAAACAAAAAATGCACCTAGCTTGCTGTTATTAACATTATTGTCTTCGTTCATTATTTCTATTATAATACTGAACCTTTTTTTCCTAGTTTGTAATTCAATTACGTACTGGCTTTATTCGAACTTATAGTACGAATTATCCAACCGTATAGCGAACTAAGTGAAACATTGGTACGCCGGTGTCTGGTCTCAAACTAGCATATGACTGACTGCCTTGTTCCAGGTGAATTGACTTAGAAATGGATGTGCTTTACATCTTCGTGAGAATCTGAAAGGCTGGTGCCCGGTCAAAGCTAAATGCCTGGTTCCAGCTTACATTCTCCGCCAATCACGGATGCGGTGAATACTCATTACGGGCGCATGCGTATGCTCCCTTTGATGGTTGTTTGGTTGTATATTCAGGACGCTATAACCACTTTTGGTCATATCGCGTCAACGGGGGAAGGAAAGGATGAGCGGAGCCATGTCTTCGGGGGTAACCCCCTACTCTTTGCGAAGAAGGACATGGAATCTTTATCCTGCGACGACACAGACATTGCCACAGCGGGGCTTGAACCATCGATCCACGTGCCGTTAGGCTTTCAGATGGCCAGAGCACTCAAGGCGAGCGCTTTAACCCACTGAGCTATCGGGCCGGCCCCAGCTCGCGTTGAAGTAGTTAGGTACGTTATTCTTATCGTAGTGTCACCGGACTCTGTCCTCGTGTTAACATTAGTTAATGCGCCTACCGCGTTATCTCGTCCACAGGCCCATGTCAACAGCGAACACTTCGGAACCCCACGGTCAGGACGACATGGCAGGACAAGGACGGCGTCCACGGTCAGGACGACATGACAGGACAAGGACGGCGTCCACGGTCAGGACGACATAACAGGACAAGGACGGCGTCCACGGTCAGGACGACATAACAGGACAAGGACGACGTCCACGGTCAGGACGACATAGCAGGACCAGGACGACGTCCACGGTCAGGACGACATGGCAGGACAAGGACGGCGTCCACGGTCAGGACGACATAGCAGGACCAGGACGACGTCCACGGTCAGGACGACATGGCAGGACAAGGACGGCGTCCACGGTCAGGACGACATGACAGGACAAGGACGGCGTCCACGGTCAGGACGACATAACAGGACAAGGACGACGTCCACGGTCAGGACGACATGGCAGGACAAGGACGGCGTCCACGGTCAGGACGACATAGCAGGACAAGGACGACGTCCACGGTCAGGACGACATGACAGGACAAGGACGGCGTCCACGGTCAGGACGACATGACAGGACAAGGACGGCGTCTACGGTCAGGACGACATGACAGGACAAGGACGGCGTCTACGGTCAGGACGACATGACAGGACAAGGACGACGTCCACGGTCAGGACGACATGACAGGACAAGGACGGCGTCCACGGTCAGGACGACATGACAGGACAAGGACGGCGTCCACGGTCAGGACGACATGACAGGACAAGGACGGCGTCCACGGTCAGGACGACATAGCAAGACAAGGCGGGCGTCCACGGTCAGGACGGCATGGCAGGACAAGGACGTCGTCCACGGTCAGGACGACATAGCAGGACAAGGACGACGTCCACGGTCAGGACGGCATGACAGGACAAGGCGGGCGTCCACGGTCAGGACGGCATGACAGGACAAGGACGGCGTCCACGGTCAGGACGACATGACAGGACAAGGACGCCGTCCACGGTCAGGACGGCATAGCAGGAAAAAAAAAAGGCGGGCGTCCACGGTCAGGACGACATGACAGGACAAGGACGCCGTCCACGGTCAGGACGGCATAGCAGGACAAAAAAAAAAGGCGGGCGTCCACGGTCAGGACGACATGACAGGACAAGGACGACGTCCACGGTCAGGACGACATGACAGGACGGCGTCCACGGTCAGGACGACATAGCAGGACAAGGACGGCGTCCACGGTCAGGACGACATGACAGGACAAGGACGCCGTCCACGGTCAGGACGGCATTGCAGGACAAGGCGGGCGTCCACGGTCAGGACGACATGACAGGACAAGGACGACGTCCACGGTCAGGACGTCATGACAGGACAAGGACGCCGTCCACGGTCAGGACGGCATAGCAGGACAAGGCGGGAGTCCACGGTCAGGACGACATGACAGGACAAGGACGGCGTCCACGGTCAGGACGACATAGCAGGACAAGGACGCCGTCCACGGTCAGGACGGCATGGCAGGACAAGGACGTCGTCCACGGTCAGGACGACATGACAGGACAAGGACGGCGTCCACGGTCAGGACGACATAGCAGGACAAGGACGGCGTCCACGGTCAGGACGGCATGACAGGACAAGGACGGCGTCCACGGTCAGGACGACATGACAGGACAAGGACGACGTCCACGGTCAGGACGACATAGCAGAACAGGGACGCCGTCCACGGTCAGGACGACATAGCAGGACAAGGACGCCGTACACGGTCAGGACGGCATGGCCGGACAAGGACGGCGTCCACGGTCAGGACGACATGACAGGACAAGGACGGCGTCCACGGTCAGGACGACAAGACAAGGACGGCGCCCACGGTCAGGACGGCATGGCAGGACAAGGACGGCGTCCACGGTCATTACGGCATGACAGGACAAGGCGGGCGTCCACGGTCAGGACGACATGACAGGACAAGGCGGGCGTCCACGGTCACGACGACATGACAGGACAAGGACGGCGTCCACGGTCAGGACGACATGACAGGACAAGGACGGCGTCCACGGTCAGGACGAAATAGCAGGACAAGGACGACGTCCACGGTCAGGACGACATGACAGGACAAGGACGGCGTCCACGGTCAGGACGACATGACAGGACAAGGAGGGCGTCCACGGTCAGGACTACATGACAGGACAAGGACGGCGTCCACGGTCAGGACGGCATGACAGTACAAGGACGGCGTCCACGGTCAGGACGACATGACAGGACAAGGACGGCGTCCACGGTCAGGACGGCATGACAGGACAAGGACGGCGTCCACGCATCGTCCGAATGTAATAAACAATGGACAAGCTCCGTAAAGCGTGACATTGGAATCGTGACTCACTGACAAAGGTCACGAAGAACGATTAATTATTTACTCACAGTAATAACACACATCAGTACGTATTTGTACGCACATATGTACGGAGTTTCATTATTTATTTTTAATCATAAGGTTCATAATCATTTATTCCATTTATATTTTCTTTATTCCTGTACAGTAATTATAACAGCATGTATGTGCACGATATGAATTAATTAATTTTAATAAAATAAATCTGGTCGATTACTTAATATTGGGAATAAATATCAGCTTAGGCCACGATATTTTATCACAAGACAGTCCTCTCGCGCTAGTGCAGTATTACAAGAACAACACTTCGACTAATTTTTCATTCGAGCTTATAATGTCGACACCATAAGACTTTCATAAGTGGCTTTCATAAGTGGCTTCTGCATTTTGTTACAAATTAGTCTAGCATATGGTAATCAGAGATGTACAAGTAATATGCACACATAGAGCGATCATTTTCATGATGCCTATGTGTTATTTTCCACAGATGGTCCGTTCGTGCGATATACGACAGACTATGCAATGGCTTAGTCGTCAGAGCAAATTGGATATTTCAAACGCGTAAACGGCAAAAAATTGATAGATATATATATACATATAGGCCTCGCTTCATTATGGAATATAAAACGTCCCATGAGGAGAGTTACAGTGGTAAGAACAGGAGGCAAGACAAAAGTCAGCACCAAAAGGGTGCCGTAAGCCCTGTGGGTCTCGGACAGGTTTTTAAATCAAATACGCAAATGTAGCGTTAAATAGATCAATCGGAATACTTGCTAGAAGTAGGCCCTAAAACAAAATATGTAGCAAATCAATCGTTTCAAGCATACAGACATACGTGGTTCATATATATGCATTTTAAAAGTTCATAGTGTGAAATTAGCAAACGGCAGAGATTTAAGCTGTTTACCAAATATTGTTTTTTGGTATTGGTTATGATTACATTTGCATGATCATGCCGTGGTTTGGCGTGTTAATTATTGTAATTAATTGTCTATTTGGGCTTAAATTTGAGTTCATTCTCAATTAAATGTTAGGGGCCTGCATTGCAAATGCTTAGTTTTGTCGACATATGACTTAAATCGATCCTAACCTCTCTGTATATCAGGATTCAAGCCTGGGGTTGAATGTATTACATGAGTGCAAGCTCTGCTACAGGGTGTAGGCTACATTAACAACCCTGATTCTGTACTTCAATCAATCTCCACCACTTTGGGCGATCCGTAAGATGCACTGTCACCTCTGACACCGACGTGAACAAGCCATTTGTATGATAATTAAACCAAAAATGTTTTCCGCCGCAAAATCTAGTATAAATTTTTCAACCAGAAAACGGAGTGTCGTGATATATCGGACAACAGTCTTTAGACGAAAGTGGAGATGGCACATTTGAACTTTCCCCCATTCACGTTTGACGCCACAGAACAATGCGGCACACGATCGGTCAGGAACGTTTTTATGCATGTAAGAAACTGTTGTTAGTTTAGAAAACCGGTTCTGCGCCGGAGCCGGCTGGTAGGAATCAGGGCTTGCCAGATATCATCAACGCAGCAACAATTACCTCTGCTCAATAAATACCAGCACAGAGGCATTAGTCAGGTCATGCGCGATTCATCATCATTATCTTAAGAATCAACAGTTTCTGTCAAAATAACATTGTTAAAGGCCCTTAATTATGAGGTATGGATTTGGCATTCATGTTTTCACAATGCTCATGTAAGCAGCATATACCATGGGCCGGTGGCCTTTCAGTAAAATAAAATTCCTTATGTGTCAACAAAGAGCTCAGATGCTATACTATAGCAGCATATACCATGGGCCGATGGCCTTTCAGTAAAATACAATTCCTTATGTGTCAACAAAGAGCTCAGAAGCTATACTCCGATTTGGTTCGTGGGACGTGCATCTCTAAGTACAAATAAAGATCTATAGCAATCTCAACGTAGATGGAGTATCGACCTTTTCGTACTCTGGGATAGATGTTGTTCTTATGTGGGGTTCAGTGTGGAAGGGGTAAATGGCGACACGCGACACAGGCATATTTGAAAAATCAGCATTCGACATTGACGCCTAAATTCCGACAATTAGAACATGTGAAAGCAACATCGACACATATTTTTAGAAAAAAACGACATAACGTGGCATTTTATAAGAAAAAAACGAGACAAAAAGTGACACGGAACGTCATTAAAAATCGACATTTGACAATACAAATTTAGAAAAATCGACGGTGGAAACTGGACTCCCCTTTCCAGACTCCTGTATGTACATTATGATAAGCTTGCTGCGTTGCACTCTGGCTCATATGCGTAGATTGAAGTGAAATAGGTTAAATACGCCACGGATTTATAAAAAAAACAATCTACGAAAATGTTGTGAAAATGACAAATCGCACGAATGTAGAATGTAGATCTACAGGAAGAACACGATTATGCCGATCGAACTGCTTGAAACAGAGAGAGTAATACATTAGGCTTCCAGGATGCGTGAGATAACTGAGCGAAGTAGGTGTGGGAATCACATTAAGGGATGCAATTTCCAAACAAGCATAAACATCGGGCCTAGTGGGGAATTTTTGCTTGTTTGCATATCATTGCCTAATTTCTGTAACCTGATATAGGTATACTGATGCCCTCTACCGGCCGGACCATTCAACGCCTCCAAAGCGAGGACAGACTATTGGATCTCTTACGCATGGGCGACTCCTTCAGCAGGTGGCACTACTGTTCCACGTGATTTCTACGGCATTCGGCACAGAAATGAAGATTTTGCTTATCCCTCTCTATTCAGTGCGGACGGGTTGCGGACACAACGCACCGTGATTCTATTTAGCTTGAACACTTATAGAACGTAACACAAATACAGGGACATTCAGTTTTATTATTGAAACTAGACAGATACGCAACATACCGCGAAGTTACTTATAGTTAGCCTTTAACATATTGATGCCATAACATATAATGGGATGGACACTGGCAAAAAGAAACTACTAGTAGGTGGAAGTCTTCTTCGCATATGACTAGATGTGCTAGATGTCATGCCTTTATTCCTAACGCATGACACGTGAACGCATATAAACCCTAATACTAAACACCAATGTAAAAGAAACGATCAGCGATTAAAAATAAATATTAAGAATTAAACCCAAAGTTTTTAGCATATAACAGACATGGAATTCTAAATTCTTCAGAAAAACTAAATGGCTTGCGAAGATAACTTCAAAAAACATTAAGAATATTAAGGTGGAAGTTAATTAAATTAATTATACATCGTTACTGGATAAGTCGTATTCAAAGTAACAATGCTCAATCGAAGGTGTTTTACATATTTGTCACACTGCTGTGGATGTCAATGAAATACTTTTACGTAATACGTTATCACACCATAGTGACCTCAATGTGGAATACAAGTTGAGCAACATAAAACTCCCTAAATAACCTTAATACATCGATGGTTCTACTCACATGTTTGGTCTGACACAGGTGTTATTTCTGGGAGACTTGAAGACATTACAGTAGTAACAATTTTAAGACCTATCTTTTAACTACATACCAGTTCTGTTTAAATGACCAGCATTCATGTTGACGTCGGAGATGCATCAAGCGATGGCTGAAATCAGACGACGTCCGAATTTTTTTTTGTACTCTATCCACAAAACATATTTAAGCGATGTTATACAACATTGATATTGTATTAACAAGCAAACATGCACTTGATGTATTGTTTTGCACGTATAACATACAGATACACAAGCGTTCATAAGTAAAATCTAAGGGCGGCATTTCCTGTTGATGTGCAATGTTCAATTGCTGACCAGAACCGAGATTTTTCTTACAGATGTATGCGGTACTCTGCAAGTACCATTCACGCCGGGCACCAGCCGAGTCATTGCTACATATATTACAGGGTCGCACTGTGATGATTTGTTGATATGCTATTATACAGTTCAATCTTTACTGAAGGCAAGGTGGGATCTTTCGAAGATTAACTGAGCTTACCACTAACTGCAAATTGATCATCTTACAGTTGTGGTTAAATTAATTGACTAATTAAATCCGTGATAATGTATATACTGCCCAGAATCATCATAGAAGAATTAATTTAGCATATAATAACGGTTAAAGAACATTCGTCCGCTTTCGAGACCCGCCACCTTGAGCGCAGAATAACCAGGCCAAACAAAACAGAGATCCAGGTAAACAAAACTTCACGGAGCAAACAAATATACAGGGACACAATTAGGGAGTTGCAACCGTGACTTTACCCCCGCCCCCACCCATCTTACCAATACTGAACGTATGTGAGAACCCAAAACGTCCGACTGCCCAAAACGGACCGGGATGATGACTTTCACACCTATTAATAATGCACAGTTAGACGCCGATTTTTGTCCAAGCACAACACGATAATCAAAGAATAAATATGTCCACAGATTTTTTCATACCCTCCGAATCTCGCAATAAATATTGTTTTAATGGGTAGATCTAGGTCCGGAGGGTGTGACAAGTCCTATAACGAGCATGTTATTCGTATATCGCTAACTATAAGAGCTAAAAAACGAGCGTATCGCGGCTTGATGTCGGCAAATTGCGTAGGATCGCAACGTCAAATGTAACTGTTAGTTTGTTCTTAGTTATGTAGGACGTTTTGGGCAGGCGGACGTTTTGGGCCTCAACAAACGTACCTTGCCTTAATAGTTGACACAACAGCCCTACACACTGCTTCTTTTAATACATCACGGATATATTAATAATAAATCAATACGTCTGCAGGATGCAGGATTAGGACAACACTTTGTAGTCTCCCAGGTTGCTCCACGTCCAGTGCTGGGTTCCGGTTCCGGCGCACTTGTCCAGCCGGGGTGGCTTGCCGTTTGCCACGTTCGCCACGTCCAAACACAGACCAGACTTCTCGTGGATGAACTCGCCTGTCTCCTGCAATGCGACGGCCACAGACTTTCAAGAACTAACGATAACTCTAACGAGCTCTGCCTATGTAATACAGAAAAACTACATATTGTCACATTTTGAAAAAGTTAGAATTGAGAGTGAACTCTTTCTTTTGTTCACCTGATACCGTGGTTAGGCTGGATCCCCGGCACTACGTTGTAGAAGTGTGCGGCTCATTTGCCTGATCAATTTCTGCAGCGCCGCCCTAGCGAGCGAGTGTACGAATGCATTGAGGAAGTAGATGACAACAGAGATATAACGGAGGCCTAGCGGGGTGAGTTTAAGGCAGAGAGTGATACCAATTATGATGAAAGGGAACCGGATATGGAATTTAGTAAGGTCGGAGCATGAGAACGGCATTGCAAAACATCCATTATTATTTTCTGCTTCTTGCTAACAATAGGCTTTAGAGGTTCCCGTCGAGTTTGACTAGACTTCCCAATTGTACCACTGATGAAATCTTGTACATGGCATATGTTGTGTCACCCATGTGGGTCACATTTGGTAAGTTGGTCTATCCGTTTACCTGTTTATACGTCCACTTTTGGCTGTCGCCCCCACATCGGGTTCGCATCATGACGGGTTGCTCTTTCATCTGGTAACTCGTGTATTCGGCACAGGACTCCTCCCGGCGGAGTTCATGGGCACTACTCAGGGTAAACACCTGCAAAAAAATAACCAGTAAGTAACCAATATTTTTCAACGCCACACAACGCTTTCTGTATTATTATATGCATGGACATTATGGTTACCACACTGCGAAACTAACACACTGCCTTTACACTATATATATATATAAACTTGATGCAAGACGAAATTTTGCACTGTTTTATATAACACCTAATATTGTCACGGGGTAATAGACAAAATCCACCACATGATTTTATTGGATAACACACCGGTTCCCAGGCTTGTTTCTTGTTTGTAAAAATAATTGGTGGAATCGGTATGATATGCGCATCATCTTATAGAGGGCGATTGATTCGTGTCAGGAGCTATTGGTTTCTCTACTATGAGAGGATCCCGCGGTGGCCCAGTCGGAAGCGCGTCCGCTTATTGTTGAGTGTGCTCTGCTAGGCCAGCCCGAATGGCCGGTGTGTGATTCGACTCCTACCTGTTTAACAGTCTATGTTTGTGCAGGATAAAGTTCCCATGTCTATTTTTGCAACGAGTAGGGGTTCTCTTAATGACATGGCTGATCTCTCGCTTGACTCTCTCATGCTTGCGACATGACAAAGGTTTAAGTGATAACCGTCTTACATAAATCAATCAACACTCAACTATTAATATTCTCGCTTGAGCCTATGCTGTCCCGATCAATATTTGAGGCTTCGAGCTGCGGAATGGATAGGTGGGGGGGGGGGGGGATGTTCAATGCATAAGGTGAGTGTTCAATGCGTAAGATATACGCGGATATCACATGGCTAAATCCTCCCTTCTCAAGGGAGCCCTTCTCAATCTCGATGACAAACATCTGTATTGTATTTAGTCTTATAGCTATTGTAACAGTTGCTTGCCGCCAAAATCATGCCAGGATCTAAAATTGTTGCATCTCAATGCCGGATTAGTGCAAGAATTTTTTATTCTTATCACTTAGTTATTGCTAAAATTTAAATTTAATGCCAGGAGCCTAAAATAATGGAATAAACCGGTGAACCACACACACATCTGTGACGTAGTTCACATAACTTCAAGCCTACGGTCAGCTGTCAAGCATAAAATAATCTTTTTTTTTGCAGCAATCTTTACCATTACATTTTCAAGGCAATGTTACGGTATTGTTAAATGTCAATACATATCTTTCTTTTCGGTGCACTATGTACATATTTTTAAATTGGCGGGAAATAGCTGTTCGGATAGCTTTAAGAGGGTAAAAAGCACAATGTCTTACCTGGTTCATTCCTGTGATAGGTGAGTGGCAGGACCAGACGCCTAGCGCGTAGTCCATCTTCTCGTCGTGACTCAAGATGTCTAAACACAGGTTGGTCTGCGCGTTTCGTACCTGAAAGACAGTGATTACAATGAAATTACGACTTGCAATGGGGAAAGGAGTAATTAAGGTGTCCCGTTTTCCTGCATTAAACCCCAGCATCGATATCCTCGTTCGTACCTACCTACAATTGTTCGTATTTTAATTTATGTAAATTTGTTTTGTTGCAAGCAAGAGATTTGCACAAAGTTTAATTGAGGCACAGGGGGCTTGAGCCTCACCTAAACGGCTCCGTTTTATAAATAAAGTAAAACATAAATAATAATAAAAAATAAATAATAATAATAAAATCAGATAAAAATAAAATAAAATAAATAGAAATCTATATTCTCCCATGAAGACGCCTCTATTTGGCAGGACAGAAAAAAACATAGGGATAAGTCTTTACCTGGCCCCAGGCGACAACATGAACATCGAGGATGAACTTCTCCGGGTAGACATTTTCCAGGTACCACGTGAAGTTATGACACTGTAGTCCCTGCCTCAGCGCGTGTCGCTCTGTTAAATCTCCGCAATCCTTATCCTGAAAAAGCAAAAGTTTGATGCAAAGCC
Source organism: Arenicola marina (assembly GCA_964019135.1). Lineage (NCBI taxonomy): Eukaryota > Metazoa > Annelida > Polychaeta > Arenicolidae > Arenicola > Arenicola marina. The sequence continues at coordinate 21,210,208 of OZ025259.1, read as the reverse complement.
AGAACGAAACCAGAAAGACATAAAGAACACATAACTTTCAATAATGACAATGTATTAATTCTATTGCAAAAATATGGTAATGTGAAAAAATTAGGAGACCTGAACTTTAAAATATATATTTGACGAATGGGGAAAAACTATATTGGATTAAAGTAATTAAACACAGGTAAAGCTAACAAATTAAATAATTGCCCAAACGTAGTTTTAACGCTCGGATATTTAAGACCAAAATGTATATTGTTATGTTTCGTTACAATTGTGCCTGCGAATTATGCAATGATAGATGTTTCATAGCAGGAAAGATACCATAAGAAAAGAAACATCGCATACCTTTAAGTCTGGTCGGTATAAATAAAAGAGACGTTTGTAATCATCCATCCACACTTCTGCTACTCGTTTGGAATTCAGCCCGTGGTAATCTCGCTTTTTGTCTGTCAACAGGTAAAGCAAAAGCAAATGGTTCAGTCCCGTCACTGAATACGCACGTTCTTCGTCCCCAAAGGTGTTCACCCGGCACCGAAATTACGTCATCTGGCCATCATTGCATAAATACAGGAATAATTTGATAAATGAATGAAATTTGATCCATTCCATCAATTTTGATGATTTTCAATATTGTCGTTCTGGTGTTGTGAAGCAGAGCTTTGCGATTTGTTGATTATAGACGTAACGATAGGTAGTAATCCTAGAATATATAGTCGAGACTTTGGTTCGAGAATTTGTATCGAGACTTTGGTTTGAGCCATAACCACGTTTCGCCACGTGGACGCCAAACGAGTCATTTTTGTCGACGGAAATATTGTTGGGTGCTCTGGATAAATTTTATTGAAACACTAATTTATCATGCGGTTGGTATTTTTGTTCATTTTGGACTTACACAATGCGGTGTAAATGCATGAGTTTCATCTACTCATTTGCAATTACCTGGAAAGCCGTACGGATGCGTCGATCTGAAGATATGGCCGACGTGTGAGCAGGGTGCAAATAAGAGAGAGCCACCACACATCCATATCTAGAGAAAAAAATCACACTAACCTGGGCTTCAACGTCAACGCGCATTAAATGGTACATTTTAATATAACCTTTCAGGGCATTGCTGAATCATCGTAATTGCTTGTTCATTCGTTTGGTGAAAAATTAAGCACATCAAATTAGTGATTTTCTTTATACCAATTTACCATAAAAAACAGGACTAAACGGATTAAAACATTACAGCATATCTGATGAATGAACCTATACTTAAGGGCGGCACCGTGTTAAACACACACAATTAACAATAATGCCAGGCCTATATAGTATCGCTGCTATTAATTTCTTACCCATAACACATTATAACAGACTTTATAGAAATTAACGTACCCTGAAGGACAAATCCAGATTTTCTCCTCCCCATATTTCCATGCCGTCGTCATAGCCACCGATATGGAAGAAAAATTCTCTTCCAACAGCAAAGAGGCCACCTGCCATAGTCGGAGATCTACAATCGTGGTTAAAACGAGCCAATAATTACTAACGAGCAGATGGCCAGACGACTGTTCATGAATATGTAAATCACATACATCAAGCATCATTAACATCGTAAGTGATTGTTCTCTGGCGCCTGCGCTGAAGGGTGGTAGCGCCCTCTGTTTGAAGAGGTCGACCGATTGTTTGAGAGCAAACGAAGCATTCGTCGGCGTGCAAACGGGACAAAAATGAGCAATGACGTCACGGTGTCCGACTTGATGACGTAAAAATTAACGGTTGAACTTGGAGCACTAAAGACGGGGGGTCGAGGACACAAGAAAAAGAAGGGCGGGGTGCATATTTAGTTGAAATTGATGAGATTGAATGAAAGTAGCTCGAAAGCAACCAATGGCGTAGAAAATGCATCACAAGAATCTTCCTACATGCGCCTATTAATTGTCGGTAGACTGGTTTCAACAATACACGGATTGCATGGTACGATTACGAGATATTTTATAATGATATACAGCTGGGTAATGAGAAATGGGAATACTTTCTTCTTCCACTTCTTCTTATTATTATTATAAATTAATTGTTACTAATATTAGAGACTAGAATATGAATTGGATATTAATTAAATACAGTTATAACGACTACCGCATTGAAATATACGAACCCTCATTATAACAATATGTAATACTAATAATCATCATGTCTAACTATAATAAGTACGGTGACGTCACGTGACTATGGATTACGTAACGACGGTGACATCACGTGACCATGGATCACGTTACGGCGGTGACGTCACGTGGTCTGGCTACCTGATGGTGTCAGCGTCACTCGTTCGGCGCTTCCTCTCTCGCTCGGGGATTCCTCTCCAGCTGAAGTGCATGCTCCACCAGAACCCCCCGACAGCGTTACCACCGTGGGACCCATAGCCCATGGAACCGGCTCCTATGTTGTCAATGATCGGGCAGATGACCCTTGTGGAATCCTCCTGGATCTCTACCAGCATGGGCTCCAACCTGAGTCACATATATAATACGTATCACATACACATACGGGCGAGATCATAAGAACGATTATTAATGTGTTCTCGTGTGAAATGCAAGGATATTTTTGAAAATCCTGAAGTCAAATTTGTCCTGACATTAGTTGGGCAAAGTTATGCAATATGAAAGATGTAGAGGGTCCTGCCTAAATATTATTTTTCTGCCTCGACCATGAATATGTATATGTATCAATTTGATGTTATTATTATTCAATTCTGTAGCGACTGCCATGCCATCTTGTCAAAATAAATGAATTAATTTCAACTTTTGTTAACGCAAATCCAGTACTGACCATCCCGGCGACGCTTCGCAGTGAGCATCCAGAAAGATGAGGACGTCCCCCACGGCTTGCTTGGCTCCGAACAGCTTGGCCCGGATCAGGCCGGACCTCTCTGGCGTCCTGATGATCCGGACAATGCCATCCGGCCACGTCTCGCTGACGTACCGCGTCAGTGGCTCCAGGAGCTCCTCTGGAAGGAAATTGATAGTAAATGGTAGGCGTGAGCAATACGTGAAACAATGGTGAGCGGGATTCCTGCATAATTCCTTTAATTCCTTTCCTTAACTTTCCTTAACCCATGGTTGGGATTCTGGTATGGTAATAGTATTGTGCAGCTTCTGTATTACATTATTTTTTCAAAACATTTGTGTGCTGTTTATTTTATTTTTTTTATTAAAACATAACGTTGTTTCTTTATTAAAACATAACGTTGTTTCGTTGTCACGACTCACCTCTCGTGCTGCTGTCGTCCAAAAGAATGACTTCCTGTAGGAACTGCGGCGGAGACCTGTTGACCACGCTGTGCACAGTCCTCAGGACAGCGCTCCAGGCCTCGTTGAAGTACACCACGATCACACTGGCCTTGGGCAGGACCCCCGGGTAGGTGAGAGAACGCGCCTTGCAGCTGTATGCAATGAAGAGAAAACTACTGGAGAAACGCCATGCCATGGAAAAGCGGAAAATTAGATTCCCACGACCAAACTGCTAATTTACAGGGCGTGTGTTCTAAGTAGCCTGCTGTATGGCAGTGAAACGTGGACTACATCTTGTGGCAAAGACATTTTTTTAAAACAACTTCCATCTTCGTTGCCTGCGAACTATATGTTAGGCATTTCTTGGCAAGACAATGTAACAAATGCCGACGTGTTAGCCAGGGCCAACCTCCCGAGCATTTTTTCTCTTGTGAAAACTACGACGTCTCCGTTGGCTTGGAAACGTTCATCGCATGCAAGATGAACGCATTCCAAAGGATTTGCTCTACGGTGAGCTTGCCGATGGCAAAAGGCCAACTGGACGGCCAAAGCTCAGTTTTAAGGATGTTTGCAAGCGTGACATGAAGGCTTTCGGCATCCATACCAATTCTTGGGTGGACCTAGCATCCGAAAAGAGTCGTGTGTGAGGGAATGGCCCACCACGACGGGCTCTGGTTTGACAAACTGGACTTGAAACGCCAATCTAGGCGCCCAGTGAGTACCAACCAGGACCTGTCGACGATGCGACGACTGCGGGAAGCTCTGTCGGTCACAGATAGGCTTGTTCAGTCACAAGCGCAAGTGCCGCGACGCAAATCGTATTACTTGAAATCAAACAAAGCTGCAAAATCCATCGTCTTTCGTAGACGGACGGATGCCAACCTCGGTAAAGAGGAGTGAGTTATATATTCACGCGGCAACCGGAAGTCTGCGGAACAAAAACCCGTGCACGAGACTCGGCTTTCGACCACTAAAGGTATCCATTTTTTTTTTTACATGATATCTACATGTATTTCTTCAGGCACAACTATTGATGTTGGCAGCCCGCTTCTCAGCGGTAGAATATGCCTGCTTGATGTCTTACAAGGTTTGCCAATTGCGTTCGCGCCCAGCAATAATGCCTATCGCGAGCCTGACATGTAGAAGTATGGATTTCTTTAATAAAAACTTCATTTTCTCGCAGGTGGAGGTTTTGTTGTCAAGGCTACAGACGGGGAAGCTTCTCAGTGAATGTGACGCCGCGACTGAGAGATTAATTGATAAAGAGGACAAGCACATATCACAGGCGGTAGTCACCATGCAGACCCATATATATGAGGAAGCTTATTGACGTAGCGACAACAACACTAGCTATTGGGCTACGTCTCCGCGCCACTGCTACGCATCCCGATCCGTTTAGTAACGGCAAATACCTTTACGTTTCCATTTTTATACCTTTTTTATCGCGCGAAGCATTATAGGGACCCAATATCAATCACACCTATCATCGTTGTCAATTAAGTACGGTCTGAAGCATAACATCATTGATAAATATCGGATGTTGTAACATCAAATACCATTCACTTTTCCAAACATAATTTAACAGAGTAAATATCCGGCATCCGTGTTAATTAAAGTTGCATGTGGAGTTGTTTCGCTGTTTTTGAATGCCAAATTTGCGTATAAGAACACAAACCTAAGGCCTTAAGGTTCATAACAGACAATAAACACCTACCATATCGCTCACCAATTATCTGCCAATGAGCAAAACATTTCAAATTCATGAATTGTCCGCCACAAAAATGAAAACTTGTACTGATTTGAAACGTCATAAACGTGTGTACACAAGTCGTTTACCGGTGCCACCGACAGGGGGCCCAAGCGCTAAATTACATGAGACAATAGAAGCGTCCGGAGCGCCACTTTTTCTTTGGCGGTGGCCGTTGACACTGCTTGTGGTCAAAGGTAACATTTCCTGTTTATGTTTATTTTGGTACAGCCGTTGCAACGGTCAGCTCCACATGTAACTTTAATATCGCCAACCGGTTGAATCCATCTTACACGCTACGCCCGGTGGGGAGGGGGGCGGCAGTGCATATGGGTATGTAAATACATAGGCCTATGTGCTTCCCAAATGACCCTCTTTTCGCATCTTTCCTCTCGATCCCCGAAGCAGAAACCGGCAATTTCTATTGATGTGCCCATTTGAGACTGAAGAATTTTCAAAATTGCAGCGCTTGACTATATATTCCAATTGATATCGAAAGTGTTCAGATCTTCAACCTCCAGATACATGGCAATGACACTGTCTATTTTGGATTCCTTTTTTAACCAAAAATGTATCTCACAATGACCACAAAATCACGTGATTTTCTTCATATGCTCTCTATGGCATGGGCGGCACAGCCTCACCAATGAAGTTATGTAGTTCCCTACCAGGACCCCACGACCAGTCGTGTCACTTATATAGGTCCCTTCAAACTGCATTTCCGTTCTAACGGCTGCCTTACTATGATCCTTCCTTATAGATTCCCTTGGCAAATAGTACCAGGCTCAAGGAAGCATATTGTCTGTAAAACAAAACGAACAGCAGGCGCCGAGACAAAAGCAAATAGACATCTCAACAGGTGAAACGTCGATTCCAGTAGTACCCGACATCATTTTCTAAAGCTCACACTCCAGTTTAGAGATTAATTGATGTCGGCCATCTTGGAAAATCTATGTTATATTCTTCTGCATCAAATACCAAGGAATTGTTTGGATACGATACCACTGACCCACTGTTTTCATTGATGTGGTGAAGGTCTAGTGATGCATTTGATGCCACGTGAAACAAATTTAAAAGTCTGGAGTGGCAAGAAAGCGCCATCTGCCGGGTGCGTGGGGTAGAGCGGCTAGAGCGTCAAGGAAACGCCATCTTCCAGGTGCGTGGGGTAGAGGAACTAGAGTGTCAAGGAAACGCCACCTGCCGGGTGCGTGGGGTAGAGGAACTAGAGTGTCAAGGAAACGTCATCTGCCGGGTGCGTGGGGTAGAGGAACTAGAGTGTCAAGGAAACGTCATCTGCCGGGTGCGTGGGGTAGAGGGACAAGATTGTCAAGGAAACGCCACCTGCCGGGTGCGTGGGGTAGAGGGACTAGAGTGTCAAGGAAACGCCATCTGCCGGGTGTGTGGGGTAGAGGGACAAGATTGTCAAGGAAACGTCATCTGCCGGGTGCGTGGGGTAGAGGGACTAGGAAAGGCCATCTGCCGGGTGCGTGGGGTAGAGGGACAAGACTGTCAAGGAAACGCCATCTGCCGGGTGCGTGGGGTAGAGAGGCTAGAGTGTCAAGGAAAAGCTATATGCCGGGTGCGTGGGCTAGAGGGACAAGAGAGTGTCAGGGAAACGCCAACTGCCGGGTGCGTGGGGTAGAGGGACAAGAGTGTCAGGGAAACGCCATCTGCCGGGTGCGTGGGGTAGAGGGACTAGAGTGTCAAGGAAACGCCATCTTCCAGGTGCGTGGGGTAGAGGGACTAGGAAAGGCCATCTGCCGGGTGCGTGGGGTAGAGGGACAAGACTGTCAAGGAAACGCCATCTTCCGGGTGCGTGGGGTAGAGGGACAAGAGTGTCAAGGAAACGCCATCTGCCGGGTGCGTGGGGTAGAGAGGCTAGAGTGTCAAGGAAAAGCTATATGCCGGGTGCGTGGGCTAGAGGGACAAGAGAGTGTCAGGGAAACGCCAACTGCCGGGTGCGTGGGCTAGAGGGACAAGAGAGTGTCAGGGAAACGCCAACTGCCGGGTGCGTGGGGTAGAGAGGCTAGAGTGTCAAGGAAAAGCTATATGCCGGGTGCGTGGGCTAGAGGGACAAGAGAGTGTCAGGGAAACGCCAACTGCCGGGTGCGTGGGGTAGAGGGACTAGAGTGTCAAGGAAACGCCATCTTCCAGGTGCGTGGGGTAGAGGGACTAGGAAAGGCCATCTGCCGGGTGCGTGGGGTAGAGGGACAAGACTGTCAAGGAAACGCCATTTTCCGGGTGCGTGGGGTAGAGGGACAAGAGTGTCAAGGAAACGCCATCTGCCGGGTGCGTGGGGTAGAGAGGCTAGAGTGTCAAGGAAAAGCTATATGCCGGGTGCGTGGGCTAGAGGGACAAGAGAGTGTCAGGGAAACGCCAACTGCCGGGTGCGTGGGGTAGAGGGACTAGAGTGTCAAGGAAACCCCATCTTCCAGGTGCGTGGGGTAGAGGGACTAGGAAAGGCCATCTGCCGGGTGCGTGGGGTAGAGGGACTAGGAAAGGCCATCTGCCGGGTGCGTGGGGTAGAGGGACAAGACTGTCAAGGAAACGCCATCTTCCGGGTGCGTGGGGTAGAGGGACAAGAGTGTCAAGGAAACGCCATCTGCCGGGTGCGTGGGGTAGAGAGGCTAGAGTGTCAAGGAAAAGCTATATGCCGGGTGCGTGGGCTAGAGGGACAAGAGAGTGTCAGGGAAACGCCAACTGCCGGGTGCGTGGGGTAGAGGGACTAGAGTGTCAAGGAAACGTCATCTGCCGGGTGCGTGGGGTAGAGGGACAAGATTGTCAAGGAAACGCCACCTGCCGGGTGTGTGGGGTAGAGGGACAAGAGTGTCAAGGAAACGTCATCTGCCGGGTGCGTGGGGTAGAGGGACAAGAGTGTCAAGGAAACGTCATATTCCAGGTGCGTGGGGTAGAGGGACTAGGAAAGGCCATCTGCCGGGTGCGTGGGGTAGAGGGACAAGACTGTCAAGGAAACGCCATCTTCCGGGTGCGTGGGGTAGAGGGACTAGGAAACGCCATCTGCCGGGTGTGTGGGGTAGAGAGGCTAGAGTGTCAAGGAAAAGCTATATGCCGGGTGCGTGGGCTAGAGGGACAAGAGAGTGTCAGGGAAACGCCAACTGCCGGGTGCGTGGGGTAGAGGGACTAGAGTGTCAAGGAAACGTCACCTGCCGGGTGCGTGGGGTAGAGGGACTAGAGTGTCAAGGAAACGTCATCTGCCGGGTGTGTGGGGTAGAGGGACAAGATTGTCAAGGAAACGCCACCTGCCGGGTGTGTGGGGTAGAGGGACAAGATTGTCAAGGAAACGCCACCTGCCGGGTGTGTGGGGTAGAGGGACAAGGGTGTCAAGGAAACGTCATCTGCCGGGTGCGTGGGGTAGAGGGACTAGAGTGTCAAGAAAACGTCATCTGCCGGGTGTGTGGGGTAGAGGGACAAGATTGTCAAGGAAACGCCACCTGCCGGGTGTGTGGGGTAGAGGGACAAGATTGTCAAGGAAACGCCACCTGCCGGGTGCGTGGGGTAGAGGGACTAGAGTGTCAAGGAAACGCCACCTGCCGGGTGTGTGGGGTAGAGGGACAAGATTGTCAAGGAAACGCCACCTGCCGGGTGCGTGGGGTAGAGGGACAAGATTGTCAAGGAAACGCCACCTGCCGGGTGTGTGGGGTAGAGGGACAAGAGTGTCAAGGAAACGTCATCTGCCGGGTGCGTGGGGTAGAGGGACTAGGAAAGGCCATCTGCCGGGTGCGTGGGGTAGAGGGACAAGAGTGTCAAGGAAACGTCACCTGCCGGGTGTGTGGGGTAGAGGCACTAGAGTGTCAAGGAAACGCCACCTGCCGGGTGCGTGGGGCAGAGGGACTAGAGTGTCAAGGAAACGTCATCTGCCGGGTGCGTGGGGTAGAGGCACTAGAGTGTCAAGGAAACGCCACCTGCCGGGTGCGTGGGGTAGAGGGACTAGAGTGTCAAGGAAACGTCACCTGCCGGGTGTGTGGGGTAGAGGGACAAGGGTGTCAAGGAAACGTCATCTGCCAGGTGCGTGGGGTAGAGGCACTAGAGTGTCAAGGAAACGCCACCTGCCGGGTGCGTGGGGTAGAGGGACAAGAGTGTCAGGGAAACGTCATCTTCCAGGTGCGTGGGGTAGAGGGAATAGAGTGTCAAGGAAACGCCACCTGCCGGGTGCGTGGGGTAGAGGGACAAGAGTGTCAAGGAAACGCCACCTGCCGGGTGCGTGGGGTAGAGGGACTAGAGTGTCAAGGAAACGCCACCTGCCGGGTGTGTGGGGTAGAGGGACAAGATTGTCAAGGAAACGTCATCTGCCGGGTGCGTGGGGTAGAGGCACTAGAGTGTCAAGGAAACGCCATCTGCCGGGTGCGTGGGCTAGAGGGACAAGAGTGTCAGGGAAACGTCATCTGCCGGGTGTGTGGGGTAGAGGGACAAGATTGTCAAGGAAACGCCACCTGCCGGGTGCGTGGGGTAGAGGGACAAGAGTGTCAAGGAAACGTCACCTGCCGGGTGCGTGGGGTAGAGAGGCTAGAGTGTCAAGGAAACGTCATCTGCCGGGTGCGTGGGGTAGAGGGACTAGAGTGTCAAGGAAACGCCATCTTCCAGGTGCGTGGGGTAGAGGGACTAGAGTGTCAAGGAAACGTCACCTGCCGGGTGCGTGGGGTAGAGGGACTAGAGTGTCAAGGAAACGTCATCTGCCGGGTGCGTGGGGTAGAGGGACAAGATTGTCAAGGAAACGCCACCTGCCGGGTGCGTGGGGTAGAGGGACAAGGGTGTCAAGGAAACGCCACCTGCCGGGTGCGTGGGGTAGAGGGACAAGAGTGTCAAGGAAACGTCATCTGCCGGGTGTGTGGGGTAGAGGGACTAGAGTGTCAAGGAAACGCCACCTGCCGGGTGTGTGGGGTAGAGGGATTAGAGTGTCAAGGAAACGCCACCTGCCGGGTGTGTGGGATAGAGGCACTAGAGTGTCAAGGAAACGCCACCTGCCGGGTGCGTGGGGTAGAGGGACAAGGGTGTCAAGGAAACGCCACCTGCCGGGTGTGTGGGGTAGAGGCACTAGAGTGTCAAGGAAACGCCATATGCCGGGTGCGTTGGGTAGACGGACAAGAGAGGCAATGAAACGCCAGGTGAGTGGGGTAGAGGGACTAGAGTGTCAAGGAAACGCCATCTGCCGGGTGCGTGGGGTAGAGGGACTAGTAAACGCCATCTGCCGGGTCCGTGGGGTAGAGGGACGTGGCGCTGTCTTAATCGGATCGTTGACCGCTTACTTATTATCTTGCGGGACACAGCTGCATCGGCATGCAGGCACGAGCATGCCACACCTTCATTGAATGATGAATTATATTGGACAAAGTTGGTCGATAACTTAAGCCCTTCCAGACATGCGTCTCAACCGTTTAAACTACTACAGACCAATGTATGCGGCAGCTGTGTTTGGCCTTTGATGTGATGATACACAATACCCTCCAAGTCTTGGGATAAAAATAAAGCTTCCTGGTATCAAATATAATATAGGGGACACCCCATAGTTTCCAGACAATCCTTTCCTCTATTTATTTTAACGTATTCACATCAGGCCGCATACACAGCTGATCTTCACAAACAAAAATATATATCTTCAAACTGCTTTGCTATGGGGTACACCTTATAATGAAAGAGGAATTAAATCAATATTAAATTTATTCGCAGTAGTTGAAGTTGCAAACGTTAATAATAATAATAATAATAATAAAAATACCGTTAATAAAACGTTAGTTGTTCCACCATGGGAACCTGTTAAATATGTTAAGCAGACTGGATTTGATACGTCTTGTACTTACTCTGGGTTTCTATAATCTTTCAGCGAGCGATCCAACGCAATCTTATCGCTGGCGACTATATTAAATCCTTCCTTGTCCTGAAGCTCGGCCGCTCTCGCCTTCTCGTCCTTCTCCAGGCTCACGGACATACCCTGCTCCCCTGGGCCTGTTCTGGAGGGCTCCAGTTCCCGGTATGAGAGGTACCGCTCCATCCTCAGCTGCAGTACCGGATCATCTAGACTATCCAACGCCGTGTGGGAGTCCAAGCGCTGCTCCACGCGAACGACAGAGTAGAACACGTAGGCGGAACACAAGAGCGGTAGCAACAGTATATATTTGCATTTCCGTGTCACTTTTCGAGAACAAAATATCACCCTCATCCTGCAATGCTATCCTATCTAACGCGTTAATTGTATATAATTATATATTATATGTAATTTCCTATATGGGTAAGATTGGCTTCCAGTTGAGCTTCGCTGAGCAGTCTTCGGCGGAGGTCCTGTGTGTCCGTTGACATCAGTGCGCCAAGATGCGACACAACACACGCTTAAATGATGTATTGGTCACCAGTCCGTTATGACGTCACATCCGCTGTAAACAGATAAAATTGGTGAAAGTTAGTTAAATGTGAGTTCATATTCCACCGTTTCGTAAACACTACCACCAGCGAAACGTAGGGCAGGCTTTTTTTTCTATAACAGCAACTGCTGCCGCTGGACTGCTATGGCTGAAATGCTTCCTCCCATTTGACGCGTAAAGAGAAATAACGGGCGTCTGCACATGTTCAAATCAATATTTCTTATTTGCACCAGAGGAAAGCGGTATCGATTTGCCCATCCAAGAGGAATAAAAAGGTGGAAAAACTCATTGATCGCGCAGCAGCGTGCGTTCCACATGTCTTAGTCCTAACTCTAGTCCGCCCGACCATCGTTTGTGTCAAGATTGTATCACGATTTCGAGCCGTGTGTAAGCTAATATAATATGTACAACGACGATATAGGCCTAGGCTATAGTTAGCGTTATATATATGCGTATATGTATGTGTGCAAAGGCCAAATAATCGCACCGCCAATTTTCAAAACTGGTGATATGAAAAAAAAAATTTTTTTTATTAATGTTATAAAAACGTTCATTATGCTGTCGTTAATTCTGCACAGTCTCCAAATAAAATGCAAATAAGCATTTATTGAGTTATTTATTCCAATTATTAATACGTCTTAGATGCAGTCTTCGGTGACTTCTTTCTGCGTATAATAAATCATGACGATTGAAAAAATATATATTGGTTAAATTATATTGGTTAAGTTATATTGGTTAAGTTATGTTGGTTAAAAGATCACTTTTTTTCATGTATCGAGAAGGTAGGAGAACCGATTGTTCGCCTTAAGAGAATATCAATGCCAGATAGTGAAAGTTATATGTTCTTCTAACAGAGGAAGTTTTGCGAAATGCGCGTTCATACTAGTAAATCTTACTCCGGAGTACGGGAGAGATATAACCGTGACACTTTATTTGACCGCATGAAACATATATAGCATGAGATATTGATTAATACCCATAGTGCTTATGGCGAGAGAACTGCTTTCGGCGTCAATTTCTTACTTACTCCCTTTTAAGCGCCAGCTTTCTCCTTTTTAGATATTAATTCAGCTCGACGCTAAAAATGTCGCACCACATGACTGTATAAAGTATATATCACATTTCCGTCTCCAATACTTATCGTCAAGAAGAATATGCAAATATATAGCTATATATTTGGTATAATTATATTGTTACACAATTGACCACCAATTCTGAGCACCATAGACAGAAGGCGTGAAAGACGTCTTCAATGTGCCCTTTACGTTATAATTTAGGCTAAAACGTACGCTCGTTATAAAGTGAAACATTCTTCCACAACAGCCATAATTGATGCAGTAATTGTACCATTAACACTCCTCCCCCTAAAACACAAATATATACACATTTTAAATCAATCAGAACTTCCATTGAACTAAATATGTCATATTATATACGCCAGGAGTATCACTAAATAAGCGATATGGTGTAGTCCTTGTGTGCATTATGACTTACTGTCACTCACTTAGTAGCAAGACATAGATATACATATATATGCAGATATATTTGCATATACTTGTATATACGTGTATTAAGCATATAGACCACTCGCCCGAATATGGGCATCGTAACGTTACTCTTGACACGGGATGATTAAGTGGCTTACGAGTGCAAAACTGGAGTCAAACAACATGCACAGATAAAGGACGCAAGCATATAGGGTCTGGACTACGTACCATCATAGCTAGGTCAAAGTTCAATGCGAGCTAGAGACCATGCAGTATAGCCTATGACCAATACGGCTATAGCGTAACTAGGCGTGTAATTAAACCCGGATGTCAAAATCATACACATATACCCAATGGTTGTTATGGCTATACTGAATAACCATAAAATAATATGACAAATTATATATATCTCGATTACGCACTGGTAGGTCTAACTGACACACGAGATCCACGACGAGTTTGTTTACATGCTAAATCGATAGTAATAATATAACGTTGCAGTTTTCTCAAAGCTTTTACTTAAATTGTCATTAGAAGCTTGCATGTATATACATATTATAACAACACAATTGTTATGATAGACATACCTTATCACAACCGGATGTGGTTGACACTCGTGGTTGACAGTTTGCTGCCGTGTTTGCCAATCATTATAGTATAGCAGGCCATAAAGGGCCTGCGGACCGGTGTATGTGCGTGACGATGGAGTGGCTATAGATATTCCAGGCGCCAACTATACCGCGGATGCTATGTAACTCACTCTTGTATATATATATATATCCTCACCAGACTTGCGTGGTAGGTACGTACGCATATAGCGAATAGGAGTCACGCGTCCTAATAGTTGACGGCCTTATAGTAAGTGCACATCTCGATCATTTACATATATACAGAGGGGTGCATAATTGTATGCAAGGTTCTGAGGTTTGTATGTGCTCCCAAGCGTGCAGCAGCTAGCTAGAGGCCGGCTCTTTGAATGCAACGACCTCGTCCAGCTATTAGGCCTAACAAGACATTCAAGGTTCCTTGGGCGCGCAGTCTCAGTCTCTCTCTATATATCAATTGCTAGCGTGCTGTATATGTAGTGATGGTCCAAGCTGGCGACCGTATACGCACATCATGCGTGTAGAAGTTCCATGACCAGTGTAATGTATCGACTGGAAGCCATGCCGGTTTCTGTAAGGCCCCCAGTGTGAAAAAGTATCGAGCCGTGTCTCTCGCTACGTTATACCGCACCAGGAGGATGCGACTCGCATTGCACACCGTTTAACATATACTTATATGTTATGATGGTTGCATGCATTGAGGAGAGAGCGTACGATTGTGACTTGAATGGGTCGTGGAGGAGAGAACGGAGGGGGTGGAGGGCTGCGTCATTATTTGGCAATCGAAACCGCGTATATATAAGTGTGAAACTTATCACATACGTACCTATAGTGGTAATATAGGTTTACGGTGGATGTGCGTTAGCGTGTGCAGGGGTGGATCCAGGAATTTAAAAAGAGGGGGTTCCGAACTTGCGAAAGGCTGGTGGGGGGGGGGGGGGAGTGTTCTTCCTCAAAAAGGATGGGTGGGTACACGCCTCAGATGGCCTAAATTTTGCATTGAAAAACGGCATTCTTCCGGCGGAGGGGGGGGGGGGGGTGGGGGGTCTGGACACCCCTGACACTCTAAAGTACGACTGGAAGTTCAATGGAAAATAACGACCCTGGACACTGAAAATATGAAACATAGGCACTGGAGTCCACCCCCCCCCCCCCCTCCCCCGCGCTCGCTCCTTTCTAGACCCCCACTTGAGCACGAAGCCGCTACCCGGGGGGGGGGGGGGGACTTCACACATTCCTTCGTTTGGGTGGGTTCTGCGGTAAGTTTTGTTACCTCCAAAACCTCGCAAGGGGCGTTTCATATCGAAAGTCCGCTCGGAAGGGGCGTTTTATGGCCAAAATCCACTCGAATGGGATTGTTTTTTCCGTTGACCCGTTCTTTGTTGCAGTTCCATGCATACCCGCTCGATAAACATATTTTTCACGGCACACCCGCTCGGTTTACTCTTTTTCCCGCCAAACACGCTCTGTGAACGCACATTTTCACCCCCCCCCCCACCCCCCACGGTCGCAAGTTTAAAAATATCCGATCTATAGGGTATCTTTTTCATCACAAATCTCTTTCATCATTAATATCCGCTCTATAGGGATATCTTTTTCATCACAAATGTCCGCTCTATAAGGGTATCTTCTTCATGACAAATGTCCGCTTTCTCAGGCATCAATGGGCACCCGCGGAACCCCCCCCCCCCCACCACCACCAGGTTTGTATAACACTGCCCCCCCCCCCCCACACCCTCCCCCCGGGGGCCGTTACATGATAAGGCACGAAGCCAATAGGCGCCTTTCTTGGTGATTGTTTACCTCTCAATATCATTTTGAGAAGGGATCAATAAATATCATATCAAATTATTATATTGTCCAGCCTGTCTTTTATCATGGAAAATGCAAGAGATGACGTAAGCGTAATCGGTTTCATTCAACAAACACCGGCACACATTGTTTTATGACTTACCGCTCCGTCGACTGTAGGCCAACCACTAGTTGCTGATACACCTAGAAAATACCGAGGCTCTATGACATGTTTGTTACTTTGTCGATGAACAGTGAACTGTTTTCTCTCCAACAAATATCATATGAACACAGCGTGTCGATCTGTCAATTTTTCTGTCGAAATGTGGCCAAGTTTTGTTACTTATTATCTGTGGATAGCGAAGCGTGTTTCGTTTGAAACGTATTCACTTTAACAAAATAAACATAAATAAATCGAAACTAACTTACCTATACGACTAAACGGCATTATATTTGCCATGCAATCCTCACGCTATTACTATTATTACCAGTTCAATTTAAGTTTTAGCTTACCTCACATATATGCTGGGCGTTAACAGGTCGGTTTGCTTCTTCGGTTTAATTCGAATAACACTTACAACGTTCGAAGTAAAATGTTTAGCGCTTGCAATTGCCAAGCCTTCCCACATTTTGTGAGAAAGTCGCCTTCTTTACGCCATATAAGTTAAGTAAATATCAGTATATCGTGACCAAGAAACGGCACGCGTAGCTAGGCAACTAGCCGGGCCATTTAAATCAATAACCACAATTCTTTTGTGTGCGACGTCATGTTTCATTGTTTTACGCCATGTAACTATGGCAACGATTGTCTATAGAAAGGGCCAAAGGGCGGTTTTGGTCAGATTACAGGATTTCAGCGGCCTTCAGATTTAATGCTAGATCTAGTGTACTAGTTAACACACCACGAGCGCTTTACTTCTTTGTTTATTATTAGCCCCCACGCGGTCATCTCCACTAAGCCCCACCTCTCATAGTCTCTATATAGCAACGAGTATGCAACAAAAAACCGGCGCTGCCAATACCGCCTCAACTTCCAAGTCCCACGGCAAGCTAAAATGCCATTATCCCACCATACGTCTCCATTTCCAACATCACAAATAGTTTATCTTCTTAACTAAACTTAGTTTAGATCATAATATTCGCAGTTGAAAACAGTGTTTTCCATTTTTATTCTTGTCATATATTAATCTCCAATGACAAGTCAGACGCGCGTCATATCATAGTATTTACATATTAACTTGCAGTCACTGTCTTTTAAATAACAAGAACCTAAAACATCGGTTAAAAACCAGCAAATGTATTATGCTTTTAGCTGTAGCCGACTCGGACAACTGTACACGCGTATTATGGTGCAGGTCATCTTAAGACGCGGATATAGACACCTTCACACCTATATTGTAGTACAGGTCATCGCAATGCGCCGATTTGGACACCCTCACACCTATATTGTGGTACAGGTCATCGCAATGCGCCGATTTGGACATCTTCACGCCTATATTGTGGTGCAGGTCATCGCAGCGCGCCGATTTGGACACCTTCACACCTATATTGTGGTACAGGTCATCGCAATGCGCCGATTTGGACACCTTCACACCTATATTGTGGTACAGGTCATCGTAATACGCGGATTTGGACACCTTCACACCTATATTGTGGTACAGGTCATCGTAATACGCGGATTTGGACACACGCACACCAATAGTGTAGTGCCGGTCATAATGCGCCGATTTGGACATTTTCACACCGATATTGTGGTGCCGGTCATAATGATCCGATATGCGTACCTGCAAATATATATATTTATATATTCTATCTATATATCCAATATATTAGATTAATCTTCACGTTAATGTAAATAACCAGATTGAGATAACAGTCATTACTGTGAAACCTGCTTCATGGATAATGTACTCAGAAGTATAGTACAATTTATCAATGTCTTTGGAGACGTTGGTCAGTACAGTGACACTTAGCATGCAAACCATGTGTCAGTGTCAGCCACGCTGTCGACCACGTGCTACAAGCTACAGCGCCACTGATATTTAACGACCAAGTGTCATAAGCGATTTCCTCTCTTCCACCTCCTGCTGCAGGAATTTCAAATCAGATTTAAAATAAGTTACCAGTCCATCGGCATTTCAACTTCACTGAAGTACTGTTTATTTATAGATAAATATAATTGTTGTAATATTGCTCACTCGGGAAGATCCAATAAGTCTAATGTAAAACACTGAACCTTATCAACGCAGAATAATGGTATAAATATCTGTCAATTTCTGAACATTTATACCATTTGTGTATAAGAATCTCTATAGATAACAACTGTTTACGTCCAGTGGTAACAGCAACATTTAAATATGCATGTTTTAGCAGTATTACGTCGGCGGAATATGTTCTGTAGACGTTTCGCCCAGTACATAAGGCCATATGAAGTCAAACATGCCTTGAGAATAGGCAATTGAGGTATCAATAGGGACTGGTAAATAGAGAGATACATGACTGACTGGTTGGCGTGTAAACATAGGCTGGCCAAACTGTCTGATAATAAGCCATTACCTTTTTTGGTAAATTCACTCTTTACAATCGCATGTGAGGCGTTAGTCTGATGAACTGCATACACCACTCGATAATAATCTATTAACGGCCACGGAACAATAAACGGTTAATCTTTGTTCTTGTAGAGAGTTAAGGCGAACACGGATTTTCTTAACAACCAAACTAACGAAGTTCAGTTTACGTCATCACAACCTCAAGAGATAAATTCTTGACTCCTTACTTTAGTATAACAACTAAGTTATCCAACCAGCCTTCTATAATGCGAAAGATTGAAACAAAATGCATGAGGATCCGTGTGTGGCTGTCCCTATCCTTTTACACTCTGGTTGATATTCACCAGGTCTGTTTGATAATACTTGCTAAAGGTTCATTCCGCAGATTCGAATTTGATACACTTACACACCTCTACGACAGGACCCAAGGAATGAAAATCTTGCCCTCGAGGTTGTGATGCAATTAATGATATTTTGGACCAGTTCTATGGCTTATTATTCTATACAGGCCTCAGGTTAACATTAATTTATCAACTGGCTCTTCACCATAAATCGTATTAACGCGACCTTGTAATATAATGATCCCCATAGAACACTTTCTTTTAGAACTATTCATATCTACTGATTAGAATACGACTAGTTATAATATCAGATATCTCAGATTCAACATTCGCCTCTAAACTTATGATGTAAACGTGTGGAGCTAAAATATGTGCAGATATACGTATATCAACGCATCCTTGGCAGCGATGTCAAAGCAGTTTTTGTTCTTTCCTTTTCTTCACAACATCCGCCAGATGTTTGAATCTTGCCACGCAGTCCTCCTGTTTAAGCCCAAAAGAAAGAGATATGTGAGTCATTCGAATAACAAATAAATAAGATTTTAATCTGCCGAAATGCACGTAATTCATTTACAGGTGTATATCAAAAAAAAGTTTATATTAACCATTAAAAAAAGGGATTTTTCCCGTGGCAACCGAAGCGGAGAAAACACGATAGCGCAAAATATTAACTAGACATAGAAATTTCCCACCCATATGCTATCAATTATTTCCCAGCCATATTGTATCTATTATTTTCCAGCTATATTTTACCAATTATTTTCCAGCCATAATTCATTCATTCATATTCAGAAGTATTTAATTCTGGGTGATTTACCTTGGTCTTGCCGGAGATGTGCTGCGCGATCTTCTCCCATCGTTCTGGCGTGCTCTTGGGGTAGTTAGCCAGCGCCCACTCCAAGATCTTCTGCTCCGGCTGCGTCCACACCGCCCCGTCCTCCGCCGCCGGAGAGGGACGACAGCCACAGGACTCCCCAGCGGCCTTGACCTCCCCACAGGCCGCGCATTGCCTACTAGCAGAGTCCTTGGGAGGCGCGACCGACTCCAGACGAGCGCTCGGCACTCGTCGAATGAGATTCCGAGATTCCGATTCACCGCCATCTTTAGACGGTCTAGACTTAGTCAATTCGCTCGCGGGGATTGAGTCTCCGCTGGGTGAGGAGCCGTTTTGTGCAGCGTGTGACACTTGTGACGTCATCGGGGGCGCAGCTGCGCGCGGCCGGTGGCGCCGCTGTTTTGCCGCCATTCCCGCAGCAGACGACACTTTGAAAGCGCCCTCGTAATCAGCGTTCTGTTCGTCGTCCGCTATCTCTGCGGTCGGCAGCCGATCAGCTGTGGTCGGCACATCTTGTATGGATTGGCCTTTCTTTAACGCGAGTGCTTCATCGATAGATCCCGTTATACCTGCAAAACAACCCCACACAAGCGATACATTAGCTGTTGTATAACATTTATTACTATTTTTTTTAGAAATAAATTTCGTTTGTGAATCATCATCAGCAACGCTGGAGCAATTCCCTGATATCATTGGTTTACAATGACAAAAGTGATTTATTAGTTTGTACTACATTAATTTTTAGGGGACTTTAATTTAACATTTTAATTACGTGCATGGATTACTATGACCCGGGTACATATCTAGAGTATCAGAAATGAAACTCTTTAGAAATCGTAACACGAAATACATTTGGATAAAGCAAGAACTATCCGTAAGCCAGGGTTATGGGTCGTAGCTCTCTTAGGGGACCAGCCTCAAAAAAGATTTAGAAACCATACCATCACGTCACTACGGTACCTTGCGCAGCCGCCTCGACGGATTTATTATAATCAGATTTCAATGTCTTCGCCTGCGAGATAACCTGAAATAAATAAGCATTGTATATCAATCACGAGTGTGAAAACCATGTGCTAAAATGTGCAAGAAAGAAGAAGACTTTAACTGGCCTACATGATACAAATTACAGATTTAAAGATAACGATGCCCCTTGTTGTTGCAAACAATCGGGCAGCATAGCCCACGTATAACCCTGTTTATTATTATTTTTTCAGCAATCGATTTATTTGATACTAACATGTTAAACATGTTAACCGGCTTCAGGTCTCGCCAAATACCGGCATCAAACAACATAGAAATGAGCAATTCGTGAGCGATACGCCGGCCGGCTGACCAGCCTTAGTGCTGAGGCCCACTGGACGCGAAAGGCGACGGAACCGAGGCGACGCGGTTCGGACGCGTTGCCCAACGCCCACTGGACACCACTCGTCGCGCGGTGGCCAATTTTTTTTAGCCACAGCCGACATGTTAAAGATGATGCGCTGCATAATGCTGAAATTCTTTCTGATTGGCTGAAAGGTCGACGGCGCACCGACCGACGACCGAAACATATAACAGGTCCTATCTCAAGGCGGAGCCGCGACAGCAGCGCGCCGGCGCCGTGAGCATTGGGCGTCAGCCAAGTGAAACTCGAAATTCGACGGTTCTATTTTCGGTCCCGGGTCAGTTCCATCGCCGCGCCACCTACCGCGTCCAGTGGGCGTCAGCACTAACATATAATCTCTGACACGCGAGACAGGTCACCCGTGGCTACCCACCTCCTTGGGGGACCGGCCGAGAAGGTCGCCTATCTTCTCCCAGCGGTTCATGGAGCCCCCCGGGTATTTCGCCACAGCCTTGGCCAGCATGACTAGTTCCTCGTCCGTCCACGGCGCGCCCGCCTGCAGGGAACCAGCCATGTAACATTAATTAATCAAGGATTTGAAACTCCACGGTTTGCTCTTCTTTATGGAATGAACAACAAGATATTACAAACATTACTCGGAAGTTTTAAATTCCATGATCTCTGCAAATTCTACAAGAAACCATGTTATCTGTCTCATTCATCCCTATAATCCGTCTGCCCGCCACGGCGCAAGACTCAAGTGTATTAGTAAAGAATAATACTCTGATACTTTGAAACTCAACGGTCTGCCAAGGGATCAGCTTGTCCCTCTCATTCTTATATAGCTTGAAGCGCCGTGGTCGACATACCCAGAACTAATCAGTAAAGTATAATACGCATGATGATCTACCTGATGAAGACTCCCTATCTGGCATTTCATCCCAAAGAGTAGGGGGTTACCCTGGGGACACGGATCCACCCTCCCTTCCTTCTCCCATTGACGCGATACGACCAGAGTTGGTCCCTAGCGTCCTGAATATACAACCAACCAACCCTTTCTGGCACTGACCTTTTTCTTCTGCAGCTGTTGCGGCGGGGCGGCGGTGTCGGATTCCAGTGCGGTGTACACCACGGGGGCCTGGCGCGGCAGGACAGCCTCTTGGTGCTCAGGACCAGCCTCAGCACGCTCCGCCCGCCGCTGTTTCCGCGCTCGCTTCTGGGCCTCTGTAAGATGAGGGGGGAGTGTAGGTGGGTGGGTAGGGGGTCGTCAGTTGGAAAAAACTTATATATATCCATCCTAATCTGTGACTCTACGAATAGTTAAACGGTCCACGCGGCCCAGCCGGTTCGAACAAAATTTTCTATTTTATTTTACTTTTATTTTAAATTTTAATCTTTATACAATTATAAGAACGGAAATGAATCTTTATCAGTATAGAAAATGTATCATCCATTTGGAAAACACTTTTTCATAGATTAATCTTCGCAGATTTATCTTAATCAATCTAAGTCAGCTTCACTCCAAGATACATCGCCTACAGCAATCAGATACTGTTCGGGTTGGCGTTAATTAAAGGGTGAATTGCTTATGAAAAATTTATCTCGCTGTCAGCATCTTGTCTCAATCAGACAGCCATCACATGGCCACCTACCCGCTTCTTCCTTGGCCTGCTCTATCAGTCGGAGCTCCTCCTGTCTCTCCTCCTCCAATCGGAGAAGCTCTTCCCGCTCCTCTCGCCATTTCTCGCGGGTGTGCATGATCCACATCGGCAGGGCGACCACAGCCAGATAGATACCCCTAAATATCACCATGATAAAAGTGAGCATGTGGAAATGGCACAGCACGACACATTCATCGCCGAAGAAAACATAAATTACCGCACTTCTGCCGGCCCTTGAAGCTACGGTACTAAAAATCAGACGATTTTAAGACAACTTCAGACGCTAACAAGATTATTATTTTACACGAAAAGCCCCACGACCTCTTGGCAATTGTATTCATAATCAAAATCAAATCAAAAATCATTCAGAAAATGTATTTGGTGAGCGGCCCTATTTTCGTTATTCGCCGAGAATACAGTCTCAAAATATTCGACAAGTGTTTGCGTAGGGTTCATAAACACGGCTCCTGTGGTTTTGAATATATACCTAATGTTAAGTTATCTAAGCACGAATTACGCCTCCCCGAAAATTTACACATTAGAAGTAACGCGTATATCTCCCTCACATATTAGGTGGATGATTAAGACACAGATCCAAGCTGGCGTCTCACCTTCCCAGTTTGAAGGGCAGGAGGTCGAGGAATCGAGGCCGCGGTATAGTCTCGAGCTCCTCTTGTATGATCTCCTCCATCTCCGCCTCCCGGGCAGCCTGAATCTTACCCTTCCGACCTCGCTTCTCCCTCTCTCTGCCGGGCTTCGAGCGGAATACCTCCTCCTAAAATACAACAATTTAATTACAGTTACTCAAACAGCAACATTTTACCTTTCAAAATGTTTTGAATGGAAATGGTGTATTTTGTGACTTTGTGTGTTCATTGTCAAGAACACAACCAATTATACACACAAAATAAGAGGTCATGTTGTTAAGCTACGTTTTACGGCCAAACTGGTCTCTCTCGCGTAGAAAAGTGTGGCTTTCTTTCTGTTGACTACGTCATCTATTTCTCCAAAGAAAATGTAGGTGGAACCCTCGCAATTGCAATAATCAATTCAAATAAAATCCATGCAGATCAATTCTACTGAGTACATATTTATGTTTATTGATGATGAAACCGAAATAGGATCTGTCTTTATCTATCGCTTCGACGTCCTGGAGGGAAGGGGGGAGGGGGGACTGCTTGGCCCAGTTAGCCTTCATGTACACAAATGTGGCCTAATACAGCAACTTTCATTTCTGTCTCTACACATACTTAGATAATTATATAACCTTACATTTGTTACCCCAGCAACACTGTCAAATAAGTACACAAATGTACACTTCGCAATCAGACACGTTAACCTCACAGTTGATTATTAATAACTATAAGAGTAAGTTGCGCAATGGTATAAATGAGTCAAATGAGTCTGGCGGTATTACGGTACTCAAATTGGCCTGCAACTGCACACCCACCTCATGATCACGCACCGGCCGTTCTACCTGTTACGGACCCGTCCCTATGTCTGCAAACCACCACCCTTTACAACGCAAAATCCCAACTTTCCTACGTTAAACAAACCGTCCATTAAAGAATCTGTATAACAACTTTTATAAAAGAGGAAGGGACTCACAATTTCGAATCTCTTCTCGAAGTAGATGGCCCAGATGACGAGGAAGTGTCCCCCAGTGAGGATTAACAGCAGCAGGATGCCCAGCTCCAGTAGCCCCATCTTGCGGACACGGCGGTAGTAGTAGACCGGCTGACGCCAGTCGGGAAGGCCGTTGACCAGCACGGCATTGTATCTGTTACACACACATGGGGCAAGGTTAACATAGTGTGAACAGTTTGATATCATGGCATTGTATCTGTTACACACACATGGGGCCAGGTCAACACTTATAGTGTGAACAGTTTGATATCATGGCATTCTATCTGTTACACACACATGGGGCCAGGTCAACACTTATAGTGTGAACAGTTTGATGTCATGGCATTGTATCTGTTACACACACATGGGGCCAGGTCAACACTTATAGTGTGAACAGTTTGATATCATGGCAGTGTATCTGTTACACACACATGGGGCAAGGTTAACACTTATAGTGCGGACAGTTTGATATCATGGCAGTGTATCTGTTACACACACATGGGGCCAGGTCAACACTTATAGTGCGGACAGTTTGATATCATGGCAGTGTATCTGTTACACACACATGGGGCCAGGTCAACACTTATAGTGTGAACAGTTTGATATCATGGCAGTGTATCTGTTACACACACATGGGGCAAGGTTAACACTTATAGTGCGGACAGTTTGATATCAGGGCATTGTATCTGTTGCACACACATGGAGCCAGGTCAACACTGCTTGTGTGAACAGTTCAATACAAGTCAGCACTATTACTGGTACCACCACTTGTAAACATATTTGCAAAAATATTGTTGGAACAGTAGCAAGCTATTTTAGTCATTACAACATCGCAAAATACATGATAACTTACTGCTGTCTTCTGTTGTCATCTTTCAGAACTTCATAGATAGCCACTAGCTGGTAAACAAAGAAATAGAATATAATGAAGAATTATATTCACATGCTTTAGTTTGCACAAACAAACATAACCTCTCATTACCAATGCGACATTGTAATATTTTATGGATCAGTAAAATAGCAGGATGTGCGTCAACATGTAGCATTGTTTGCTACACATAATCTTCCGCGAATGCAGCCTTTCTTTACACTAGGGTCTTTATCTATCCAAACTGTATTTATAATGAAGTTCTTGTACTAGTAATTCCATGTGACAAACATACATATTATTCATAAGAGATACAGTAGTCAGTTTGGAAGGTTCTTCTCAATACATACCTGTCTGAATTTCTCTTCTGCATCTTCATCTTTGTTTTTATCTGGATGAATTTGAAGTGACTTTTGTCTGTAAGCTTTTCTTATTTCTTGTGATTTAGCACTCTGCAAGATATAGAACAAAAGCATTTCGCCTATATGAACCTATATCCAACCGAACCACTGCTTGCACGCACTGTATCGTCCGCCTTGGATGTATCAACGTTGTCGCTCTGAGATGTGTCAACGCTATTGCATGTGTCAACACTACCGCTGGGTGCTTATCACCTTATCCCGCGCATAATATCGCTTTCGGGTGCTTATCCCGCATGGTGACCATGTCTGCAACGGGCTACCTGGCTTGGTAACAGTAATAATATTTTTTCCAACGCATTATCGCTCGAAAC
Source organism: Arenicola marina (assembly GCA_964019135.1). Classification (NCBI taxonomy): domain Eukaryota; kingdom Metazoa; phylum Annelida; class Polychaeta; family Arenicolidae; genus Arenicola; species Arenicola marina. The sequence continues at coordinate 21,185,013 of OZ025259.1, read as the reverse complement.
GTCATCAAAACAAACAAATCCCGTACTGTCTCGCGTCCACAACTTCCCATCAGTAGCAAATTTTGTCCACTGAAGGTACGTTACATGACGAACAACGGGCGGGAAACAGCCCCTTTTTTTACTCAATCAATGTGTGAGCTCGGGCCTTAGTTTCACTATATTCGTTTATTAGCGTGCTTTAGCCGCAATTTGAGTATTCTGTACAAACAAAATACTGTCATACTGTTATTTCTTTCACTCATTAGTAAGAACGCTAGACGTCCCGCGAGCGGAGCGGCTAGTACCATTAAATATTTAAGAGTATTGCAAAGTTATCTGTTTGTTGTAAAGCCAAACATTTATTGATAAACCTTTAAGCATTAACCTCTCTTTCATCTTCCTGATAACTATTCAGTTAAATCAGTCAAACAAATTAAAGATATAGCTAATATATTATGGATAATCATAATGTTATATCTTAAGATATTAGATATATTCATAACATATTTTTGTAAAAAAAATTAAGACACAAGTGCCAATCTACAATTTCTTACATTCAAAATTATACAGGTAAAGCACCAATAAGCAGTGGTACACAGAGTTTAAACTTTATACAGGAAAATTTGAATATGATATATTATTTAGCCACAATTTTATTATTTTGCTACCTTATCAAATAAAATTCTCCTGGCAAGGAAACTGAAGTGGAAATAGGAAAAGACTCTTGAAAATAGTAACTGTTATACCCCGGACCTAAACTTAGCAGGTTTTAAAACCCTAGACCCCTGATAACATTTTATGATGCTAGTGTTTTTCTAAGGTACTCACCATATAACTAATTTGTCATTTCTGTGCTAGGAGTTGCACTGTGTATAAGTCGCATCTACCAATTTTAAAATTATGTCAGTATGAACTACAAGTTAAGGAGGGAAGTAGCTGGAAGGCAGAGGAGGGCTATGAGAGAGGCCCAAGTCTGTATATAGTTTACTTAGGCTTTGCTTATATAAGTTGCATTGGCATATAAGTTGTACCCCTCGAATATGAAGTCAAAGCTCAGACTTGTACAACAAAAATTATAGTACTGCTGCTATCTTATGCCCTTCTATAATATTAATGGAATGGATATGATATATTATTGTTATAAATTTATTAGTCTTTAGATCTCTTGGTGGTACTCATCACTATTAGATCTAAGTAAATATTATACGTATAATCATTCATCAAAGAAAGTCAACTAGTTTAATTTTTTAAACTGTCATTTTATACTTGCTATTAGCCCCAAACTTGTGGCATTGTCAGGCAGCGAGGGAGATAAGACTGGAAACCTGGCAGGGGTGTAGCTAGCCGTACGCACATACCTACGTATATAGACATTAGGCGGGGCAAGCATGTACATTCTTGTTGTTCTGGATCAGTTTTTTATTTCATCTGCAGAAAGTGCATACACTTGCTCAAGTCTCTGCCTGCACCCCTCCCTGCCTATTCAAATTGGTATGTCATGGAACCAACTTACCGTCAATTAATTTCAGAACTTTTATTGGCATTAAAAAGTAAGCACCGTAAACTGCCTATTTCAAGCCGCAAACCCCAACTTTGGCCTCCAAATCAGATTGGCAGGTACCCAGAACCATATTCCCAGAAAACTATATATTATAATCCGCATCCAGACTTTGGCCTCTTTACCCACTCCCCCCCCCCCTGTATCCCTGCTTAATCCCATCCCATCAACCAAAACAATTCATTGTTTATACAAGCGACCACTAATGACAACATTCAGCTCACCCTCTCAGATCGCACCTCTTATCAAGTATCACACCAGTGGCTGGCTCTCCTGGCCCCTACTAAGCCAATTAATTGTTTATACAAGCAGTTGTGACTACTAACAACATTCAACTCTCCCTCTCTGATCGCAGCTCTTATCAAGTATCACACCAGTGGCTGGCCCTCCTGGCCCCTACCAAGCCAATTAATTGTTTATACAAGCAGTTGTGACTACTAACAACATTCAACTCTCCCTCTCTGATCGCAGCTCTTATCAAGTATCACACCAGTGGCTGGCCCTCCTGGCCCCTACTAAGCCAATTAATTATTTTGCAGTTGTGACTACTAACAACATTCACCTCTCCCTCTCCGATCGCAGCTCTTATCAAGTATCATACCAGTAGCTGGCTCTCTTAGCTCTTACTACATGTTTATGAATCACTGTCGTACCTACCCAGTATCCAGTTTCTATCTGGCACAATTAACTTATTGCATTTGGTGCTAGGCCGGCGGCAGCCATATCAATTTACACCTCCTGAAACCTTGCCCTATGATCATTAGTCTGTAATAGGTGTGGGCTGCGTCGCGTGGCAGTACATAGTAATAAATAATACAACTGTAAGTAGCTAATTTTCAGTCTTGATTGCCACAGTAACACAATACCTGAGAAAAGAACAACTTACAACGTAGCTTTCAAGTTGAATTATCTCCCAATTTAATGACTAGTATGACTTTGTAATGCAATAAATTAGTTTGGCAACACCAGTAATATTACTCCTTCCCCCCTCACACATACTTTTCTCGCCACACTCACTTGAAATCAGCAAAAGGCCCTATTTAAAGCTGCACCCTGATTTGTGATTCAAACCCAGAAAGCAGAACCTACAACTTCCCAATATAAGCTGTAGCTTCAAATAGGCAGTTTACGACAGTTATGGATTGGCCTAGGCTAAGAGTATGAATTAGAAAGCTTCTCAGTACAGCATACCACAACTATATTCAAGATAGATCATGGCCTCGAAGAGAATATAAATTGATCTCCGGTCGCATCCCCCAGCTGTTCCCTCCCCTATCTCGCCACAACAACCGGTCCACCTTCATGTCCCTTACTTAGTCCTTACGCTACAAATTAATATAAGTAGTACGAATGCAAAACATCCGCTTTTATCGCTCATGTTTTTCAGCGTCCTAACCTGATCGACACCAAGAACTTCATAAAAGTTCTGATTGATTTCTTCTACAAGATCAAAGAGTTCCAATTCTTCATTTTCCCAGCACGCAACTTGAGCTACTTGGCAGAAAATTATTAATATTGCCACTCCAGCTGCTTGTACGCCTAGATATGTGGCCATTTTTCCGACTGACTGGTGCTGCCCTCTGCTCGGAGCTCCTACAGCGCTCCGCCTTGATAGATGGCGCTGCCGCAGGTCCCGCGCTGATATGGCGCTGCATTGATGCGGCAGGCCCTGTCAGAAGAATGGCCCCAGAGGGGCTTTTTCGACACGGCGACACAGCGATTTTTAAAATCGACAACGTGACATTGGGGTTGTCTTAGAATCGACATGCGACATAAGACTTAGTGACACGGCGACATGGAACTTTTCTTAAAATCGACACGCGACATGGACCTTTTCTTAAAATCGACACGCGACATGGACCTTTTCTTAAAATCGACACGCGACATGGCTACCCCCCCCTCAGGGGCCCTAGAAGAGGGCACCACAGGCGCTGCAGAGGAAAGGGTGTTATGAGAGATCGAATAGTAATCCCCGACATAATCTCTGGTGTTATAAACTATCTTTGAGACGATGGAGGGGCGGGGGGGAGGGGGGGGGAAGTGGTCGTAGAGCGGCATCACACGCCATAATGTATATGTATTTGGCGTACGATACAAAAATATCTAATTAATTTTTGCCCTTAATTTCCACTGATACTTCCCTGTCAGCCCCTCCCCTACGCCCGGTGAGCATTCGTCGTGCCATGCACATTACCCTCTTGACCCCCCCCCCCCGTCCCCGTCCCCTCATCAACACTGCCTTCTTCACTCTTGGTTTTTGCACCATGCAGTCCCATGTATAATTTCCGGAAAATAATCATGAGAGTTAGGCGGAATAATAATTAATGAGTGCGCTGCTTCCACGTTCACGTTTGGTGGAGTAAACTGGGGGGGTAATCTCTACCAAAACCTGTCGACTTCTCTCCGAAACCGGAAGGGGTCGCACCGGGCGGCGGCGCACCCATCAAGCAGGTGGGGTGGGGGGCGGAGGGGTGGGGGGGCAAGTGGGCAACACTTTATATCATATGACATTACACATTTTTAAACCCACACATGATATATATATATATATGGTGTCAAATCTATGGTATTATTTAACCAATTCCAAAATTCACACCTGATGAGCAACACTGATGTTTGGCTGATTATCACTTGTCATGCAATATAGAAAGTTCGGATGGAAAGATAAACCTTAATCTGAATGCGATGTTCATAGTGCCAAACTCACAATGACAACGCACAATAATAATGCAAGGTTCAGGTTCCATCGGATTTAATCATAATACGACACGACAGGTCCGCGGCATGATCGAGCATACGGTACCCATAATCGTATGTGCATAATCGAGAATGGCATGTTCATGATGCAGATTTGGCATGTTCATGATGCAGATTTTTTTAGAAATACCGTGATCGTAGTATTAGCAATCAGTCCCCCCCCCTCCCCCACCCCATAAGTCAGAGATTACCTTAGGAAATGACAGGATTTGAGCGGGGGAGACAAGCAGTGGCGGATCAAGGGGGGGGGGGTAGGGGGGTTGCAACCCCCCCTTGCATGGGAACCAGAACATACAACATACATGTCAACATACATGTTAAAGTCCCAAGTCTTCAGAGAGCAGCCCCCCCCCGCCCTTGGAAAACTTAACATACACTGTTAAAGTCGGGTTCTCCAAGCCCAAGCCCCCCCCCCCCCCGGTCACAAGTCTTCAGAGCAGCCCCCCCCCACCCCCCGTCGCAAGTTTTTCAGAGATCACACCCCTCGGTCGGAAGTTTTCAGAGAGCAATCCCCCCCCCCCCCACTTGGCTAATTCCTAGATCCGCTCCTGACAAGAATAACAAGAAGTAAAGCTTGCATAAAGACTCAAACGGGAAAGGCAAGCATACTGAAATGCAGGTCACTGCGTCAGTAAGACCGAATATGTAAGACTTTCGAAACAAACGGACACAGGGTGTTAAACGTTCTTAGATTAGAGTTCGAGGTCTGGACTTAGGTCTTATACTACTGTTATTGCTTTATATGGCATTCATGATCAGACGTCCGTGCATACATATAGGCCTGATATACATGTACCATTGCATGAAGAAGTCTTTATTATGTTTACAAGGGCTGTTGATTGAGAGCAGCAAAGTCATGTCAACCAGAGACCGTGTCAACCGTGGCGAGGCTTATGTATGCTGGACTTTAGTCAATGGGGAGATAAAACAAGATAAACGAGATGATAGCAGATATATAGACGTCATTTAGTCGTAAACCCAGATAGAAGGTCAGACAGGCATTTCCACCAAGAGGTGCGGTTCAGACGTAGGAGTGACACGAAGCATAGATCGGGAGAATGCAGTGAAAGTGATAGCTATATATCATGCAATGTACTCATTGAGACGCCAACGCGTTGTTCAACAGGAGCAAAACAACCGCATCATTGATATCACGTACCGAGAATGACGTTATCTGGTTATCGCAAGATTAGATCGGCCGTCGGCAGGACTACGTATGAACTATATAGCATTCAAGACTGGTGAACCTTCTCTCTAGCTAAGCACTCAGAGGCAAGGACCGTGGTGCCTGTCATAACCTTGATATCAGGCCGAGACAAGAGCAGCAGATATTATAACATTCCGCTGAGAAACATCAAGGTATAGAAGTTGAAAGTAGTATTTTTATTCGAATTTATTGCTGCAGCTAAAGGCGAAAATGATATTGTTTACGACATGATGGACATAATGACATTATAACACGCACGATTCGAGGCCGCTATATCTGAGTAACATATATCCCAGAACGGATGTATGTGTTTTGTATCTAAAGTTTTCGTGCCACCCTCCGATGTGTGGTCATGCCTAACCTGCGATGATCGTGTATGTCTTGGTCCTAGAAGTTTTCTGAGTCACGAGAGCAAATAAACATGAGCTTCGTCATTCTTCCTGGTAAGGACTGAAGTAGATACCAGACGCGTCTTCGCTTGTACCGTACGGGCATAACCGTTTGAAATCCAAACCGAAAGGTGGTAGAGCATATATGTACATGTGCGACACAAGTTCATCATAATATAATCGTTGCAGGCACGCAAGATTGTCCAGCATGGATTACTAATTACTATCCGGAAAGACTCTCTAACCCAAAGGGACGTTTGGTTCAGTCACTTGAACTTTACGTGTGGCTGGATTCTGATACCGCATTATCTTGATATATCTTCGGTCTTTGGATGCCAAGACGATATCGTCTCACGCGGTGAATGCCCTCTGGGAGCATGACGGTACAGACGTTACCTGGGGTGTACTGACTATTGGAAATGCACGGTCGTTACTGTAAAGAACGGTCATTGACATTGGTGAGACAAAACCCCGTTTGTTATGTAAATACTTTGTGTTATATATGCGTTGTGTGGATCTGATTTACCAAACACAACTGATTGAAGCTCGTGAAATTGCGTCAATGAGACGACCAGCTCCGGGATAACGGAATAAAGCAACACACATTGGAGAGCCATGTCAGAATCCGGTTGCCCTGGAAACGCAACGACTTCGGAATGCTCGGGTAAGAAAATGCATGTATGTTATTGCTCCCTTTGTACAAAGGAGTTTGTACGTAGATATATGGCTGGTAAGATGTAAAGTACTGAGCCTATAACAGCCAGGCAATAATGATTAGAAATAGGTAGCAGTAGCAGTTAACAGTAACAGTTTAGAACCGAGAAAGATCGGAATAAAATATGAAATTCGGAATGGTATTATTAAAATGGGTATATATTAAGTATTCACACCAGGAAGTAAAAAATGGAGATGGGAGATGGGCAAGGGGCAGGTGGTCGTGTTTTCAGATCACGAAGAAGAAATTTCTTTATTCTCAGGTCACGATGAATTAAAAAAGAGAACTACCCGCATGCAAAGGAAAGGCGGACGCATGTTATAAATTGGCGATTTCCCAATTCACGGTTATTTAATATTAAAATTTTCAGATGAATGAAAATCCTTGATCACGAGGGTCGGCTAATACTCCATTTTCAGTTCACGGTGAAATGAAAAGTCCATTCCCGAGGAGCGTAAATACCCCTTGCCCCCACCCGCCCCAAACATTGACAAGGAAGTTGAATATTTCGTACCCGTGTACGTCCTTTTCGCCATTTTATGATTCGTTGGGCAGCCAAACAAATCGGTGTGTAGTGAACAAATCAAAAGTTCGATGGATCTCACAATCTGCCACCAAATGACGATTCCATTTGTGTATAGCGCGCGGATACAGCATTCGTCAGGTCCCCGAAGGGGCAATTAGGGTGCACCATAGAGCGGAGGCGGCCAAAGGATGGGAGCGGTTCAAAATAGGGCAATAGGGCAATACGGCAAAGTCGATGGGCACACCAAAGAGCTTTGAATTAAAAAAAATGGAATACGGTTTGCTGCTAGGCGATTCTGCAACAGTATGATAACCTGCACCCGTATTTGACCGGGTCGATATTTCACATGTGTATGCCATGAAACTACGCTTAATTCCTTGCGACAAATGGATGGATGCTGCGCAAAAAGATAGGCCTACCTAAACCAAAAGAGGTTGGGGAGGTTGGGGCGGGGGGGGGGGGGGAGTAAGGGTGAGCGGGTGAGCATGTTCTATATCAAGGGTCTGAAAGGGTCCAGTTTCCAATGTCCATTTTTCAAAATTCTCAGTTTTTAATGTCGATTGTTCATATTCGATTTTTCATTTTTTGGCTAAGCTGAGTATCGTTTTTTTCTAAATTGTCACCATATCTGTGTCGATGTCGTTTTTTCAGATACCAGTGTCGGAAGTTGGGTCAATGTAGAATGCCGCTTTTTCAAATATGCCTGTGTCGCTTGTTGCTATTTACCTCTTACGGACATCTTATATCCTGGTCCAGCGTAATTCAGCTAAGCTTGTTATTGCCGTTATATCCAGTTTACCGTAGACGTTACTGCTCATTTGTTTGTGTACGCACTCGCGCAGGCCCACCTTATCACCTCCTCAAGTGGCGCGCAAACGTGTTGCTATCCGTCAGGTACATATACATATATTCAGATCCGGGGCTGCCTCGATAGCACAGTGGGTTAGAGCGCACGCCTTGAGTGCTCTGGCCAGCTGAGAGCCTAACGGCACGTGGATCGGTGGCTCGATCCCCGCTGTGGTCATGCCGGTGGGGTTGCAGGATAAAGATCCCATGTCCTTCTTCACAAAGAGTAGGGGGTTACCCCGGGGATATGCCTCCACTCCCTTAATTCCTTCTCCGATTGACCCGATATGACCAAATGTGGTTAAAGCGTCCTGAGTATACAACCAACCATATTCAGATCCATATCATGTAAGTATACATATTGACTTAGACGGGTCGGGTCCCGGATTTCACATCCTTGGGTGTTACACAAAGAACGTGTCATACAGTGGCGGATCCAAGGTGTCCAAGCTCCCCCTCCCCGGTCGTACATTGGTGGCCTACCCGCGCCCCCTCCCCCCGCCGCGCGTAAAAAATTGTTAAACCCTTCGTGGTCATTTTAAACCCCTCCCCCCACCCGCCCCGTCGCTTTTCAAATTCCTAGACCCACCCCTGTCATGCATGCACTGAGACACCGACCGGGAAGTCCGTGGAGCGTTGTTTTCATATGTCTATTACGATCTATGCTACAGAGATGCTACACGTCACTTTGACAAACAAAGCTGGGCCTTTTCCTATAGACACAAGACAGTGAATTAATCGGATTTGAGGACTGGATGGAGATCAAGGGTCATTGACAAAGGCAATGCATGGTTACCACACTAAGGTATTAAATGCTACCATTGTAGGTCCCGCGTTAGCCCGGAGGGGCCCAGGCTAGTCCCGTGTATAATTCATGACAGAAATTGGAAATGTTCGCTTCCAGCCTGTAATTTATAAGATTGTTAATTGGCCATTTAATTTTAAGAAACAAATATAGCCATGGAATCCTTCTAGCATTGAAAATCAAACTAAGGATCTATCCAGTATGGATAATATAATGTAGGGATATTGTCTAAAACTGAGCAGGGATCCACGTGAAGCAAAGGAAGGGTAATGTGCATTCATGTGCGTTCATGGCATTACTAAAATGATTGAACCCATGATATCTCTATTGTTTAGTAAGTCCGGAAGGTCCACATATAAAGGGGTTAAATAATTCAGACATAACTTATACCAGACATTTGCATCTCAATTTAGAGGTAGAAGAGAAGACTTTTTAACCAATCTGAACCGTTTTCTGAGCATAGTATATAGCCTGACATAGATCTGGCATCTCTCAGCAATTCCATCAGCATTCCACTAGACCGTATATAGCTTCTCGTACCGTTGTAATACTGTTACCTCACTAGATAGTAGCAAATATATTAGTGTACTAATATATTGTGATTTATGCATAACAAAATATACGCATAGCAAAGATATTAGTGTACTAATATCTTTGATAGAAGCCCAATTCATCAGTTAACTACGAAATTGCTCACTAGAGGGCGACACTAGATATGCTGTGCTGGTGGGCACCTTTCTCGAACAATATTGACTAATCTTGTAGACACAGTGATATCGCTACGACTCCAGTCACTTTTCAGTCACAAGTTATTGCCGCCCTCTAGTGATCCATTTTCAAGTTATCTGATGAATTGTGGTTGTATGTAATCAATAAGTTATATACCAACGATGCGACGCCATGGTGACAAGGTGTGTGCCGTGGGAGTTATACATGTTATATCGGCGTTGTGCGGGCGATTACATGTCACACAATTTACAGTAGACATTGCGGGTACGTAGGGGGCAACATGTTCCATTGTTCTTCCCTCTCCTATCTCTCCCACCGCCATGGATTCTGAGAAAGGACTCTCATCTTACATTGAAATTCTGCAAAATTTCGGGGAACACGTACGCATAGACAACAATCTACTGATTATGCCCATATGTGTATTTTAATTAATACTATTAGCAAATCCTGTTTTGGTTTTGATAGGAGATGACGAGCAGGATGGTATGGATGGCTTCCTTCGCTTCTTCGTCCCCATCGTCGTCGTCCTGGGAGTCCCCCTCCTCTGCTTCTTATTGAGTTGGATCATCAAGATCATCAAGAAGGCCAGCCGGCCTCGTTGGGGGAGGTTCCCTTGCTGCTGCCTCCGCCCGCCTCCGCCAGACCCGGAGAGCCAAGCTGAGGATGATAACGGTGAGTCAAGCTTGGGGATGCTGAGCCACGTTTTGTTTGAACCAGACATGTAGGGGGTTGGGGTAAGCATGGTCCTATATATGACCATAAATTCCAGTTGACTCATCGAATCCGAAGGTGAACCAAGCTGAGCCTCCGATGTGGGCCGGCATATTCGTAATAGACTAGAGTATTAACGGTATATTGAATTAGATATATATATAAAATTGTTCTTAAATGTTACGACTCCTTTTGTGAACAGATTTTAAACAGGAAATTGTTTCTGCCGTATAATCTAAACTAAAGCATCTGTAGGATTTCAGGCAGATTTATAATATGGAATATTAGGTTTACGGATAAATAATACAATATTATATATTATAATTACAAATAGTTATATAGTTTGGGGTAAAGGGTTCATATGTCTCATGTTATAGCATCTACGGTGACGGAGGACCTTCCGCCTGATTACGCCACAGCTATGGAGGTGTCCAGTCCAACACATCGCATGGCAATCTTCACTCTGGAGTCCGAAGACGTCGACTTCACCATTCTACCGACAATCACGCACCAAGGTGGGGTCGTCCCAGACCTGCTGCAGCACACCTGGAGCCAGACCCTCCCACCACCGCCGTCATATGATGACGTCACGGTCGATCCCGAAAGCCCCGTAGAGTCACACCGGGACGCTGAACTGCAGTTGCGGCAAGCACATCCGGAAATCGCTCTAAGGCGGTCGAGTAGCGTCAGACCCGAACGTTCGGGGGGAAATACATTAGTGTCAGGTCGCAGACGTTCTCGAACTTGCGACGAGGGGGATTACTCTAGGAGGAGAGCCTCGGCGGACCCTCCTCCTCCCGCCTATGACGACACTTGGCGGACGAGGTTCCTGACCGGATTCACTAATAGAGCGTTTGAAAGCCACAACTCGGTGGAATCCGTCGAGCAGGATAGCTCCGCGGCAGAGGTTGCACCAGGTACATCCGACTCATCCCCTGAACGCCGAGTCTCAAACCCAAACATTCCGTCCCAAATTGACATAGAGGTCAGTAGTGAAGATGGGGATAATACGGATGCAGGTACTTCCTCCTACGGTTCAAGCTCAGAGTACAGAGGACAACGAATCTGACGGGGCGACTTCGCGTGGAGGGGTCGAGGATTCCACGTCCATTTAGAAGGTTCCGTGGGGACGTAGAACGTATGTGGGCTCCAGGTTTGACGTAATGCCTGACCTGTCGTAATAAGCTGATTTTGGTGCCTAGATCAAAATGAACAGTTCGATTTCACCATGTGATCACCTCATAATATCACGTCACATTGCTTCCCTACTATTCCTTACCACGTTAACTGGCATGAAGTACCATATTATTGTGTGGCAAGCTGAGTGTGAACGTGCCCCAAAAAGACGAAGGACGAAGTGGTTGTTTTGACATGAACCATAGGCTGCTGCATGGAAGCAGCATGAAATTTTATTATTATCACTAACTTGTTAACACCTAACATTCGTGTTTTCTGTCAGATTGATACCTATTATAAAAATCTACTATTATAACTATATCTAGGAATTAATTTTCAATGAAGTTGCGTCACGTGATCCACTCAATTCATATGAACTGCGAATTTTGTTCTGACGCATTAGGACAGGTCTGGCATTACGTCAAACCTGGGGCGCAATAACGTATAGTCATCCTCCATGTTGCTGGTATATCCATTAGTCAGGATTTGAGGTAGAGACAATAAAGTACAGTGGCGGATATAGGGGGGGGGGTAGGGGGCTTGCAACCACCCCCCCTTGGGAACCTGAACATACACTGTTAAAGTCGGGTTCTCGAAGCCGCCCCCCCCCCCGGTCGCAAGTTTTTCAGAGCGCGCACTCCTCGGTCGGAAGTTTCAGAGAACAACCCCCCCCTTGGCCAATTCCTAGATAGCCCCTGAAGTAAATATGCCAGTATTTCTATACTAGTGTTACATACTATACTATTATTATACACACTCAGTGTTCAGGGGATGGTACCATGCACACCATTGCCTATTGATCTGCACGAACTGCTATACGTTAATGCGCCATAACAGTCGATCAGCTGTGCATGGCATAGGCCGGGATGTGTCCAATCAATTCTCCCACGCAAGTCATCATGAACTGAGGCAACTTTAGCATAGTTCTCTTGAAGGCAGTATGACTTGTCTGCGATCTTCACGTTCTCCCCCATAACTTAATTCCCTCTAGTCTTGGGGAAGGGCCTTACAGGGTATGGGGGTAAACGCACGTACAAGCAACTTTGTTTACTGTACTTTGGTATGTACTTCATAATTCTGTCTTGATGTACAACTCTTACTATGTATAGCATTCAGCTGGCTGGTTCCAGTTTTGTTTATGTGATAACACTGTATCATGGATCGATTATCCATTACTGTTGAATAAAAATATCTGACTCGTTTCGAAGAAACAAATCAGGAAGGATATGCTAATCCGAAGATTGCTTTTGACAAATAAGGACATGCAATGCTGCCCACTGATAAAGATGCGACGTTAGTCGTACCAGCTTAACACATCTAGAGCCTTTTTTGCACGGGGAGGTGTTAATACTGGTGTCTGGAAGTGGGGGTCCAGTATCCAGTATCCAGTGTCGATTTTTCAAAATTTTCAGTGTCGAATGTCGATTTTTCACAGCGTTCCGTGTCGCTTTTTGGCTAAGTTCAGTGTCGTTGTGTTGCAGACGCTAATCGGCTCTAATTGTTAAGGCAAATCCGCTCTCCTTGTGCTGGTTACGATCTTGATAACGCACATACCATAGCCTAATAGAATCAATCACATCGCTCAAAGACATATGCTTCATTCATTGTCTGATGTGTACATGGGTACAGCTAGACCGTAACACGACCGTACAGGTAGCTTAATTGTCAACATGGTGCTTTAATAATCAGGACAAGTACTTTGACATAAACACTCTAGACCTACGAAGATGAACGTTCTCGTGTCAACGGCTTCAGGTATGTCAAATCAATAAGTGTTGTCGTCTTGATAAGTGTATTGTTTACTAGTACTATTGGAGGATATACAAAAGATCAGATTAGACGGATACGTACGTACACATATGTATACTTCTCAGGACCTAACTTTATTATATATGCTATCCATTCGATTCCCGCTTACATAAAAAAATATATGAGGGAATAAACGTGTAAATTAAACAGATCACTGTTTCGCGCGGCTGTCGGTCAGACAGTTGTACGCGAGAGGCAGAATTTACAACAAGCTATTTTTATCAGTTCTTACTGAATCTATAGCTTTGGCGCTAGAAACCAGGGTTTGAATCGGAGAAATCGATTCCATGCAGGGGCGATAAATCTAGCTGCACTGATCTTTCGCGGTAGCTTGCTGAGCGGCGCCACCATGCGGCGGAGATTTTAGTGAGACACTACTACCCTTATAGCCACGTGTCAGAGTTCTGGCCACTTGTTATTTTTTTAAAGTTGCATATCGAGTTCTTTCCCGCCAAAACTAAGCCCAGGCGAAATTGATATCAAAAATTGCAGAAAACTCAATTGTTTAATTCTGTAAATTCAGAAACCTGATAAACATCGCCGTTTGGGCTGTGATGTGGGAAACGTGTCTATCTCCGGACACCATAGAACTCTGTCTCGGCACTGCTACTTATACCAAAGCACACAAACTGATGACGTTTACCACTAAAATGAAAACTTGTGGTAAATTGATATCACGGTCAAGACTAAGAGACTCCATTTAGCAAACTGGCATGCGCGGAGTATAGACAAAAGAAACCATGAATCCAGGACTGGTTCTTATTTGTATTGTGACCTCTTTAGTTTTGGCGGGAAACAGCTCGATATGCAACTTTAAGATAATTTCGATCTCAGAGTTCTTTGCGCGAGGAGGTGTAGATTGCTCAAGAAGGTACTCTGTACGGAGATTTGACAAGGGGAAATCAACGGGCTTTGCAGAGGGATTTACTTTGGGTAAGTAATGTGACCGAAAAAAGAAGTGGGAGCAGTAGTCTTTCTTGTACAAAAAGAGAATGGCATATCCACACTCACCAACAAGAGGGATGGGGATGGGGGTGGGGGGTGGTGGGGGGTGGGTCAGACCATCAGGACATAGCAACCGGGGCCGGAGGGTTTCATAAGGGGGTACCACAGAGAGATCCGTAAAAACGGAGGGGGGGGGGGACTGATCACCCCTTGGGTCTACTAGTTCATATAATAAAATTCCATCATTACCATGCTGCACCGCTGACACGATGCAACCCTCAAGTATGCGACGGGGTGGGGGGAGCGGTCATTCTTATCTCTGAGCACAAGAACGAGTCAGTTGAATCAAATTTTTATCGAGAAATGGTCAAGAAATTTCTACTGTTCTTTGACTGAATGTGCTCTTTTGTCATAAAAAAAACACGGAAACAACAGAGAAAAAAAGAACCGCGAATAAACTTGACGCGTGCGTTTTTTATTTTTATATTTTCATATGAAGGGTTAATGTCTAAATAGCGCGATAGTCGGAAACGATATTTAAATTGTGGCATATTGTACTCGTCTGAGCTGCAAATCCACCGTCCTTCGCAGACGGACGGATGCTAATTTAAGCAACGATCCAAAGCCGGTGTCCTATGCGGAAATGCCCCCCATGCGCAGATGCCCCTCTGCATCTATCATAATGGCACCGTACGAATGATCACAGGGGAGGGGATCACTTCGTTAACTGCGAATGGGGTATTAGCCGACCCCCATGATCCAGGATTTTCATTAATCGTGAACTAGCAAGTTTAATATTAAATAACCGTGAATCGGGAAATCGTCAATTTCGTATCGTGTATCCGCCCTTCCATTGCATGCGGAGAGTTCTGCTTTCAATTCATCGTGACCTAGGAATAAAGAAATCTATTCTTCGTGATCTGGGAACACGACCGCCGCCCCCCCCCCCCCCTTGCCCCCCATTCCCCAGTTCCATATCATCAAAGATATTAGTACTAATACCTTTGATATCATATATTTTATATAAGGGTGGTATCTCCGTATGGGGGGTTGGGGGCATCTCTGCATGGGGCGGGGGAGGAGGGGGGGGGGCGCATTTCCGCATGTGACACCGCGGTGATCGGTAGGCCGGCAGTCTTGATTCTGAAATGTAAAAATCCTATATATTCTGCGAACCAAGTTAAAATTTGCATATTTAGTAAGAAATCGAGAAACAACTGTTATGATAGTATCATCCATTTATTAGAGGCTGACTAGGTAATTAGAGCCATTTTATTGGCAATTTGCGAAAGTTAATAATTTAAAACATTTATTTAATTTATACTAATAAAAACACATAACGCGGGCCATAACAGGTGGGCGTGGTTCGTTTTGTGGATAGAGGATTCCGTCACGTGATTAAATACGTCATCAAGGGGGTTTCCCAGTGGGTCAAGCGCGACGAAACATGTCAACGTGGAAGTTTGGAGACGCTAAATAACATTAGTAAATCTAGTTATTCTAATCAATACCCTAGATATGGCGGGAGTAGGCCGCAAAAGTCGGGTCCCAGCAACAACAGTTCTTGGGGTGTTTGCAATTTTCTACCTGGTCGGAGTTGGGTACTTTTTGCACCTCACAACACACAACCATGACGAAGATGGCGAACTTCAGTCCGATGTGGACTCTCGGGGTATCGAGATACCAGAGTCAGATAACAAGCGCGACCCCGTCGATCAAAGCGAAGATGGATTTTTTGGAGAAGAACCTGATCTAAGCACCTTTGAAAAAGTTATGGAATTTAGGCGGCAACGCTATATCAAGGCACAGAACCGTCCTCCAAGGGATGGTCCGGGGGAGCGTGGTGAACCTATTGTACTCACCGCTGAGGAACAGAAGGAAGCAGATAGTCGTTTTGCAAGAGAAACATTTAATGTTGTTGCCAGTGATAAGATGGCTATGGATAGAACCGTCAGAGATACTAGAGATCCAGGGTTTGTATATATATTTTGTTTTAACCTTATATAACTAAGTTATAAGTAAGGACGCGTTTGCAAGTAAGGGTGCGTTTGCCAATTTCAAGTGAGTGTGGCGAGACGAGCAGGGGCGGGGGGGAGTATTACGAGTAATTGTCATACAAGTCAACAAGTCGGGAGATAATTCAACTTGCAAGCTGCATCATAAGATGCTCTTTTTCCCAGACATTGTGTTACTGTGGTAATCAAGACTGACCATGAGCTATACTTACGGTTGTGTTATTTATTACTACTGCCACACGACTCAGCCTACACCTATTATAGACCAATGATCAGAGGCCAGGTTTCAGGTGGTGTAAATTGATATAGCAGCCGCCGGCCTTGCACCAAATGCAATAAGTTAATTGTGCCAGACAGAAACTTGATATACTGGGTAGGTATTAAAGTGATTCCTAAACATGCTGTAAGAGCCAGGAGAGCCAACCACTTGTGTGACACTTGATAAGAGGTGTGATCGGAGAGGGAGAGGTGAATGTTGTTAGTGGTCGTGACTGCTTGTATAACCAATTAATTGGTTTGGTTGGCAGGATCGGATTAAGCAGGGTTACATGGGGAGGGGGGGTCGAGAGGCCAAAGTCTTATAATATGTGGTTTTCCGGAAATGGTTCTGGGTGCCTGCCAACCCTGGTTTTGAGGCCAAAGTTGGGGTGCAGCTTCTAATATGTATGCGGCTTCAAATAGGCAGTTTACGGTAGTCTATATATTATATATTGTTGTATATTGGATTGGCAATGTATATATGATACAGCATAGATGAGACTGTTTATAAATCTCCTCTGCCCACACATTACCTATTTACCTAGCTCAGGAAGTGGTAAATATTGATTAGGTAAGTAAAAGTAAATATATATGTAGTTAAGTATAGTTCATGCTATATATTAATCATGTACATTTTATATTTTGAAACAATTTTACATTTATTATGATATTTCTACATATATTTTTTTCAGATGCAAGTCAATCAAGTACCCGAAGAATCTTCCAAATGCTAGTGTAGTCCTTATTTTCAATAATGAAGCCTTTTCGCCTGTTGTGAGAACTGCACACAGCATTGTGAATCGCTCCCCACCAGAATATCTCCATGAGATTATCCTGCTGGATGACTTCAGTGATAGACGTAAGAAACCAGCTTTTGTAATCTTTGAATATTATTCTAATAAATTAAGGTTCTGATAATAATTGGCTTCAAGTTTTTAGAAGTTCTTGGGTCAGATCATTGAAGCAGATAAGGTTTGGGCGGAAATGCAAATGGAGTCTGGCCCTGCCAAGCCATTTACTTGATACATAAGGCAAGGCATGAACTCTCAATTATGACAAACAGATACAAGTAGATTTACTAGAGATATTTAGCTGACTTTATTGTGAGCTTTATATCATTCAGTTTACCAGGTATTAACGTCTTCAGCTTCTGCATTTCAGCTGAAATCGGGGAGCCTCTGAGAAAGTATGTGCAGGAAACTTGGCCAGATGGCATTGTGAAAGTGATGAGGACCACAGAGCGTGGAGGTTTGATCCGAGCCAAGCTAGCTGGAGCCATGGCAGCAACAGGAGATGTTCTCGTTTTCCTTGATGCCCACTGCGAAGTCAATGAAGGCTGGTAAGTAATTCCAACTGTTTGTTATTACTACATAGTAATGCATTATTTATGCAGACTTCTACTAGGTTCTTAGTCCATGAGAAAAAAAGGCTGGATTACAAGATTTGAAACAATGTTGATTGAGACCTGACATGAAATTTCTTTCTTCAATTGCACTCTTAAGAATTTTTTTTTAATTTTTTATTAAGTTGTTCATGAATGACAGGCACTGTAGATACTCAACTCAACTACTCAAACAAATTGGATATGAACTGAACTGATATTTTGAAATAATTGAATATTGCCAATACTTGATTGGATTGAGAGAAAGTTCCATTTCCGTATTTCGACTAATTCATGTTTTTATATGTTCTTGCCCAGTATAAGAAACTGCCGGCAGTGAACATAGTGATTCAAATACGATGGTGCAAAGTATGGGATTTGAGCTGCACAACCATTCAATTTTTCATTTAATATATTTGCATTTAAGGAAGTGTTTAGATTCCCTTCTTCAGAAAGTTTAATAAAGTCTTTGATAAAATTTATTATACCTGAATTATGTAGTCCTATGTTCGTTACATGGCATGTTTTACATTGAATCAACATAGCGTGCGGGTATACTGCAAAGGAATATATACCCAATGAAAACATTCATGGTCTGTGTTTCTGCAGCGCAGTGCATTAATTCTTTAAGCCATTTTCTCAAGTTTTCCCTAAGCATTTGCACCAACAGGTTTCCAAGGTCATTTTGTCAGAAGGGCTGTTTCTCTTCATCTGCCGAGAGTGACATAGACTCGTATTTAAAGCAACATCTTGTTGGTTACGGTTACGAGTGTCGTTTGCGCCAAGTAGCAGTGCAGATATTTCAGGCTAGAACCAATGTTGGCGCGAATCAAAGAGAAGCGTTCCACAATCGTCTGCCCGGCAATTGACGTCATCGATGCGCACACGCTGCGCTACGCAGGCGTCGGGGGCACCTCAGCGGGAGGCTTCTGGTGGAGTCTCCACTTCTCCTGGCACACTATGCCTAGGCAGGAGCAGCTCCGACGAAAAAGAAGCACTGACCCTATTAGGTAGCCCCTCCACAGAGATGCAGAAAGAGATGCGGGTGGGGGAAGGGGAGGGGGGAGCGGGTAAGGATCACAGCGCGACGCTTCAGGCACAGTTTTATCATGGCGATGGTGTCTCATTTGTCTGGTTTAATCGACAAACCTTGATTGCATTTGTCAAGTACGATCTATTTTTATGGTGTAGACGGACCCTCTTCAGTTGGAAATTTAGTCTATTTAGCCAAATTGGCTACCAGATGAGAATGCTGCACCTGGTGACCATGGGACTGGAGGAAGCGCCGCTATGTGTGTCCTGGTAGCTACACACACCAAGCATGTGACCCCCAGTGACAGGCATGACAAACGGCACAGCATGATTGTTAACATTATGCTTTGTGATTAATTTTATGTTTTAAATGTTTGTATGTTGTCGCTAATGGTGTCGCTGGCTTGACCCCGGAAGTGAAATGCATGCATATCACAGGAGCACGTGGTCATAGTATCAAACCATTGCGGATTTAAGACTGCGACAAAAACTTTTATCTTCCTACATTTCTATATCCTGGACTTTCTAAACTTGCTATATTCAATACAATAACCCCGCCGTTCCAGCAAAGACCGTGCTTTATTGATTGGCAGTCCCATGAACGGCATTCACGTTTCCATGGAATAAATTATTCCATGATGACGAGCAATGTAGAACCTGTTGACAGTCCTCTGTATATTTGTGTATCTGTCACTGCTATTATAACTGACTTTGCTGCACAGGCTGGAACCTCTAGTTGGCCGCATTGCGGAGAAGCGCGACGCCGTTCTTTGCCCAATGATTGACGCCATCAATGACCGCACACTAGAGTACTCCGGCAATGGCGGACTGGCGATAGGAGGGTTCACCTGGTCCTTGCACTTTGATTGGCACCCTATATATGAGCGAGTAGCCAAGAAACGCCAACGAGACACAGATCCCATTCGGTAATGCCGAAACCCGTCTTTCTGGGATCACGTGACCCGCTCATCGTCTCTTTTCGGTATTTCCTCCCGGCTTGGGTATTATGTCACATTCTGAATGTCTTTTGATTTCTTCTGTATGTGTATGGGCTCATTTCTTCTTGGTCTAAGTTTCTATGATTGTAATTTAGTATTTCTTGCCACTAATACTCACTTTTCTCCACATTGAGGCAAGTTGACCTATATCCCGAAGCACTTGAGACAACCTTAGCTAAGGTCTAGGGGTGAGGACATTTAAAATTACAATAAACGAGATTAACCCATAAACGATTCAAATATGAAAGTTCCCACCAACGTTAACAATTAGTAAATATAGACAGACGAAAGAAAAATCTAGGACCGTCATCAGTCACATAATTCATACTATAATTGCCACGGAAATATTAGGCCTTCGCTCTTTTGACGCACAGACAAGCACCACGCAAAATTACATAAAGCATTTTCTACTACAAGGAGATCCCTCCTGTACAGCAAAACGCAATATATCGTTTTGTTATTTGTAAACATAAGGTTTTAGCGTAGACTTTGGCAGAATGAGGGTAATTATCTTGATAGCTAAAAGACCTGCCGCCCGTCGGTTGACACCGTTCGTGAAAAGTGTTGCTTTGCCAAACCAGAAGCATAGTATGGATAATGAGGTGCCCCAGGGCGCAAACAAAGCGAAGCCGGTCGATTATGGTTCGCCGTGCATCCCCCGACCGAGCATAGCTGGCCCTTGGTGGCGACTTTATCACATTGAAGGTTCAACGTTTCTTGACGTTTCCTTACGTCTCGCTTTCCTATTGTTAACTAACTGAAGGGTTTCGCGATTAGCATATTCGACTTTGTCGAATGAGCTCAACCAGGACAGCTATTGTGGCGGTTGTCAGGCGGGAGCTTGCGCCATCCTAACAAGGTCTTTGTTTGTACAAGCCAAGGATTCCTTGTCCTTCTGGGGAAAGATTATGTCAACCTGGGATTACGGCTTCACTCTTCCCTTCATCTTGTCTTTTGCCACGAAATCAGCTTGCATATTTACAGGCTTCAAAACCTCCCAAATCCACCGACCGCTCATTTTGTTCAAGTCCGGACGTGTCAAACTGTCTGTTGTATATGACGTCATACCTGTCGCGTAGGATCGAGCCGATCCTGGGCCGCATTTATGAGAAGCGGTCGGCCATCCTGTGTCCAATGATAGACGCCATAGACGACCACACCCTGGAGTACTCGGCCTATGGAGGCGTCGCTTCTGGCGGATTCAACTGGAAACTCTCGTTTACGTGGCAGTCGATTCCTCAGCACGAGAAAGAGCGGCGCCAGGCCAGCACTGACCCCATTAGGTAGACCTCTGACCCATCTTATACGACCCGCCCCCCCCCCACACCTAGCCATCCTCCATGGAAGGTGTAGTGGGAAACGCTATCCATGCCCTTGAGGATTCCCGAGGCACGCGATACGCGAATAGCGCCATCTGCACTTTTGTGTTATCCGACTTTTGGGGTTGGATTGACACGGTCTGTCACTTTCTTCACTTTGGGATTAATAGTGGTTTCCGTACGCTCTCCGTAGTTTAACATCCTGTTAACACGCCCGCACACGAAGCTCTCAAGTAGTACACGTCGACTCCAGGTCAACCTGCTTTACTAACTTTCCGTTCACGAGAATTTAGAAACTGACTTCATAACATCTTTCCAATCCTTCAGCACTTGAACTTTGCCTTAGGCAGACGATATGCATCTTCTGTTGCCTAGTTCGTCATTTTGATCGCATAATATTCTTACGCAAAGCACTGTTGGTGACATTACTAATAGGCCGGAATATATAATTGATAATTCCCTCACGAAGTCAAGCAGACGCAAACCGGGTACAGAGGCCAATAAATAATTTCCTGTTGCAGCAACTACGTGTTTGGGAATCGCGAGTGCTTTCGGAAAATCTTTCACCTCATGACCTGTCTAAACTCCTAATGGTTATTTCCCATAGGAAGCTTTGATTTAATGAATAACAAATTAGCAACTCCGCCTGCGGAGCCTACATACAAGTATGCAATATGGGTTGCAATGGTAGCCATGACACATTCGGATATTTAAAATGAGTTCTCAAAAAATCGTCAGTACATAAGACAGATACCGGGATCCGGTTCGGAAGTACTATCATTGCGTTGTTTTATGCCAAATGCAATCGCACAATTTTAATAATAACCAAACGACGTGCAAAGGTATCCATCATTTACTTATAGAACATGGCAACGAACGAACTCAATTCGAATGTGGTACCTGCCTTTCATTCTGTCCTTTTTGACTGGTCTTAACAGGCCCAAAATACATAAAAACATACGCATCCGCCTTCGAGACTTCACGCTACTCATGCCCAGTATCGCATTATGTTACCGGAAGTGTTCTTACACACTTCCGCTCAAGCCGGTCGTCACAGTCTTGTCTTCGTCGCTTTCTTGCCTTTCACCGCTCGTGTAACTTGAGGGGAGGGAATACCTTTTCCGATCTCCGCGATTGACATCCAGGAATTCTTGGAGATTCGCGATTAGTTGTTAGTAATTTTTGAGTATCGTTATCCGTACAATTCTTGGTACAGTTCCTTTCCCTGTTTACCGTGACCCGTTATAGCAGTCTGTAAATACCTAGAAATTCGCGATATCACTTTTAAGGTGTTTTTTTTCGCGCGCGGTCTTGAACAGTCCTCATCTTGGAGATTCGATATTACTCTCCCTAATTCTTGGGGATTTGCGACTCACAGGGGGTACTCCATCCCGACTTACTTGTGTGTTCAATTTTAGCACAACTTCTCTTTTCGGTGTTGTCAAAGTTAAAGAAAACGTCAATGGAAAATTCGCTTTCTGTCAAAAGTAACTATATAATAAAAAATATCGGGATGTGTTTTTGTGTATAGCAATAACGAATGCCGTGTAGGATCGAGCCAATCCTGAGCCGCATTAGTGAGAAGCGGTCGGCCATCCTGTGTCCAATGATAGACGCCATTGACGACCACAACTTGGAGTATTCAGGCAATGGAGGCGTCGCTTCTGGCGGATTCAGCTGGAAACTCTCGTTTATGTGGGAGTCGATTCCTCAGCACGAGCTAGAGCGGCGCCAGGCCAGCACTGATCCCATTAGGTAGAGGAACCCCAGACCCTCTCATGCTGTTGGTGCGCAGAATTTGATGTAGATGGGGTGGGAAATAAGTATTGTCTCGCGCTATGCGAGGAGCACGCTACTTGCGCCGTAATTATGCGAGAAGCACGCTATTTGCGCTGTACATAATGCGAGAAGCATGCTATCTGCCCTGTGCCTGATGAGAGAAGTACGCTATTTGCGTTATACAGGGCGCTGGAAGTAGCTATATTGCATGGTATGAGAAGCACGGTGACTATGTTATATGTATTCTGCACGTGATACGCACTATCTGTAATGCGCACATAATGCGCATGGAATTTGAAAACACGATACCAACGCAACGTAAATATAGGCGCGAGAACCCCCACCCCCACCCCCAAACCATCCTCTATTGTAAATTGGTCTATGGTAGGCGCTTGGCTATGTACATGACCGTCAATGGTGAGTTTCTAGAGGCTAATTTTCTTTATTGATCGTTGTTACTCTAATGCTCGCTTGATGACGACATGATGCGTTGCTCGGGCGATACCCCAGTCATAATCTCGCTCCATTGCTCCGTCATGGTCCGTTTGGAACATGGTTCAATGCTTCACTGCATCAGAAACAGGCTGTAAAACTCATCAATAGAAGGAATTATGAGCTGGAAAATAACGGAAAAACAAGTTAGCCAAAGCAGCCCTATTAGCAAAAAGCTTGGCGAATTGAAATCGCAGAAATCACAACAATACACAATACACAAGAATCTTTCAACGGGCAAATGGAAACACGGGAAACAACGGAATGTTATCTACAGACGTATGTTGTTGTACAACATATATATAGAATGGGTTCTTTAATAGAATGGTCCAAGCGGCAGTATGTCTGAAGGAACTTTTGTTTTAATATGTCTGCGCCAGTTTGTTCTACTTCCGGTTACGTTTAGTCTTGTACATTTTATTTACGCTCTCAAACCTCGCATGAACCTCAATATATTTCAAAGAAAGTTAACTAATTAGAACAAAATGTTGCAGCAATTATGAACTTCCATTGGCACTAGCCCCCCCCCCCCCCAAAAAAAAATTATCGTTCTGTAGGTAGTACTCTAACAACTCTTTACCCTTTACAACAACAAATTTATTGAAGTTCTTTTTTCAATAGTTGCCATATTATGCGACCGCATGACGTATCTGTGGAATGGCGGCTTGGTGGACCATGAATAATCACCTCTGACTTCTTTTTGACCCTCGAAAGCGGAAGTGACCGACGTGGATGACGTAAAATGACCATAATCGTTATATATATATATATAATATCGTGTAACAGGATCGAACCGCTATTGGCTCGCATTGCTGAGAAGCGCTCGGCGGTGCTGTGTCCTATGATTGACGCCATTGATGACAAGACCCTGGAGTATAGAGACAGCGGTGGCTTGGCGGCTGGGGGATTCAGCTGGAACCTGCATTTCACCTGGCAGGGGGTTCCTAAGCGGGAGGAGAGGCGGCGCTCGCACTCCACCGACTATATTAGGTAACAGTGAGGGTTAAAGTTAGAAACACGCTTCTGTTGGAGGCCCCATGCTGGCGCTCCTCGTCTCCTATATATGTGTCTCTCATAGCAATGCCCTTCCCGCATTTATGGCGGCAGTTTCGACGCTTCTTAGATCTTGTAATTTTATAGTTTCTTTTCACATCGCGATCGTTTTCTTACGTTCTTATGGTTTCAGTATTTAGTCGCGCGGGCAAATAAAGTATGGCGACAGAAAATGGCTTGAAATATCTTTGATTTCTTGCGCTTTTGGTTGATTACATTGATAACTCTATTCGGATCTCAACCGCCCCTGGCACATAGCGTGCATCTTGCATATAGTGTTAAGACCACGTCTCTTACGTCCTGCGTACCTTCATCCAAGATCATGGCAAGATATGGTCGTATAGGCTGAAAGTGCCGCTAAACCCCAATGAAATCAAATCAACACAACAAAACACAGCTCAATCGCCTTGCTGCTTTTTGATTTCAGACTAGTTTCTATTGTTAAAGATGCTATTACAACCAAATGTGACCATAAATGTCTTAGGTGATAATACATACAGTGGGATCGGTAGGTATGACGTGATGTCTCTGCACCCTTACTGTTGTCCTGTCCTGATAGGTTACTATTTCAACAATATGTAAACAAGCGAACCGGCGGGCCGCTTGAACTAATATTCCTGAATAATATGATTGAGGATTACTTACTATGGAGAAGACGAAATTTTACAGCCTAAATAAGTAAATGCCAAAAAGCACTGAATGCTCCTGCTTCTCCTGAAATCCTTCCCCCCAAATGCATGCTGCCTCTTTCGTCCAATGTTAGCTTTTTTTTAAATGCCCGGCAGTAACTTTGAATGGTCTACACACAAAAAACATCCATTGGCGACATACCCATCACTTCGATAAATGCCGCCATCAAATACTTTGAAAATGAAATTACATCACTCCAAACGAAAAACTACACATAACTACCAGTAGCCACATGTCCTATACAGTCCGTCTAGTGTCTAGCGCCATTTTGTCTCAGACGCCATGTTGTCGCAGACGCCATTTTGTCTCAGAACCCTCGTGTTGCCACGCCGCCATTAGAGTTTAACACCTGTAATCACGTGATTGCCTCCTGATGGCATGGGTTTCCTACCGTGGTGCTTGGGTCTTCAGTGGCTATTGTATTTATGTGCTGGTTTCTTACGGCTTTTGCATGTATATACTTCTTACACTCTTTGAATAACATTATTTAACCCGATACGGAGAGAAGCCGAGTAATTCGCTCTTCCTTTGCCCGGTGAATCAGGACCGAGGGTCCAGGTCACTGAAAGTCTGCTCAAGGTCATGACCCACGCGCCAAGCGGGTCGAGTCACACCAATCTACGACTCGATCACCAATTGGATCGCGGATCATTTCAAGGTCATGACCCACGCGCCAGTTGGATCGAGGGTCATATCCCGGTCATTACTGACACGCCATAGGACCGAAGGTCACACCGGGTCATGACCCTTGATCGATGTCAAGTCGTGCTTTCTATTGACTTCGGTTGACATCGGGTACCCGAAGGAGGAAATACGAAGCGTTTCTCCGGTGCAAAATCCACCATTGTGACTTCTACTGTAAAGTAATGTCCTTACTTTCGGACGCTGTTATCGTGATCAATTTACAATTATACACGTCTGTCGGATTTGACGATCATTTCCGACATTGGTGGGTTCTTAGTTAACACGAACTAATGCTTCTAACATGTCTAGCGAGCGGCTCGCGGCCTCCGGGAATGTGTCATAAATTTAACGAGTATTGTCCATCAATTCCCATGGTCCTTACAGTCTGTAATGTTGCTTCAAACCGGACGTGGTCATACTTCCCAACCGTTGTAGCGAGTTATAAACACATCTGCCCCGGAGCCCAGCCGTCATTTACTACTAACAGCCAGTGACAACTTCGTGCTATCGTAGTTAATATTTGTCTTTCATTTTGTGTTCATAATTATAATGAAACGGAACAAAATCGCAATTTTAATCGGCAGACTATAATATATTTTATATTTTCAACGTTGATTTATGTTATAATTTGTACAATATGGGAATATATTCATGGCCAGTGGGAAATTTAATAGATGAATCTGTGAAAAGTATTATTTGCTGTGCTTTTATGTGTCCGCAATATCATGACCTGCAACCAATGAGACGCCATTAGAATGGCTGCTTAAATGCTGCATATGTGTCGCCATATGGATGTTTGCATCTTTAAAAAAAAGTGTTCCCCTGAGTAACGCTTACTCCGATGGCTTGTGGATACGATACAATTTTACGCCGTCTAATGAAGGCGTGTTTCTCATACATTGGACAAAATAATGTTTAATTTAACATTGATCAACTGTTGTACAATATGTACGATTTGCAATAACAGATATTCCCAGACGGCGGCGGGACATTTTCCCCTTATAACGTTACCATGTAACCTGACCCTCAGATCCCCTACTATGGCCGGCGGGTTGTTCGCCGCGGAGAGAAAGTACTTCTGGGAGATCGGAGGGTACGACCCGGGCATGGAGGTCTGGGGAGGCGAGAACCTCGAGATATCGTTCAGGGTAAGTTAATTAAGTGACATTTGTAGTGTCTGGAATTTCTTGATTCAACTCTGACCAGTATGCCGTTAAAAGAGAGGTGTCGCCACGTGGCCTAGTACGTAGCGCGGTCGGCTATTGGCGATGTCAGCCCGAGCGACCGGTGCTTCGTTCGAATCCCACATGTGCAAATGTTTTATATTTATGCAGGATAAACATCCCATGTCATCCTTGGCAAAGAGTAGGTGGTTACTCCTGGATATATTGCTCCTCTTTACCTTGACCCTTTCCATTGTTCGCGATATGACCTACAAAGATTAAAGCCTTCTACAAAAAAAAACGTACCGTTAGAAGAAAAATAGAATAATTTAGTACCGCTTCTAAGAGAAATTTATCATAAATATAATGCAAACATTTAAAAAATAATTTTGACCAACAAATAAATAGCATGTGAAAGATAGGGTTACGAGCTGAAAACGCGTTGTGAAACGACCCCATGAACTTGACTTGCAGACGTGGATGTGTGGCGGAAGTCTCGAGTTCATCCCGTGTTCTCGCGTGGGTCATATCTTCAGAGCCGCTCACCCTTACACATTTCCGGGTAAGTCAATCTCGCAAACCGTTGTAACAAACGATTTGAATAGCATCTTCTGACATTATAATGTCAGTGTTAATTGAAACTGTCAACGTAAGATATGTCTGCGTTGATTGCTTACGCAGAAGCTTTAATGCAATTTGGAATTCATTTGTGTTTGTTTATTAAAGCCTTATTATTATCACAATTTTGACATGAAGCCTCATAGCGGAATTATAAGCAACGAAAATAAAAGAACAATACACTAATTTCTTCCACAGTAATTTATGTGTTGTCTGTTAATTTGTCTCCATAGTTCTAGATTGTTCGTGAAACATAATTCTAGAACATTGACATAATGGACTGTTTGTGAATATATTGTAGGCAATAAGGACGTCCACGGGCTGAACTCGAAGCGTCTGGCGGATGTCTGGATGGACGAGTACAAGAGGCTCTTCTACATGCACCGGAAGGACCTCCTGGTGAGTGGCTAGGCCACGACCTTGTTGGTTGGTGCATAGTCCGGACCCTTTAACCAATTCTGCGTCATATCGCGTCAATGGGAGAAGGACGGGAAGAGCGTTTAAAAACATTTCTGACCCCCCGGTATTGCCTCAGAACCAAAGTAGAGTTCCTGTAATTAAACATTTCTGATCACCCTGTATTGCCTCAGAACCAAAGTGATGTTCCTGGGGTTAAACATTTCTTCCCACCCTGTACTGCCTTCAGGACAAGGCGGAGGAGGCCGGTGACATATCTGAGCGGATCGAGCTACGCAAACGTCTCAACTGCAAGAGTTTCAAGTGGTACCTGGAAAACATCTACCCGGAGAAGTTCATCCCGGACGAGAACGTTCGAGGCTACGGCTTCGTAAGTATGACGGCGTCCATGTGATGTGGGGACATTCCTTCATATGTTATCATTTATTTCGCATTTCCAATTCTTTGCTCCATGTACTCCTCATTGGTAAACAGATGTGGCCTATAACTCACACCTTTTATCATCACCATCGTAAGCGTTTTCGCTTTGCGATCATTTATCCTGTATTTTCTGTCATGTCGCTTTTGAAGGTATTCATAATAAACACTTTTCTATGGTCTATAGGATTAATGATAATTATATTGTTCTTACGAATATATCCTACGCTTTACAACGCAACGGCGGTTTAAAAGATTTAGTCGCCCTTAATGCTATAAGGCGTGGAGAAATTGTGTATTATTTATTCTTTCAAAAGCGACACGGCAGAAAAGTAGAATAAATTGACTGCATAGCGAAAGCGCGTACACGCGACGGCGGTTCTACCGTGGTCTAGCGGTTTAAGGATATGTATATATATCAAACCATAATTGCCGTCGCCATCGAATTCATTTTGCTTTAGCAACACAACGCGACGTAAATTGCATTGCTTGTCGTTTCCTTTAAATTGTGCCACCACTACTGCCCCCTAGTGGTGGCGCCAGATTAACGTTGTTGAGAGTGCGTACTGCCCCCTGGCGGTGGCGCCAGACTGCCGTTGTTGAAAGTGCGTGCTGCCCCCTGGCGGTGGCGCCAGACTGCCGTTGTTGAGAGTGCGTACTGTTCCCCTGGCGGTGGCGCCAGACTGCCGTTGTTGTTAGTGGGTTCTGCCCACTAACTAACAGACTGCGGTTGTTAAGAGTACGTTTCTCGCCTTGAGCAGATAAGGAACCCCGGCAGTAACATGTGCCTGGACACGCTGGGCAAGGATGAGAAGAAGATCATACCAGTCGGCATCTACAACTGTCAGATCAAAGGCACAGAGGGGATCAGTGCCAACCAGGTAAAGCACAGCATCGGTAAACTCGATTTGGTTAGAGCTAATTACGCACTTTTTGGCCAAACACAAACAACAAAAAACATGGCACGACATAAAACACAGAATTATCCATACGAAAACATGTCACGACATAAAACACGCAATTACCAAAACGAGAGAATGAAATATTATTCAACACAACAAAAGCCGCTTAATGTGGTAACGTTTGTGACATTGCATAAGACACAGGTTATGTTTCAAGCGGTATCCATGTATTTCTTTTCTTTGAAATTGTGTTTTGCTGCTGTTTATTGCGACTATATGTGTGTTATATGCCGCCGTGTGGTTGGGTTGCAGTTCTTCTCACACAGTATGGAGAATCAGATTCGCCGGGAGGAATCTTGTCTGGACGGCACGTCCCAGAGTAACAAGGTCCAACTGATGCCGTGCCACGGCTCCAAGGGCAACCAGGAGTGGATCCAAGACATGGTACGTGTGTGTGTCTGTAGGCCTCTCTCCCTACCCCCTTCCTCCGCCCATGAGGCTTACCCCTCTCCCAGCGTAGCCTCTCTCTCTCTCTTTCTCCTCCTCCCTGTCGACCCACCTGCCCCTCGCCTATCGCCCTCACCCTCCCTCCCCCTATTCCCCCTACCCTCCCCCCTCACGCTGCCCTCCCTGTCGACCCACCTGCCCCTCGCCTATCGCCCTCACCCTCCCTCCCCCTATTCCCCCTACCCTCCCCCCTCACGCTGCCCTCCCTGTCGACCCACCTGCCACTCGCCTATCGCCCTCACCCTCCCTCCCCCTATTCCCCCTACCCTCCCCCCTCACGCTGCCCTCCCTGTCGACCCACCTGCCCCTCGCCTATCGCCCTCACCCTCCCTCCCCCTATTCCCCCTACCCTCCCCCCTCACGCTGCCCTCCCTGTCGACCCACCTGCCCCTCGCCTATCGCCCTCACCCTCCCTCCTCCTATTCCCCCTACCCTCCCCCCTCACGCTGCCCTCCCTGTCGACCCACCTGCCCCTCGCCTATCGCCCTCACCCTCCCTCCCCCTATTCCCCCTACCCTCCCCGCTCACGCTGCCTTCTTTGTCGACCCCACCTGCCCCTCGCCTATCGCCCTCACCCTCCCTCCCCCCT
The DNA here is from genome assembly GCA_964019135.1 of Arenicola marina. Lineage (NCBI taxonomy): Eukaryota > Metazoa > Annelida > Polychaeta > Arenicolidae > Arenicola > Arenicola marina. The sequence continues at coordinate 21,154,547 of OZ025259.1, read as the reverse complement.
CACGCTGCCCTCCCTGTCGACCCACCTGCCCCTCGCCTATCGCCCTCACCCTCCCTCCCCCTATTCTCCCTACCCTCCCCCCTCACGCTGCCCTCCCTGTCGACCGCCCCTGCCCCTCGCCTATCGCCCTCACCCTCCCTCCCCCTACCTACCCCTCTCCTCCCCTATATACATGTATATTAATCCATACATCGTGTAGCCGATAAATTTTCCACCCCACACACATTCGTTTTAACGTTGCTAGAAAACTCCCCATATATACCTATATACCCCTGTATGTGATTCTGTCGCTATACATTTGGTGTTGTCGTCCGCCAGAAAACCAAAGAAATCAAGCACCCCAACAGCGGCAAGTGTCTGGATCGCAATCAGGTGCAGAATGGGGAGGAGGTGGAGCTGAATCCCTGCACTGGAGTGGACTCCCAGAAGTGGGAATGGGAACACCAACTCCTCGACTCGTGATCAACAGAAAGACGCACTTCGTCCTCGCATCGAAAATTCCTCATAATCGCCCATCGTGACACTTGACTGCACGTGCCTTCGCTGTTGCATTTTATGTAACTATGGGGATTATCCATCTTTATCCATCGGAATATCTGAATCCCCAGGTAACTGTACATGTAAGCTAGGATTTTATATGTACCATATAGATAAACAATGTTGTTGTGGTCCTGCTGTGGCTTAATTCATTATGCGATAAAGATTATTTTTGAAGGCTTAGACAAATTGAACTAATTAAAAACTAGGGGATAGTCATTGTCATTTATTATTTGATTGGATGCGATAGCTAACTATGTACTTATCGGTATCCGTTGATATACCGATACTCTATCTGTCGTTATGTGGTGGATGTTCCATACGATCATATGGTTACCTATTTGTATATTTGTGTAACGTGGGTTTGTCATATCTTTCATCCAACCGTTATTTCATCATCCTGGTTTCTCAGTGTAGCCTTCATTTGCACAACAGTGGCCCAAAAATGCCATTTCATGTCTTACTTAATACGGTAAATGTTAGTCGGTATGAACTAATGTATTTTCTGGAGTTTTCATTGCTAATATTCTCATTTCATATTGATGAAGTATTATATTGTACGTCACCTTCGATTTGGGTCCATCATATATTTCAAGGTTTTCCAGTAGTAAAATTGGGGCTATATAGTTTTGCATGAGTTCAACATTGTATCGCGTATTGGTGTAAGCTGAAAACATTCCGAATTTTGTGTGTGTCTTGGTAGTGTCGTGTGGTACGCAAGGTGACTCACTGATTAATTGACAGTCGTGTTCCTCGGACATTAACTTACACGTAACTTGTGGGTCATTGACAGTAACTTGTGTCTCATTGACGGTGAATTGTGACACATTGACAGCAAACTGTGACACATTGACAGTAAACTGTGACTTACTGACAATTATGACTCGTGGGCGCTGACTTATGACTCAATAACAGAGACATTTCATTCGTTGTCAGTGAAATATGACTCATTGTCAGTGAATTATGACTCATTGTTAGTGAATTGTGACTCATTGTTAGTAAATTGTGACTCATTGTCAGTGAATTGTGACTCATTGTCAGTGAATTATGACTCATTGTCAGTGAATTGTGACCCATTGTCAGTGAATTATGACCTATTATCTGTGAATTGCAACTGATTTGTCGTGGCCACGTGGTTCGTATTCATTGCCGTGTCACGTGACTGACGAAAATATATCACCTATATTGCATAATTGAAACATATTTGCGTAACTCGCATTATCAAACTGCCAAGATCTGCACATTGGCAGATAAAAAGCACGCGCGTCCCACACGCAAAGAACGTGTGACACAGTATGACCATCATCTATATCACGTCAGAAACATATCAATGTTCACTCTGTTCGAATCACGTGTCGGTCCTCACTTCTCTGTTCGTAAAGAACAAAATGACTATGGTGCGTTAGTAATTTTGAAAAGAAACTTGAATATCCCAGATTATACTTATTTACGTGTCCTGCTGAAGGTAACAGATTGCGCGTACTTGTATGTAGCTGTGTAATTAGCGTGTAGATATAGATATACATCTGTCGATCCGTATAAAGGGAGATTGGGTACTTTTGAAGGAAGGATCTTGAATACAATGATAATGGAAAGCTGATGTGGATATAATTACTTCATGTTGTCTGGGAGACAAGTAATTGCAAAAGTAAACGTACTTTATGCGAATACAATTTTTATACAATCGAATAAGATTGGTTGCGGAGATGCCTTAAACCTCGCATTATGCTCGATGTGTCGCCTTTTGTTACTTTCTCATTTATCCTACTGTGATATCTCTGTAATCAAAACTCATGCAAAAACTGGCATCTGTGTACTTTTGCTCATGTTGGCGACCAATCAAGTGACATTGTGATTAAGGTTTGTCTCTAACTGGCACTTCTATCCTATGTAATGGGACAGGGTAGTATATATATATATATATATATTCTACCATCTACCATCTTCATGTCGAGGAAATTATTATTGTTATGTTTTTTGTACGTAAAATGTGAATCTCGCCTTGCCTCGCCTGGCCCTGTTCTTTGTGCAACCTGCACCTGTACCTGATAGGTGCAGGTGGGGAATTTTATATTTTATCATGGCGATTTTGGCGTAGTAGGCAGAACTGTACGACAATTTATCTGTTCAATTGAGAAAAAACGTTTTATTGGGGTGCCACTTATCACGTTGCAGAATCCACTGCACCTGAAGCAGTCCGAGCGATTTATTTTTTTATGTAATTATTTTGTTCGATATCTTCTTGTAGATATTATGGAGCCCAATCAAATTAAGAACTTGGCGAATTTGTAAATATGTATATTGTAAATGGATAGAATCAAATTAGTGTATTTTTTTACAACACGCAAAACGAGGTTGAGGAAGATGGGTGTGGCCTTGTTGCATTATTGGCAAAAAAAACAAAAGTTTAGCCACTATGAAGAATTCGCCGTAGTAAAATGAACCGAATGCCGGGGAGGTTTGCCTCAAACGGTTTCATTGTAGAAATCGCTTAATTCTGCTGAATGTTATATCCGTGATACCAGCATTCCATTTTATTTGTGTGATCACCGTGAAGTCTTTTAAATAGCCTAGAAAAATGTTGATGTGGTTATTATAGATAGTTGCATCGGTTAACTTGCCAACAAGTGGCTATTGTCCGCTATGCAGGGTTGATATTATTTGTAAATAAAGTTGTTCCAAACGGTGAAACAAGATCTTTATTTATTAAGATTCGTGTAAAGCTGACAAGAAGAATGAGCTGTTTTATTTGTCAAGGCCTTAGCCGCAGTGGATATCCTAATAAACAAAGACTACCTTTCCGTCGTAGAAGATTTCATAAACCACACATTATATTTTACAGAATTTTTGCTACTTTTTCTCCTTCGAAAATTCACCTCCTGGGAGACGAGTTCGTTGTTCTTGTCCAGCTAAACGCTTAACAAATTTTCCAATGCTCAGCAGCTTAGGAAGGTTTATGAATACGGCTCTGGGCGAAGGAATCTCATGAATTAAAAAGTACTGAAGTCCACAGTCTACGTAGGCTGGGCGTTGAACGACACTGCCCATAGAGGGCAGCATTGTACTGTAAGTTATACGGACTTCGGCATGGAATTGATACAGATCTATTTTAAAGAAGTCAACATCCTTCATTAATGAGTTGGATATCGCCATCAAGAGAGTTGTATGTATGCCCTGATGTCGCATTCCGACAACAACACACGAATAATTCCCGGATGGGACTCAAATTCAATCGATCACTGTCTGCAAGTACTGTTTATTTATTTCCATAGATACATCATCTTTATATGTAAAAATGTATTTTACCATGATAGATTACCTATCAAAGGAACTGTGAAGTAGAACTCTGTCGGAAAATTTAAAAAGATCTCTGAGCATGTGTATTTCCCACAGCGTATTCCTAGCTTAAAAGAAACTACACTTAATATGGTAACTGCGGCTATTGGTGAACAACTCTCTTCTCTAGTTAACACGGCGCCGTATCTGTCATTGGAACGGATTTCATTTGTCCTGAATGAACACAACTAAAATCCGAAGGATGAGTTGGCAATCCGGACCTGTCCCGGAACTCCTCATCCAGAAAATCACGCCAGAATGCCGAGGTTATTGAATCTGGAACACCCTACGGTTCTCCAAAACCAAATAGCGTTCTTTCCTATAGACAGTTAATCCAGTTTTATCCACTGGTCCAGGTCGGAGACCTGCCGATGGGAAGACGAGGGTGTTGTTCTTTACCAAGCGTCTCTCTTATGATCGCTGCTCGCTCGACGCGCACTGCGGAACGCGCGTCGTCATGGAGATGTCGTCACGTGACCTGGTGACGTCAGCGGCCGTCGGTGAGCTCCCGCTGCAGCTGTCATCACGTGACCTGGTGACGTCAGCGGCTGTCGGCGAGCTCCCGCAGCAGCTGTCGCCGCTTCTGCTCCAGTTCCCCTTCGCTCATGTCGCTCTCGGACGTGTCCCAGCCACTCTGCAATATAGAGGATAGTTCAACCTCAGCGTTGTATGTAGCAGGCAGTGCCTAAATAGAAGATAATTCAACCTCAGTGTTGCATGTAGCATAAACGCTGGTAGTGCCTAAATAGAAGATAATTCAACCTCAGTGTTGTATGTAGCAGTCAGTGCCTAAATAGAAGATAATTCAACCTCAGTGTTGTATGTAGCAGTCAGTGTCTAAATAGAAGATAATTCAACCTCAGCGTTGCATGTAGCACAAACGCTGGTAGTGTCTAAATAGAAGATAATTCAACCTCAGTGTTGTATGTAGCAGTCAGTGCCTAAATAGAAGATAATTTAACCTAAGCGTTGTATGTAGCAGTCAGTGCCTAAATAGCAGATAATTCAAACTCAGCGTTGTATGTAGCAGTCAGTGCCTAAATAGAAGATAATTCAAACTCAGCGTTGTATGTAGCAGGCAGTGCCTAAATAGAAGATAATTCAACCTCAGTGTTGTATGTAGCAGTCAGTGCCTAAATAGAAGATAATTCAACCTCAGTGTTGTATGTAGCAGTCAGTGCCTAAACAGAAGATAATTCAACCTAAGCGTTGTATGTAGCAGTCAGTTCCTAAATAGAAGTTAATTCAACCTCAGTGTTGTATGCAGCAGTCAGTGCCTAAATAGAAGATAATTCAACCTAAGCGTTGTATGTAGCAGTCAGTGCCTAAATAGAAGATAATTCAACCTAAGCGTTGTATTTAGCAGTCAGTGCCTAAATAGAAGATAATTCAACCTAAGCGTTGTATGTAGCAGTCAGTGCCTAAATAGAAGATAATTCAACCTAAGCGTTGTATGTAGCAGTCAGTGCCTAAATAGAAGATAATTCAACCTAAGCGTTGTATGTAGCAGTCAGTGTCTAAATAGAAGATAATTCAACCTCAGTGTTGTATGTAGCAGTCAGTGTCTAAATAGAAGATAATTCAACCTAAGCGTTGTATGTAGCAGTCAGTGCCTAAATAGAAGATAATTCAACCTCAGTGTTGTATGTAGCAGTCAGTGCCTAAATAGAAGATAATTCAACCTCAGTGTTGTATGTAGCAGTCAGTGTCTAAATAGAAGATAATTCAACCTCAGTGTTGTATGTAGCAGTCAGTGTCTAAATAGAAGATAATTCAACCTAAGCGTTGTATGTAGCAGGCAGTGCCTAAATAGAAGATAATTCAACCTCAGTGTTGTATGTAGCAGTCAGTGCCTAAATAGAAGATAATTCAACCTCGGTGTTGTATGTAGCAGTCAGTGCCTAAATAGAAGATAATTCAACCTCAGTGTTGTGTGTAGCAGTCAGTGCCTAAATAGAAGATAATTCAACCTAAGCGTTGTATGTAGCAGTCAGTGCCTAAATAGAAGATAATTCAACCTAAGCGTTGTATGTAGCAGTCAGTGCCTAAATAGAAGATAATTCAACCTCAGTGTTGTATGTAGCAGTCAGTGCCTAAATAGAAGATAATTCAACCTAAGCGTTGTATGTAGCAGTCAGTGCCTAAATAGAAGATAATTCAACCTCAGTGTTGTATGTAGCAGTCAATGCCTAAATAGAAGATAATTCAACCTCAGTGTTGTATGTAGCAGTCAGTGCCTAAATAGAAGATAATTCAACCTCAGTGTTGTATGTAGCAGTCAGTGCCTAAATAGAAGATAATTCAACCTCAGTGTTGTATGTAGCACAAACGCAGTCAGTGCCTAAATAGAAGATAATTCAACCTCAGTGTTGTATGTAGCAGACAGTGTCTAAATAGAAGATAATTCAACCTAAGCGTTGTATGTAGCAGTCAGTGCCTAAATAGAAGATCATTCAACCTAAGCGTTGTATGTAGCAGTCAGTGCCTAAATAGAAGATAATTCAACCTAAGCGTTGTATGTAGCAGTCAGTGCCTAAATAGAAGATAATTCAACCTAAGCGTTGTATGTAGCAGTCAGTGTCTAAATAGAAGATAATTCAACCTCAGTGTTGTATGTAGCAGTCAGTGTCTAAATAGAAGATAATTCAACCTCAGTGTTGTGTGTAGCAGTCAGTGCCTAAATAGAAGATAATTCAACCTAAGCGTTGTATGTAGCAGTCATTGCCTAAATAGAAGATAATTCAACCTCAGTGTTGTATGTAGCAGGCAGTGCCTAAATAGAAGATAATTCAACCTCAGTGTTGTATGTAGCAGTCAGTGCCTAAATAGAAGATAATGCAACCTAAGCGTTGTATGTAGCAGTCAGTGCCTAAATAGAAGATAATTCAACCTCAGTGTTGTATGTAGCAGTCAGTGCCTAAATAGAAGATAATTCAACCTCAGTGTTGTATGTAGCAGTCAGTGCCTAAATAGAAGATAATTCAACCTCAGTGTTGTATGTAGCAGTCAGTGCCTAAATAGAAGATAATTCAACCTCAGTGTTGTATGTAGCAGTCAGTGCCTAAATAGAAGATAATTCAACCTAAGCGTTGTATGTAGCAGTCAGTGCCTAAATAGAAGATAATTCAACCTCAGTGTTGTATGTAGCAGTCAGTGCCTAAATAGAAGATAATTCAACCTAAGCGTTGTATGTAGCAGTCAGTGTCTAAATAGAAGATAATTCAACCTCAGTGTTGTATGTAGCACAAACGCAGTCAGTGCCTAAATAGAAGATAATTCAACCTCAGTGTTGTATGTAGCAGTTAGTGTCTAAATAGAAGATAATTCAACCTCAGTGTTGTATGTAGCAGTCAGTGCCTAAATAGAAGATAATTCAACCTAAGCGTTGTATGTAGCAGTCAGTGTCTAAATAGAAGATAATTCAACCTCAGTGTTGTATGTAGCACAAACGCAGTCAGTGCCTAAATAGAAGATAATTCAACCTCAGTGTTGTATGTAGCAGTCAGTGCCTAAATAGAAGATAATTCAACCTAAGCGTTGCATGTAGCAGTCAGTGCCTAAATAGAAGATAATTCAACCTAAGCGTTGCATGTAGCAGTCAGTGCCTAAATAGAAGATAATTCCACCTCAGTGTTGTATGTAACAGTCAGTGCCTAAATAGAAGATAATTCAACCTCAGTGTTGTATGTAGCAGTCAGTGCCTAAATAGAAGATAATTCAACCTAAGCGTTGTATGTAGCAGTCAGTGCCTAAATAGAAGATAATTCAACCTCAGTGTTGTATGTAGCAGTCAGTGCCTAAATAGAAGATAATTCAACCTAAGCGTTGTATGTAGCAGTCAGTGCCTAAATAGAAGATAATTCAACCTCAATGTTGTATGTAGCAGTCAGTGCCTAAATAGAAGATAATTCAACCTCAGTGTTGTATGTAGCAGTCAGTGCCTAAATAGAAGATAATTCAACCTAAGCGTTGTATGTAGCAGTCAGTGCCTAAATAGAAGATAATTCAACCTCAGTGTTGTATGTAGCAGTCAGTGCCTAAATAGAAGATAATTCAACCTTAGTGTTGTATGTAGCAGTCAGTGACTAAATAGAAGATAATTCAACCTAAGCGTTGTATGTAGCAGTCAGTGCCTAAATAGAAGATAATTCAACCTCAGTGTTGTATGTAGCAGTCAGTGCCTAAATAGAAGATAATTCAACCTCAGTGTTGTATGTAGCAGTCAGTGCCTAAATAGAAGATAATTCAACCTCAGGATCACCTCAATGCAGAGATATCTAAGTGTATAACAGGTGACTGTGTAATTCTACTATAATACAGATAAACCTTCCCCAATCTGTGTCCAATCTGTTACTCGGGTGCCACCATGAATGGTAAAGGCAAACGTCTTTGTATTATAGTAGAATTACAGAGTCACCTGTTATATCTCTGCATAGAGGTGATCCTTAGCAAATTGTGAGTAGTATATGTAGCTGTCAGTGCCTAAATAAAAGATAATTCAAACTCAGCGTTGTATCTTGTGTGCAGCCAGTACCTTAATAGAACATAGTCCAACCTCAGCATAAAATGTTGCCACAGCCTAAATAGAAGCCAATCCCCATGTTCCATATAACCACGAAATATTTACTAAATAACCTAAATACACGCTAGCTAATCCTCTGTTTTGCATTTTCCCGCACCTGGCAAGACAGTCTGGGTGACAGGCACCCACGTCGGCAATGTTTCAAAGTCTTAATATTATGTTAATCTAAATATTATTACAAGGGCATATTTTCCCAGGGGGGCGGGAGAACCCGAGCTAGATATATATTTCATTATATACTGCATTGGAAGCTTGGTTGAAATACCGGCAGCTAATGCTTGCTAAATATTTATCAGTGGACGTTGTCAGGAAGGAAGATATCAGCTTCAACACATAGATATATATCAAGATATGGATAGATATATGGATATATGCAGAATATATATGCAGAATTTATATGCAGAGTTTACATGTTACACAGTAAGAACTGGAAACTAGTGAGGTCACGAAATCCCTAAAGAATTCATTTAGCGTATTTCGTTTGACGCGCAAAATCACTAAAACTGTCAGTGATCCCGAAATCCTGGAGAAATGTGTAATCATTTCACGTTTTTAACGAAACTTATATATATACATGTACGGTAAATGCTCTATATAATGTGACATTCACCTCTTCCGTAATTCCATCATTGTGAAGCACACACCCATAACCATGAGTGCATGTTTAGTAAAGAAGGAGATTACCGTTGGGTAATACGACTAATCTAACCAATCCAATGCCCTTTATAGTTATTGTAAAGGAAATGGGTTATGCGAAAAAATGTAAAGTTTAAAATCAATTAATAAAATAAAGCCGAATGTTACCTTTATAACCTGCCATTAATCTGCAATGAATGTGAGGGAAAAAAAATAAAGAAAATTTGAAAAAGTTATGAATGATAGGGTTTCCAGCCATTTCCACAACTTCACGCCACCCCCCACCCTTCACCACCCGAATTACTGGCCAACAAAGGAATTAAGGCCGCAGATAGGGAGATAGCGACACATACCTTCTCCTTCTTCAGCTCTCCTGGAGAGTGGCTGCGACTTCTGTGTCTCTTTTTCGACTCCTTCTTCTCCTTCAATTCTCCTTCGTCTTCAGAGCTAGAGCGGTCACGTGACACCTGAACAGAAACACCGAACCATTAATTTGTGGCTTGTAAGCATTATATGCACTGCACGGAGAATCGCACACATTCACTTATTTGATTTGCTTTTATTTTATTGGTGTTTATCGACACTTCCAATCTGCGAGGTTGTATCGTGCTACACAAACTTAATAACCAGTATTTACCTACGTAATATTTTTGTGATCAGTGTTTTATATTAGTATTTGCGGGGGAGCAGTTGATACATATAGATATGAAATGCCACATGCACATTTCGCACTCCAGCCCCAACAGTACATCAGTGTTTCTCAAACAGTCCCATTTCTCGTCCTTACATCTGGTTGCGCTTACATTACAACCCGTTTTCTCTTTTACAAGATCTTCCTACGTTCTTACATTTCGTTGCATCAACATACTGTTTAATTATACTAAAATAAGCGAATAATACAAAGTAGTGCGCTGTCTGTAGTTCAATACAACCAGAGTGGACTTGGTCTAGTCAGAAAGACGAAATGGCATATGGGGAACGTCAATTTACGCATTAACATCTCTGTTTCTGTTCGATTACAATGGAGGACCTGATGGATAGGGCGATGATTGGATGGGTGGATGGAGTGATGGATGGGTGGATAAATCGATGGTGGGATGGACATGGATGGGTGCGTCGATGGACGAATGTAAGTACGGATAGGTGTGTTGGAGGGCTTAATGAACGTCAATTTACACACCAACATCCCTATTTCTGTTCTATATATAATAGATGAACGGATGGATAGGGGGGTGATCGGATGGATGGATTGACTGATGGAGGGCTAAAGGGATGGATGGATCGTTGTCACTGGGACAGGGGAAAGCATGAACAGTTCCAAACTGCTCGATTGCCATATTACTACATATGGTGAATGCATTACTTTCAACGCGACAAGCAAACAGGTTGCTAACCAATCGATACGCCGCGTTAGGTCCACAGCGCCACCTACCGATCGAGACTGGTGTTTTTTTTTCTTCTTCGACTTTTTATGTTTCTTCGCGCGTTCGTAATCTCGTTCCGACACCGACGAGACCGGGGAGCGAGAGGCGGAGCGAGATCTCTTCTTCTTCTTCCGATGTCTGCCGCTGGAGCGTTCCGTTTCTGATTCAGACTGCTACGACGAGAAAAAGTTGAAGAAATGTTTAACAGAGAATATCCTGGTAATATTTCGAGCGAAATATCGCTAAAGCTGCCTATAACGCAATGGCTTTCTGTCAGATATGTTTTAAATTTGCTCAATAGAAAGACGGTAGCTTGGGTCATTATTGCATCAATGCAAGTATAAAGTGAGTATTTATAATAAAAGATTATTACAGACACTTATGCGAATCTCCTGTGACAGAGTGGCTTTCTAGTGTCTTATTGTGTCATCAGAACTAGGGCATTGTACCCACCGTTTGTTTTTCAACATAACAATGGGATATGAAAACGCATACATTCCTTAAACAGAAAATTACTGATAATATCAATCTACACGACCATTATTTTAAAACTAAATATAGCTTGTGAAAACGTAGACACAACTCCTGCATGAGCCGCTTTATATATAGTTCCCCGCTATTTGAGAGTGCGACAATAAGTATCCATGCCGCGAAAGATTGAATGGGCGTTATTAAAGTAAACCTCGGAATGCCTACCGGAGTGGGTGACCTTGACCTTGACCTAGACCTTTTCTTCTGCTTCTTGTTCTTGCGCTTCTTGGCGTGGTGGTGTTTGTGTCCGCAGGCCTCCTCCAGCGCGTCCGTGTACTCTTTGAAGAGACGCGCGCGCTCAGACTCGAGCGTGATCGCCAGGAATGAGGAGTCGCCGTCAAACCGGTCGCGAACCTACGAAACCGGCGGAGTGGGCGGCTTTAGCTAGGCACCAGGACGCCATATGTAGGGTATATCGCGAGAAATGGGACGAACCTACCAAACCGGCAGAGTGGGCGGGTTTAGCTAGGCACCAGGACGCCATATGTAGGGTATATCGCGAGAAATGGGACGAACCTACCAAACCGGCAGAGTGGACGGGTTTAGCTAGGCACCAGAACGCCATATGTAGGGTATATCGCGAGAAATGGGACGAACCTACCAAACCGGCAGAGTGGGCGGGTTTAGCTAGGCACCAGGACGCCATATGTAGGGTATATCGCGAGAAATGGGACGAACCTACCAAACCGGCAGAGTGGGCGGGTTTAGCTAGGCACCAGGACGCCATATGTAGGGTATATCGCGAGAAATGGGACGAACCTACCAAACCGGCGGAGTGGGCGGGTTTAGCTAGGCACCAGGACGCCATATGTAGGGTATATCGCGAGAAATGGGACGAACCTACCAAACCGGCGGAGTGGGCGGGTTTAGCTAGGCACCAGGACGCCATATGTAGGGTATATCGCGAGAAACGGGACGAACCTACCAAACCGGCGGAGTGAGCGGGTTTAGCTAGGCACCAGGACGCCATATGTAGGGTATATCGCGAGAAATGGGACGAACCTACCAAACCGGCGGAGTGGGCGGGTTTAGCTAGGCACCAGGACGCCATATGTAGGGTATATCGCGAGAAATGGGACGAACCTACCAAACCGGCGGAGTGGGCGGGTTTAGCTAGGCACCAGGACGCCATATGTAGGGTATATCGCGAGAAATGGGACGAACCTACCAAACCGGCAGAGTGGGCGGGTTTAGCTAGGCACCAGGACGCCATATGTAGGGTATATCGCGAGAAATGGGACAAAGGGTCCAGGTGGAGAGGAGGCAAATCTCCGGGGGTAGCAATTATTGTGGGAGATGCACTCACGCGAGTAATAATAGCCAATGCCACATACTTATTGGAAGCAATAATGTTCGTGTGAAAATATATATTCAATGTCAAGTAAATTGTAATCAGATTGTTCAGGATTTTACGTTATAAATGAACAAACGGGGGAAAGTTCGATACAATTTCTTTTGAAGACTACATGTAATGTTAATATAAACAAACTATCAGCTTTGTATAACCTCAAATGATGACCGACCATACACAACACCAACCTCTTCCCATTTCGACGTGTCTTCAATAGGTGGCGCCGCCTGTCTCAACATATTCTTGAAGCCCACTTCCAAGCGTCGTGTCTAAAATAACGCGAACATAATAATGTAATGCCGATGGAGACTGTGGCACTCGAGTCTAGCGGCTTGAACCTGCAAACCATATCACAATTATTGCACAGCCCAAATTATACAAGATTATAAAAACCACGTGGTTCTCATTACTCACAATGGCAATATATATATATATATGTATATATATTTGTTTGTCTTTACGTCTGCACATGTAGTATACAAGTTAAATTTAATTTCAAGTCTTACCCTTCGAGCCTCGTCCTTCAACCTTTCTTTTTCACGCGCTTCCGCTTTTTCTATCAACTGAAAAGAAACACATGCGAACACTCCAACTATCAACTCCATCCGTACGAGATTCGACAAAAGGAAATAGGTAATAGTCAGTACTATTATAAGCAGTTTGATGCGGATTTAATCGACGAATTCGACATGTGAGTCAATTTGAATATTTCTCGATTTCCGGTTCCCATGGTTTGAAATGATTGACCTTGGAATAAAATATTAGCCCGAATCCCTTTTAAAGGGATCCGCCATCCTGGGCTCTAACGCTGCTTTACCGATTCCATTAATACCCAATTATCTATCCTCCAAATTATAGAATTTTTCGTTCTATCTGTAGCTCACAATAAAATTTAGAAGTGACCGCCAGGCACGATTTCGCCGCCTACCCAGGCGGCAGCCCTTTTTGGAGGCGTGTTCGGGATTGACCAATCAGGAGGCGATACTCTAATTTATTCAAACCGGAAATTACGCCTATTGTGTGAGCAAAACAAGAGCGCGTGATAATCGCTAATATAAATAGCTGCGATTCTAACTCCAATCATGGCGTTGTTGCAGAGTCAATCGTCGCAAGACGTATATCAATTTGTTTGGACGGTACTTTTCCATGAAACGCTAAGATCTTGCGCTACTGCGCGGCTTGGAACTGCCGCTGGTCATCTGTAAATCGCGGCCCTGATCTCTTTCTCCGCGAGTTATAACGTAAGGTGGCGCCATATGAACAGTCACAATATGCGTCACTGCTCCCGGCAAAATGGCGCTCTGCTTGACATTGCTGGGGGCGGGTTGCCTTAATTTTTTTCTCCTTACCAGTCAGCCGAAACAAAGCGTTGACACTCGCCAATTTAATACTAAGATGTGAACTTTTGGTGCAGATCGCGAATAAATTAGGTTGGACACCCGCTTTAAATGGTCACAATATTAAACCATTGTACCGGTGAAATGTGCCAATCCGAAACATCCAATGATAAAATGTAATCCAACTACCATTAAAATACGAATGACTGGCCGCCTGGGAACAGCACGGGATGGTGACTGGTACACTTACACTGTTGTAGGTAAGCTTTATATTGCCCGGGTCGAGACCCCTCGACCGTCTGTCGTCTACAAGGTGGTTGTTAAACTCCTCAAAACCCGTCGTAATCTCCACTTGGAAGCCCTTTTCCTGTGTGTCGATACAAGGAGGTTAACAAAAGGCAATATCCATAGTTCGCAACATGTACATATATTTGCGCCACTCCGATACAGAATAATAAACTGCACACACATTGCACTGTCGCTGGGGCATCAATCTTGAAGACAAATGGATAATGGCATTCTTTTGATGTGGAACTGCCATGACATTAATGTGAGAGAAATAAAGTTTCTCGTTGTTCGCGGCCATTCTTCAGCGGCTAGTAACTTTGATATGCATACTACAGCAGAGCAAACATGTCCGATAGACTTTCTCCATAAGTTGACAAATTTAATCCGATTTTTGTTAAAAGCCATTAATGCCCAGACGAGCATCTTTCCTCGAGAAGAACACATTGCACCAATAATCGCAGATCGCACACACACCTTGAGAATCTCCTTGACCATTTTCTTCTCGTCGTGAAATCGTGCCTTCAAGTCTTCTACATAGAACTTGAACAAATCCAGCGGCGTTGACCCTAGCAACGATAAGTAAAACGTTCCCGATATCGTTATACAGGAAATTAAACTTCGACTCGAGGAGTAAGGCAATCCCAAATTTCAAACAGATACTAAATATCTTAGCATGTTAATCACACCCATCAGTGGGCACCCAATCAGATTCCTTCCATGGATAGCTGTCACTCGCCCGGAAGGTTCAGCCATGGTGGCAACGCCTTCACACAGTGATGACGTCACTCACCTGGCTGTCATACAGTGATGACGTCACTCACATGGCTGTCACACACTGATGACGTCACTCGCTTGGCTGTCACACAATGATGATGACGTCACTCACCTGGCTGTCAAACAGTGATGACGTCACTCACCTGGCTGTCACACAGTGATGACGTCACTCACCTGGTTGGCCCAGCATGGTGGTGAAGCGGGGATCCTGGCTGACGGCGCCGTAGAGGTCCATCCACAGAGACATAGAGTGCAGCTTGCCTTGCTCGTGAAGTTCATCCAGGAACACCTATACCGGCAAAACATATATACATACATATATAAACACAGACATAAAGAGTGCAGCTTGCCTTGCTCGTTAAATTCGTCCAGAAATGTTTGATGTTTTTCCTGACTTTCGTGCACATGAAGGATATACTTGGTCAAAAAACCTCCTGGCTGCATGAAGTGGGGTTGGATGTGATACGCCCTAGATGTAGGTATCAGGGCGCCAGCCATGACCTGCTTTGCAAATTTCTGCCGTAATGGCTTGGGCAACACTGAACTGTTTATGATATCAATAGTTACTTTTACGGCCCTGATAGAGCACCATTGAGGCAGTCGATACATGATATTAAACACCATTCAATACAAAATTAAATTTTAAGTGAAAAAGATAGTGATACTAAAATGCATGAAACATAAATAAATTAGCCACATACTGATATAAATAAATCATATTAGAAAGTATAAGTATTTATAAATATAAATCAATGGGTAAACCAATAATAACTAATAATAATAACTAAGGAATGTTGGCTGGCAGATTTACCAGGAAGGCCTCCCTGTTCTTGCGTTGAAGTCTCCGCAACATACGACGCTCCCTCTCCTTGTCGTCATCATACTCCTGCTCTAGCATTTTGATGTGATCCTGGAAACAGATCAGCGCGTCCTCCTTGTCCATGTCTGCAACAAGTAGAACAACTCACTCATATTACAGTTGGCGCCACCTGTATAGTACGGATAAAGCACAATGCAGTTCCACACGTAGTAAAAACGACAAATAATATATATATATATATATAATATATACACAGCTAAAGCTCCGTGTATGCCTATTTTCGAACGCGGCCGGTAGATGGCGCCACCTATACGTACTGATGAGGTCGTTGTCCTCCGTGAAGCGCGTGTTGTCGAGCAGCATTTGCTGGGCCTCCGACCACGTGGTCTTGTAGGTCAGGCTGGGCATGCTGTCCAGGATCTCATTGAAGACCTTCACGTTCCGCTTCCGCAGCGTCTTGGCATCTTCCTGGAGAGGGGAGGGGAGAGGAGAGGGGTGTGGGTTATATTGTAACGTCTTGGCATCTTCCTGGAGAGGGGAGGGGAGAGGGGAGGGGAGGGGAGAGGAGAGGGGTGTGGGTTTCATTGTAACGTCTTGGCATTCTCCTGGAGAGGGGAGGGGAGAGGAGAGGGGTGTGGGTTATATTGTAACGTCTTGGCCTCCTCCTGGAGAGGGGAGGGGAGAGGAGAGGGGTGTGGGTTATATTGTAACGTCTTGGCCTCCTCCTGGAGAGGGGAGGGGAGAGGAGAGGGGTGTGGGTTATATTGTAACGTCTTGGCCACCTCCTGGAGAGGGGAGGGGAGAGGATAGGGGTGTGGGTTATATTGTAACGTCTTGGCCTCCTCCTGGAGAGGGGAGGGGAGAGGATAGGGGTGTGGCTTATATTGTAACGTCTTGGCCTCCTCCTGGAGAGGGGAGGGGAGAGGATAGGGGTGTGGGTTATATTGTAACGTCTTGGCCTCCTCCTGGAGAGGGGAGGGGAGAGGATAGGGGTGTGGGTTATATTGTAACGTCTTGGCCACCTCCTGGAGAGGGGAGGGGAGAGGAGAGGGGTGTGGGTTATATTGTAACGTCTTGGCCTCCTCCTGGAGAGGGGAGGGGAGAGGAGAGGGGCGTGGGTTATATTGTAACGTCTTGGCCTCCTCCTGGAGAGGGGACGGGGGCGCATGGGGGAGCACTGGATGTTGTATTGAATGAGGAGGCCGACATTGGATTTATTATACGCGTGCAAGCCATTAGTGATAGCTAAGGGGTCTCATTAGCTGAGGGGTCTCATTAGCTGAGGGGTCTCAGCAGGGCAAAACAACATCTGTATCAAGGTCATATCGCACCAATGGGGGGGGGGGGGGGAGGTAAGTGCAGAGCGAAATCATGTCTCCGACGCTTTCGAAGGAGGACTTGTCACGTTTACCCTCCACGAGCAGCAGATACTTGCAGAGCGGAGTACGGGATCTACTGGCACGGCAAAGGTCCTCGGACACAGGGGGCGCCATACATACATACATACAGGGCAGGGGACGCCAGACACGGCAGGGAACGCCAGCCACAGGGGACGCCAGACACAGGCGACGCCAGACACAGGGGACGCCATACATACATACAGGGCAGGGGACGCCAGACACGGCAGGGAACGCCAGCCACAGGGGACGACAGACACAGGCGACGCCAGACACAGGAGACGCCATACATACATACAGGGCAGGGGACGCCAGACACGGCAGGGAACGCCAGCCACAGGGGACGACAGACACAGGGGACGCCAGCCACAGGGGACGACAGACACAGGGGACGCCAGACACAGGGGACGCCATACATACATACATACAGGGCAGGGGACGCCATACATACATACAGGGCAGTGAACGCCAGATACGGCAAGGAACGCCAGCCATCAGGGAACGCCAGCCACAGGGGACGACAGACACAGGGGACGACAGACACAGGGGACGACAGACACATGAGACGCCAGATACGACAGAGGAAGCCAGACATGGCAGTGCACGCCAAACACAGGGGACACCAGACACAGCGGACGACAGCCACAGGGGACGTCAGACATGACCGGGGAGGCCAGGCGCGGCAGGGGACGCCAGGCGCGACAGGGGACGACAGACACGACAGCGGACGCCAGACACAGGGGACGCCAGACACAAGGGACGCCAGACACAGGAGACGCTAGTCACGACAGGGGACGCCGGACACGGCAGGGGACGCCAGTCACAGGGGACGCCAGCCACAGGGGACGTCAGACGCGGCAGGGGACGCCAGACGCGGCAGGGGACGCCAGACGCGGCAGGGGACTCTAGCCACATGGGACGCCCGACGCGGCAGGGGACGCCAGACCTACCTTTTCCCGTTTGGCCAGCTGGTGGAGGGCGTCCTCGTAGATTTCACGTTTGTCTCGCTCGTTCACACTCTTCCAGATCTCATTCTCCACAAACAGCACCTCCGCCTTCCTGTGAATAACGAACGGACAGAGACAGGTCAGCTACAGTTATAGTGAACATAGAAATAAACAGTTGGCATCCGTCCGTCTGCGAAAGACGATGGATGAGCAGTTGAGTAATAAAATTTGCTTCGCGGCATAAGCGCCCCTGCCGTAAAGCGAATACAGACAAATGAGCAATTTAGTTTTTGTAGTCTTCTTGTAGTCACCGAGAACACAGAAATATCAGCCACAGGCTTTCTTGTAGTCACAGTAAACACAGAAAGCGTCAGCCACAGGCATTCCTGTAGCCACAGTGAACACAGAAACGTCAACCACAGGCATTCTTATGGTCACAGTGAACACGGAAAGGTCAGCCATATGCCTTTTTGTGGTCCCGGTGAACACAGTAACATATCGGCTACAGACCTTCTACAGATCAGCCACAGAATGACAACTCTTTCGCTATTAGGTGCGGTCACATACCTGTACTTGACTGTGGAGTTAATCTTATCGGTAGCCAAGAGGAATTCTTCCAGGTCCTCCTTGGCCTGTTTCGCCCTCAGACGAGCTTCCTCCTGTTTAACGGATACAATGAATGATGGGTTAGAATGCGCAAATGCATGAAATAGTGTTCTACGGTCCATATGATACGCTGTTTGAATGGCTCATGCCTTGACAGGATACACATTCATGATAACACAACGGAAATATTCTTATTACCTGTAGTGCATTTCCGTGGTAAGGAAAGAAGCCCAGCCATCCATGGCTACTAATCAAGCTAGTTATCGCTTTTTTAAACATAAAACATCATTCCTTTTACGTTTGAAATCTTTTAATTTTGGTTCTGAACAGCGACTACACAAGTGAATACGACATTGCGTCCCTGTTTTGCCTTCCTCTTCCTTTGCTCGCTGGGTCTTTTACAAGTTGAAGGCCTGTTTCTTACCTTCTCTTTCTTTGCTCGATGGGTCTTATACGCATTAAATGCCTGTTTCTTACCTTCTCTTTCTTTGCTCGCTGGGTCTTTTACGCGTTGAATGCCTGTTTCTTACCTTCACTTCCTTTGCTCGCTGGGTCTTTTACGCGTTGAATGCCTGTTTCTTACCTTTTCTTCCTTTGCTCGCTGGGTCTTATACGCATTAAATGCCTGTTTCTTACCTTCTCTTTCTTTGCTCGCTGGGTCTTTTACGCGTTGAATGCCTGTTTCTTACCTTCACTTCCTTTGCTCGCTGGGTCTTTTACGCATTGAATGCCTGTTTCTTACCTTCTCTTTCTTTGCTCGCTGGGTCTTTTACACGTTGAATGCCTGTTTCTTACCTTCTCTTTCTTTGCTCGCTGGGTTTTTTATGCGTTGAATGCCTGTTTCTTACCTTCTCTTTCTTTGCTCGCTGGGTCTTTTACACGTTGAATGCCTGTTTCTTACCTTCTCTTTCTTTGCTCGCTGGGTCTTTTACACGTTGAATGCCTGTTTCTTACCTTCTCTTTCTTTGTTTGCTGGGTCTTTTACGCGTTGAATGCCTGTTTCTTACCTTCTCTTCCTTTGCTCGCTGGGTCTTATACGCGTTGAATGCCTGTTTCTTACCTTCTCTTTCTTTGTTTGCTGGGTCTTTTACACGTTGAATGCCTGTTTCTTACCTTCTCTTTCTTTGTTTGCTGGGTCTTTTACGCATTGAATGCCTGTTTCTTACCTTCTCTTTCTTTGCTCGCTGGGTCTTTTACACGTTGAATGCCTGTTTCTTACCTTCTCTTTCTTTGTTTGCTGGGTCTTTTACGCGTTGAATGCCTGTTTCTTACCTTCTCTTTCTTTGCTCGCTGGGTCTTTTATGCGTTGAATGCCTGTTTCTTACCTTCTCTTTCTTTGCTCGCTGGGTCTTTTACACGTTGAATGCCTGTTTCTTACCTTCTCTTTCTTTGTTCGCTGGGTCTTTTACACGTTGAAAGCCTGTTTCTTACCTTCTCTTTCTTTGCTCGCTGGGTCTTTTATGCGTTGAATGCCTGTTTCTTACTTTCACTTTCTTTGCTCGCTGGGTCTTTTACGCGTTGAATGCCTGTTTCTTACCTTCTCTTCCTTTGCTCGCTGGGTCTTTTACACGTTGAATGCCTGTTTCTTACCTTCTCTTTCTTTGTTCGCTGGGTCTTTTACGCATTGAATGCCTGTTTCTTACCTTCTCTTTCTTTGCTCGCTGGGTCTTTTACACGTTGAACGCCTGTTTCTTACCTTCTCTTCCTTTGCTCGCTGGGTCTTTTACACGTTGAATGCCTGTTTCTTACCTTCTCTTTCTTTGCTCGCTGGGTCTTTTACGCGTTGAATGCCTGTTTCTTACCTTCACTTCCTTTGCTCGCTGGGTCTTTTACGCGTTGAATGCCTGTTTCTTACCTTTTCTTCCTTGGCTCGCTGGGTCTTTTATGCGTTGAATGCCTGTTTCTTACTTTCACTTTCTTTGCTCGCTGGGTCTTTTACGCGTTGAAAGCCTGTTTCTTACCTTCTCTTTCTTTGCTCGCTGGGTCTTTTACGCGTTGAACGCCTGTTTCTTACCTTCTCTTTCTTTGCTCGCTGGGTCTTTTACGCGTTGAATGCCTGTTTCTTACCTTCTCTTCCTTTGCTCGCTGGGTCTTATACGCATTAAATGCCTGTTTCTTCTCGTTGAGGTGCTTTAGGGCCCCGTAGCGCGGGTCATTGATAATCTGCTTCATAGCCATTTCCCAGGATGCAGTGGACGGCACCTCCTGACGTCATAAACGCGTGACGGGTTTCAGACATTGAGGCGTAAAGTGAGACAACATAGGATCGTAAGTGGTTGGTAGTATATTCAGGACGCTTTTAACCACTTTTGGTCATATCGCGTCAATGGGAGAAGGAAGGGAGAGTGGAGCCATGTCCCCGGGGGTAACCCTCTACTGTTTGCAAAGAGAGACATGGGATTTTTATCCTGCGACCACACAGACATGGCCACAGCGGGGCGCGAACCACCGATCCAGGGGCCGTTAGGCTCTCAGGTGGCCAGAGCACTCAAGGCGAGCGCTCTAACCCACTGAGCTATCGACGCGGCCCCAGGATCGTAAGTGGAAGTGAAAGAGTGCTATAGCCAAGACATCGACGCGTAAACCCAAGACACCTAACAAGGGTGAAACCGGAAGAGAGGATAGGGGGGGGGGGGGGGTAGAGTTCCATGACCTTTTACCCGCTTTCCAGGACTCGTTGAAAAACATAAAAGGGTCAAGGGGGGAGCCAGGTTTCAGGAGATAACTCCCTACTCTTTTGGAAGGTAATATGGTATATTTAACCGACACAAAGTAAGATATTATGCCCCATTCGTGCACACAAGGTCTGAACTGGGTTAAAGAACAGGGACGATGAAGGATGAATGGATGATATCCAAGATTAGGTGCCCAGGCCCGGATTCGAACCCAGCACCTATTGATTTGCTGTCTAGTGCGCTAACCACTACACCAGGGAGGGCGGCAGCCATGACAAACAGAAATATCTTTATATAGTATATTTTAGTATTATATTATTATTAATATTATTATATGATTAGAAATATTATTATAGTATTATTATGAATATTATTATATGATTATGAATATTATTATAGTATTATTATTATTAATATTAATATATGATTAGAAATATTATTATAGTATTATTATGAATATTATTATATGATTATGAATATTATTATAGTATTATTATTATTAATATTATTATATGATTATTATTATTATCCACATATATTTGAATAGACAGGCTTTGTTGGGACCCACCTTTTCCTTGAGGAGCGCCTTGAAGGCTTCCTGCGCTTCCTTCTTGTTCTTGAACACGTATTCCTTGGGCTTCTCGGGCTGAGCAGGCACAGGAATGGCGATGGTGACACTTTCCCTGGGAGACGCGTGAGGACGGGAGTTACACTTACTGACCATGCTGAATACGCGCTTAGCTTTAATACACAAATTACTTACAGACTCCTTAACCCATGCCAACGTGTACTATTCTTGCATACGCCAAATTCTCCATTATGTGGTCATACGTAACAACACACGTTTAATGATGTTATTATGAAGTGGTTATGGAGACTACATCGCACAGGATATGTGTGCACGATTACAAAAATTAGTCGTCAGATTAGAGGCTTTTACCGATTGGTGCAATGAGACCTACACTCGAATTTATCTCTGTAGACTGGTTTTAATGACAACTATGTACGCATTAAAACCTGTCCAGATACGTCCATTTGGTTGCCATGTTTCAATGTCCCTACTGATACAATGAGACCGCTGAGTTCATAGCCTCTCTATTGAATAAGGTCGCCGTGATGGAACGTTACTTGAAAACAGAATTTGTAAATACTGTGCAGTAAGACATGTCGTTGTTATCGAAGATGAATACCACGTGTTATTGTGTTGCCCGAAGTTTATGGATATCAGACTTTTATATATAGATAACGCTTTTTGGAATCCCCCAACATACGATAACTTTATTATTTTGATGTCAAGTGGAGATATGTTTACCCTAAGAAAATTAGCGATGTTTGTGCACACTTTAGAAAACGTGTCCGTGCGCAGCCGTAAATTCAAGAACACGGAATATTTTATTATTTTGTGACAAATGTATTTATGTTCATTGTTATGTCCCACGGGCCAGAAGGCATTTGTCGCAAATAAACTACCTACCTACCTGCCAATGAGACCGACTTGAGACACCATTTCTCCCGTCTCTACCAACGGGTATTGCGATAATAAAAAAAAACACCCAGTAAATCACTCACTGCACGAGATCAGCGGCTTGGGGCGGCGGCGGCAGGGAGATGGAGCGCAGCGTGGCCTCCATGGCCTTCTGGATGGCATCTGAGGGCTGTGAGGACTGGACTGGCGGGGGGCCGGTGTTCATGCCGACGCCAAGCACCATCCCCGGGGCCGCCACGGGCATCGGCCCCGCGACGGCCCCGAGAGCGCTCGCGGCCACCGCCACCGCGCCCGCCGTGGGCGTCGCCTGCGGGGTCGGCTGCGCGGGGCTCGCGCCAGCAGACGACACGGACGGCGAAGCCGACGCGGAACCGACGCCGGACGCCGTCTGCTTAGCAACCACCGCTGGGTGTAGCAACGGCGCTTGGCCGCCTTGCCTGAAGAGCAAAACAGATTGTTAAATGGTGCTTGAGGCCGCTGTTGAGGACAGGGCTAAATTGGGCCAAAGAACCACCCGGGATGATGAAAGATAAATGAATGATGGATAACTTTCCAAATACTGTAATTACTCCCTTCCTGGATTATTCCATTTCAAGCTTTACTAGAACATGTAGGTTACCTATTGTTGTATAATTGATAATTAATGATCATAGCCATGTTTTCGGGGTTTCTATATTGTAGTTGATCATGTGAATGTTGTGATCATGTGACATTTGTCAGTTGTCTCTTTGCATTCTAACTGGGGCCGGCCAAGTAACCGGGCATAATGAAATAAAAGAATATAACATTATGTTAGTGTTATGTTTTGGTCCATGTTTGGGAACACCAAGGCATCAATAGTGCCAAGAAACCTACTGGGACAATGAAATGAGGCTGGATGAAACATGCCACAGATGCATGTGCCAGGGTTTAAACCCATAAACCGGGTGGTCTGCAGTTAAAGATAAAAGCGGCTATTCACTTCTACCACTGATATTGATTTCATAGTCAACAATGTGACAGAATAGGCCCTTATGATTGCATTTATTAAAAAAAATCCATAGGTCATCGTTGGTATTTAGACAGTAGGAAAGATTAAGTTATGTAATTATATTGAAATTTTGAATATTGATCATTTTTTCAAACGAACACTGATTTTTTTCATGCAATTCATTTTTTTGTATTTCCTTGTACCTCTGGTACATCATGCAATAAAAAATAATCATATGTAACCATGCTTACTGGATTACAGTGATTAGCATTTGGCTCGCCAGGTGGCACCGAGAATAGTCGCTTTTATCTTTAAGTATGTGTACCAAGTGCGCGAGAGTGGCTCTATTGTAGATTAAATACGACATATATCCTACAATGTGGTCAATGCTTGAGCCCTTGCTGCCCTAAATGATTGCCTGTTCGATCAAATGCGTTGGACCCCAAACGGGCTTCCAAATAACTGACAAATCATTACAGGTAAATAGACCAACAATTGCTGGTGTATACACAGATATAGCACTGATCTTTGTACCGGTAGTGTGAAGAGCTCCGATAACCAATACGTACGACACAACACATGCAGGTTTCCACTTAAACCAAGGGAACTTGTCTAAGACATATCGTTTCCCAACAATAATCGAAAACGCCGACATGCCCAAGGCGAGTGATGAAATTAAATTCATATTTACATGCGCTGATTGCAGGTTATGTTGCTAATGTTATATCGGATTAAAACTACATCAAGTACAAATGCTGTACATTGACAATCTACGACGTCAGACACAAATGAGAACCTTATTTATCCCATGGCACATGTCTCTATATACAGACTGAACTCTTGTAAATTTGATAATATAAAATCTGTCTAAATCTGTACATTTAGACCATTTATAAATTCTTGAACAATTACACTAATCACTAAATCAATCACTGAACTACAGTTAGAATTGCAAGTTGCAACATTCACTCATGCACTAACGTTACGATCTACCCAGGCAATTTTGCAAGAAGAACAGAAATGATGCAATCTACATACCCAGGACTGCAGCGATGAAGAAGAAGAAGAGGATTTACCACAGTGTATACATTAACTTGAGTCAGCCCACAAAGCCAAAATCTTAACGTAAACCAGGGCATTATCTAATCTGATATAATCCGGCCTAGCTTCAAATCTCATAATATATAATTCTCATAAGCTTTCTAGAACTATAAAGCAAAAGCTGAAATCGCCAGAAATATGAACTAAAATCTAAAACAGGTCCAATTAATCTTCCATAAATATACCTTAACAGTCATAAGGAATGGACTATTCAGGGTGTATAGAACAAAATTGGCTTTATTGTTTGCTTGGTCTGTTAGCGAAAAATAACGTGACCTTTGTGCAAGAAAAAAATCATGCCCTCGTACCATTAAACACAATACATTTTGCAGATAAAAAACATCAGGCCATGGCCAGGACAACCCCCCCCCCCCCCAAAAAAAAATGCTGCCTGATATTCTGCCATTAAAAAAATTGAGCCCTCGCGGAACCCTAAAACCTTCACCCGAAAACCATGCCCCCACCCACTTCCGAATATAATATTCTGTTTCGAAGGCTTAATAAATAACGTATGTGTTTCCAAAACAAAGATCAATCTTTTTTCTGAAATTGGATGTTGTCGACGCAAAGATTTCTCCAGGTGTAACTACCTTAAATTATCTTAAACAACTAATGACACCACCCCCAACCACACAATAGTCTATCTTACTGTAAAATATGATATCAGCTACTTAGGGGATATACGTTTATTGCTTCATGACTGTTATATGAACCTATTTTGTTTATATCTAATTACCATACTGTTACTTACTTGAGACCCGCTTCCTGATGGGTGATAATAGCTGAAAATAGAATCAAACATTTCATTTCACTAATCTGCCAGAAACAAGACACAGGTGGGACGCTAAAACCTTCTGTTGCTATTTTACCGTATTGGGCAATCCGGTATTATGATTAACATATTTCATGAAAAATACGTTACTATTATCATATTGATGACAATGTAGGAATAAAATCTATGTGCATCTTTGGCCTCAGGCCGATAACATACAGATCTCAGTTGTAATGTGGGTCTAAGGCGTTAATTGCACGCAATAGATGCCTAGATATGTAGATGGAAATGTAGAGATACGTACATTTCAAATCCTCCAGTTCTTTTGGCTTCGTCCATCGGGACTCTTTAGTGACGGAATTGTGGTAGTAGATCTTGCCAGTGTCGGATTTGTGTTCCTTCCACGGACACTTTGACAGCAGCAGCTGCAAAACAGAACGCCATCAGAAAATCGAAGTGATACGACGAGTGGTTTGTTGTCGACAAAAGATGGTCTGGCAATAAACTAGGAGATCAAACCGTGCGCTATTTAAGTATGTATTTTTGCGTATAAAGCTTTGCAATTAAGAAAAGCCTAGCTAGATGAGAACCAAATGTAGAATCTGGTAGACATGCTTTGGTTGGTCTTTTGATGGTTATATAATAGTTAATGGATCTTGCAATATATATGCACCATGGGCGCCGATCCATATAGTACCTCCATAAACGATTCTTCTTCTACATAAACTGTGCGACAATAATTTGCGTGAAAATAAACTTGATAGATACATGTCAACAATAAGTTAGTCTGCGCATGCCCAGCCCATCGGCAATGTAGTCATCAAAGAAAACAATCTCTGTAAAGCGGTGGCCTCTTATTCATAATACCTGTGAATATGTTTTCAGCTCGTCTGGCTTCTCCCAAACTGACTGCTTCGTTTCCGTATGATAGTAATAGGTTCTGCCATCCGGGGCCTTGTGCTCCGTCCATTTGGCTTTCTGAAAGCAAAATCATTAGAATACAGCAAGGTGCCCGTGTAATATCGCAAAAATCATCACAATACAGCAAAATATCGGTACAAGGCAGCCAAATACCGGTATAATACAGCAAAATACAGGTACAATACAGCAAAATACCGGTACAATACAGCAAAATACAGGTACAATACCAGTACAATACAGCACAATACCGGTACAATACAGCAAAATACCGGTACAATACAGCAAAATACAGGTACAATACCAGTACAATACAGCAAAATACCGGTACAATACAGCAAAATACCGGTACAATACAGCAAAATACCGGTACAATACAGCAAAATACAGGTACAATACAGCAATATACCCGTACAATACAGCAAAATACAGGTACAATACACAACAATACCGGTACAATATTGCAAAATACCGCCAAACTGCAGCTAGATATCAATATCATACAGTACAACTGCCAGTGTAATAATGGATTGGTTCCACAGCGCCTTCGTCACATATCGTTAATATTATTCATCAATGTATAGCATTCTCCTTATCTCCATATCAAAGTGATAATCCATTTTGTACTTCTAAGACAGACCACTATGTTGATAGCTATATAGTATCATTTCAAGCGATATGAACTCTAGATCCACAACTTGCTTAACGTTATCAACCTCAGTGTATTACCCAACACATAATGGTGGTATCTGTGATGGTGAAAGTACCTTTTTCTGTCCATCTGGTTGCGCCGGGGAATTGGAACCCGAGCCACCGGACTGTACTTGGGCTAATTGGGGATTGGCTAAGTAGAAACAAATGAAATACATGAAGATGTCGCAGGGTATCCATAAATGGTGAAAGCGATATACGTTTAATAATCCAAGACAAACATCAGGACTCAGTAGATAAAGACTACCGGACAACTTGTAAAATGTATACATATCAAAATGATCAAACGTCTTGTATGCATGTGCAAAAAATTATGACATACCTACAATTTAAATCTTCAAGTCTTAAAAACCATTCAAAGAGAATAATGCTTGTTATATACTGAAGAACTAATTTACTACAAAAGATTAAAGACTCACCTGATACAGCTGATACAGGTAAAGCCGAAATTACAGCACCTGTCAACAAATTCAAATAACTGTTATCGTTTGCTCATTATCAGTGTATATCGTTTATATTTTGATCCAGACTATCAACAAAGGATGTTCTCAAAACAAACTTCATGTACATCTAAGGATCAAAGTAAAGTAACTATAACTCTGGAATCCATATTTAAACTACCGGGTAGATACCAGTATTTTGAATTGTCCAAAAAATATATTTCTTTGATCATGAAAATACTGCCACATACGACCAGACTAACTTCCCTTGCGGAAACACTTCTAACGATGGTAAGAAATCTATGACACTTATATGATCTCAAAACAATTTTTTACAGCTGTATTGTATAATAAAATGATAAAACCTTACCTGGAGCAGGCTGGGCCTGTTGGGTCATAGGTGGTGGAATCATCCCCGGGGGCATACCGGGAAACCCAACGGGGGGCATTCCGGGAGGAGGGTAACCTGCATGACAAGCATAGGGTCATCCATGCAGATTTACGACGTTTTCAGATTTACGACGTTTTCAGATTTACGACGTTTTCAGATTGACGATGTTTTTAGCCAATGTGCACATGAAGGCTAAGTTGGGTCAAGAAAGATCCTGGTTTAACAAAGACTCATGACTTCTGTAGTCTTTGTTCCACAGGAGTAGAACCCAATTATAGTATGGTAACAATATTACAACCTGTACTGCAGTGAAGGTCCATTAAAAAACAACGAAGCTGCATTTTTGCTCTAGGACTAATAACAAGTGTGAACTTGGACACTGACTGCAGTGAAAATATACTGCAGTTTGCCAAAACTCACTCTAGTTCAAACCCAAAAACTCCTGCACAGTACCATTTCAACCAGAGCACATGCAGTTTCTACAGCATATGGCACACGACCAGTTGTGCACAAAAACTGTCATAATTAGAATATACAGCCAGCGCTGAAGAAGGTAAGTATGTAATCCTAGTTTGTGTGCTCACCCCTAGGTGGCATACCAGGCATGGGCATGGGTGGAGGCTGTTGGTCCTGTCTCTGCATGCCAGGGTGTGGTGGCCCCCCCATGGGCATGGGGGGCATGTAGCCACCTGGAGGGCCCTGGTGGTGCATCTGAGGGAGAAGGTTAAACAGAAGGGCAAAGATTATCAGCCTGTCAACCCTATTGTACTCAGTCAGTGACTGGAAACTATACCATAATCAAGGATGTTTTGATTAAATGAACATGCCAAATGTGGAGAATTGAACATATCTACCATTATCTACCAATTTTATTGAAGTGCCCACTTTCATATAACTACCATTAAAAGATACGGAAAAGATATGTTTATATAATCAGCTGACAGAAAAGATACGTTTATATAATCAGCTGACAATGATTGGATTGAATTATTTAATATAACTTACCCCATATGGAGGCCTCATGGGTGGAGGCTGGCTGCTGGAATTCTGGTTATTAGCCTGCAAATATAAATTACACCATCTCAATAGTTAATTTAACATACCAGTATACATTACATGTACCTCCAATAATAGTTCCCATGCTTTGGGTCATAAGCGACTGATGTCTTCATGCATCATGGCATCATAGCCTACACAAACCCTAATCATATTCCTATCATATATGTTCATACGGATAAGCTAAAAACTGCAGGCTTTTTACTGAGGCATTTTTCATAATATCAAGCATGATACAGGTACTGTCAATCTTATGACTACCTCTTCCCTAAGCCTGAAAGCCCCCATCCATTAAACAATGTGAGTGCCAAGATGTATGACCATGATGACTATGTGGGCAATGGCAAGAAAGAGCTGCCAATACGAAAAAGTCAGGATAAAGGCCAGGAACAAGTGTAGAATATAATAATAGCACGAGTCAGCGCATTAGGCAATTTTACTGGGCTGACATCAAGTTGCAGCAGCCCATCAATTTGTTTTATCCACCCGAGGCCATAAGGCAGAGGGTAGATCATGAATATGAAGGGCTGCTACAGATTGATGAAGGGCCAATAAAATTCCTAATGTCATGCAAATGCATGTCATGTCCTAGGCATTAACCTGTCTCCCTTAATTATTCTTTTGTTGAAATTTTGTGCAAAAAATTCTAAAGAACATTCAGCACTTGCAAGCCTTCCCACATCTTGTGAGCCAGTCACCTTGTTTATACCATATCAATATATATTGTAGCTAAGAAATGCGACACATGCAGCTAGGTGAGCCTTTTTAATCTATAACCCCAATTTGTTTTTGTGGGATGTCATGTTTCAATAATATGTGCAATGTCACTATGGCAATGATTGACTATTGAAAGGGCTGTAGGGTGGTTTGGGTTAGATTTTAGCTGCCTTCAGATTTAATGCTGTTATACTAACTGCCATCATCATCAACTCGTAATAATGAGGTTTTGGGCAACATATTATTCTGCATGACACTTAAGTACCGTAAACTGCCTATTAGAAGCCGCACCCCAACTTTGGCCCAAAAACCGGGTTGGCCGGCGCCCAGAACCATTTCCAGAAAACTACATATTATGAGCCGCACCCCGACTTTGGCCTTCCGCCCCCACCCCCCCCACCGGCCCGCCCTCCACCCTGTATTCCTGCTTAATCCATCAGGCCAACCAAGCCACTTAATTGTTTATACAAGCAGTCGCGACCACTAACAGCATTCACCTCTCCCTCTCCGATCGCACCTCTTATCAAGTGTCACACCAGTGGCTGGCTCTCCTGGACCTTACCAAACCAATTAATTGTTTATACAAGCAGTCGCGACTACTAACAACATTCACCTCTCCCTCTCCAATCGCTGCTCTTATCAAGTGTCACACCAGTGGCTGGCTCCTACTGCATGTTTATGAATCCGGCAGCCGTATCAAGTTTCACCACCTGAAACCTGGCCTCTGATCATTGGTCTACAATAGGTGTGGGGGGAGTCGCGTGGCAGTATAAATAAATAACACAACCATAAGTAGCTCATTGTCGGTCTTGATTGGGGGTTTGTGGAGGGAACGGACTATTGACATTTGAAATGGATGATCTCCCGACTTGTTGAAGTGTACGACATTATGATGCAATATATATTTTGTTGATTTGTAGGACGTTATGATGCAATAAATTATTTTAGCAACATCGGTAATTTTCGCATTACTCCCCCGCCCCCCCCCCCCCCCACTTGTCCTGCCACGCTCATTTGAAATCGGCAAAAGGCCCTATTTGAAGCCGCACCCTGACTTCCGACTAAAACCCGGGAATTTGACCCTCCAACTTCCTAATATAAGCCGCGGCTTCTAATAGGCAGTTTACGGTATAAGTTATTGATATACTTTTCTTTAAGTCAAAATATAAAAACAAGAATATAGAATACTTAAGCACTATAATTATGCACAAACACACCAAGAGCTATTGATGATTCACTACTAATGTTTAAGAAAGTCATTATTGACATGGCTGTGCCCCTAGAGAAGCAGGCTTGCAGCCTCTTTAGATGGCATGTTAAAGAGAAATGAAAGGTAATATATTGCAGCAGAGAAAGTGAAGGTCAATAACTCAATGTTAGAATACCGGTAGTCATTAAACAAAAAATACAGCTCTTTGAACAATAGAAACTAGCAACATGAGAACAAGTGATATCGTAAACTGCCTATTTGAAGCTGCATACATATTAGAAGCCGCACCCCGACTTTGGCCTCAGTCCGGGTTGGCAGGCACCCAGAATCATTTCCGGAAAACTATATATTATAAGCCGCATGCAGACTTTGGCCTCTCAACCCCCCCCCCCCCCTCACCTGTATCCCTGCCTAATCCCATCCCGCCAACCAAACCAATTAATTGTTTATACAAGCAGTCGCGGCCACTAACAACATTCAGCTCTCCCTCTTCGATCGCACCTCTTATCAAGTGTCACACCAGTGGCTGGCTCTCCTGGCCCCTACCAAGCCAATTAATTGTGTATATTTCCGACGTGTCTCGGTATCCATTACGTAACAGCAATGATTTGTTCCAACCACGGTTGATGAAAACGTATTCTCGCAATTGCTTCTTGTGGAGGACGATCCGTGCTTGGAACAGACTGCCTGATGATGTGAGAGAATCTACATCCATTAACTGTTTCAAGTCTTCAGACATTATACTTCCAACCATGCAACAAGTTGTATAATATGTTCTCCGTTCACGGCACCATCCAGCTTAGCAGACTGCGTATGGACCTAAGTGGTCTCAAGGGCCACAGGCACAAATATGGTTTTGTTAGTGATAACATATGTGAATACTGTCTGACGCAACCTGAAGATACTATCCACTACATACTTAAGTGTCCGGCCTTCACAGCACCCAGAAACCGACTTTGTGAAGACCTATCCTTTCTAGAACTCTACAATGTAAGACTAATCCCAACTACCAGAATTAATTGTGACATCCTATGCGACCTGCTCCTCCACTGTTCATCTGCATTTACCATTGAAGATAACACATCAATGTTTCAATCTATTATTCGCTACATAGTCAGTACCAAACGTTTCTCGTGATAATCTTTTCCTAAGATGTCATACTGATTCTTGCCCTACTGTTCAATTATGTCACATGACTGATTTGTTTCTGTATTTGCATTGCTGTTGATCAATTTACATTTCTGTTTGTTCTATCCGAGTTGAACATTAATATGTGAATTCGCTGTTGTGAACCTCGTAAAATAAATAAAGTTTATATTAAAAAAATAAAAAAATTGGGTATGGAAGCAGTCGCGACTACTAACAACATTCACCTCTCTCTCTCCGATCTCAGCTCTTATCAAGTGTCACACCAGTGGCTGGCTCTCCTGGCGCCTACTGCATGTTTATGAATCACTGTCATACCCAGTAACACAATTCCTGAGAAAAGCACATCTTACGACGCAGCTTTCAAGTTGAATTATTTCCCAACTAAATGACTTGTAAAACGTTATGATGCAATTAATTATTTTGGCAACACCGATAACGCCCCCCCCCCCCCCCCCCCGCTTGTCTCGCCATGGTCACTTGAAATCGGCAAAAGGCCCTATTTAAAGCCGCACCCTGACTTGCGACTTAAACCTGGAAATGGAATCTCTAACTTCCTAATATAAACCGCAGCTTCAAATAGGCAGTTACTTTTGAGAGCTTTTGATGAGATACAGTGATTTTGGTAGGCCAGTGGATGGGTCCCAGCATCCCACAGGTCCTTAAAATTTTGAGACATTAATTTCAATGAAATATTGCATGGTCTGCTCACTATCTATTTACAATGCATCACCATTTCTCCTCACAGCTCAACGAAATGCGTCATTTAAAATCTTTGTATGACAAATGATGCTCAGCTAGTTTAGACAGCAATTAGCTAATGTGTTGTTCACACCCTGGCTGCATCTAGTCATATGCACCCTCTACAGCAGCATTGGCAAAAAGGCCTTCCCACCCCCAACGCGCCTGCAGTTATTCGAACCCCCTCCCCCCTTGCCAACTCCTGCCCATGTTGCCACCATGTTCACCAATCAGCCATGTACTCGCAGCCAGTAATCTTCTACTCGGACACTCCGGCTGGCCACTGGCCACTGGCATAAGATTTCAGGGAGCAGGCGATAGTTCTTTGAATAACAGCCATTGACATAATTGGGGGCCGGCGCAATAGCTTAGTGGGCTAGAACGCTCACATTGAGCGCTCTGGCCACCTGAGAGCCTAATAGCATGTGGTTCGAGCCCTGCTGTGGCAATGTCTGTGTGGTCGCAAGGATAAAAATCCCATGTGTTTCTTCGTGAACAGTAGGGAGTTACCCCCAGGAACATCGCTCCACTCTCCCTTCTTTCTCCCATTCACGCGATATGATCAAACAGTGGTTAAAGCATCCTGAATAACCAACCTTGACATAATTGGAAATAGCTAAGTCAAATAGATACTAAATAACTTGGATTTTCATTTACAGCTTTGAATCAAGTAAGTCTGATATAACTTTTCCGCATAACAGTCTCATATCCTCAGGCAGGAAATGTGGGGGGAAGATTTGTTTGTGTGGGTGACTAAGGACGTGATCGATTCCCCTCTTCCAAAGTCTACCTCTACCAGAAGGGTGCATGCAGTATGATCGTTTTGCCTCTTCTATTCCGAGAAGACCTCTTCTGCTCTTCCGCCCAGATAGGTGGAAGAGAAGAGGTAAAGGCTATTCCAAGATGGGGGAAGCTAACTATGCAATATGCGCTCAGTGTCATCAAATAGGTTATTGGGAGAAATACATGAATGAAACAATGAATAAAATTATGTGAAACCTATGTAAGACCTTATCTTGTTATTTGAAACACATGTGCGGGGTACATGAAGGCTTACATATGTAGTTAACCATGTATGTGACTGTTAATGTTGGGCGATAATATATGGAAATGGGTGATAAGTTTTGAGCAATTAGTGAGTTTCCCTTCGCCATATTGAAACTACTCTTCCAACTCGTCACACGCGATTGATTCATCGCTCATATTCTCTATTGTTGGATGAGCTCTTCTCTTCTTGGAAGAGTTGAAACGATTAGACTCTAAATGTTCTGAATGGCACAACCCATCAAACCATTGTCATTTTGTACTATGATAGTTAAACTTCATATTTACCACAAAATCCATATGCATATGAATTAGCAAAGTATTGCATTACTATCAAGTCGGTGGAAACGAGACTTTCTTATTGTTTATCACGCCATTTCATATTTGGTCATTCTTTACCAGCGGCTTTCGCCATATGGCATTTCACTTATTACGTGCCAATGGCTAGGTGTACGAAGCGCCACCAAGCGAATGGTATTGTTTTGCCAACATGCGTAGATTCTCCACTTGGTGGGCAAGATGGTGGATGGAACAGAGCGGTCTACTAGCTTGAGAAAACAATAATAATAACTAAAATAATAAAGTAAGTTGATAGATATAATTCCAGAAACTATTCCCATACTCCAAAAAGTTCTCACCATCAACACTGCTTCTCGCCACGCATGTTTATGCCATATAGGATTAGATGGTTAGGTGTGGCGCTTTTTCCCAACAATGTCAGATGGGGCTAACCGGAGCGGCAGAGGGGTACCAAAGTACTACAAATCTACTCTACTCTTGTTGTATGCCTCAGAAAGTCAGAAATGTTGTTTTGTCTGGAAATCGTCCCAGGAATATATTTTAATCTTTTTGAAGTCATTGGCAAAAAAGGCCTGTCCAAAAAAGGTAAATAACCGGTACATCGTTATAGCGGAACCGAGCGAAACCGGGTGAAAAGTAGCGGAATCAGGCGCAAATTACCAGTTAGACAAGGAGTAGGAAGTTCATAGGAATATATTCTTCTGCCCCACCCACAACTTGATCACGGGCGTCAATGTACACGGTTTAGGCGGCACCGGTGGCGCCGCCAAGTGGTCACTCTAAGAGTCTTACTATGACAACAACCAAAATGGCGGCCTGGCACTTGGCTCAGCACTCGAGACAAATCCTTCTGGTACTAGACAATACCTTCACATTTCTACGTAAATATTATAAGAATATAACAGAAGCATTGATAAGTGTACTTTTAAGCAAAACTGAACTTCCTGCACCTGGTCTAACTGGTAATTTGCGCCCGGTTCCGCTACTTTTCACCCGGTTTCGCTCGGTTCCGCTATAACGATGTACCCTTTGAATAACCCATGGAAAAGCCAAAGGGCGATAATACAGCAATTTGGTGCTGCACTCTTCTATAAATGTGCGCCTGATCACAACACAACAACACATACAGCCGGTTTCAAGGATGTAAAATCTATACACGTTCCATAGTATAAACGCTAACAATATACGTGTGGCACAAACCCGCAAACGTTAGAAAACTTACCATATTATGATTTTCCACCCGACGCCGCGATCGCGTGAAACATCGGGGCACTATTGTAAACTTTACAAGGCCCCATGCGTGTCAGATGCCTCAAGGCTCACTGGCCGCTAGTCTGAGCCTGTGGCTCTGCGCGCAGGACTTGCAATGCTGACGGGCAGCTGGGCAGGTTTGAGCACGCTGTCTGTTTGACATATAACGAACTTTCCTGATGTGCCTAACGTGTGAGTACGCAGGATATTGTCATATACAGGTCGAACCAATATTTTCCTTGTCTGAATATAGGCCAAACTTGGCCCAACAATAAAATGTCAGAAATGAATTGGTGCTTTAGGTAGCTTTTGTTACTAAACTGGGTCAAAGAACCTAGCTCTCGGGGAAATGGTTTGAGTGCGAGGTGGGTTTATCTCAGCACAAGTCTCCCATATTCTGTCCCAGCCTTTATGCGAGGGAAGGATAAGAGATTTTCACTGATTTGAGTATCCCGTTGGAGAGTGTCCAAGCCCCAGTTACCCATAAAAAATGCTTTACGGGGGGGGTGGGGGGGGGGGGGTATTGTCAATCGATTTTTCGACAAGTTAATTGGCGTCATCAAATAATTTTACTTTACCCTGCAGGGGTACGTTGCTTGCAGAAAGATAAATTTTGCTCTCTCGCGGCAAAGACTTAGGCGTGGTATCGATGATTTTCTGATGTTTACTGATAGTAATGGTCAAGGATATGTCTACAAATGTAATAATGGAGGAAAACGATCAACGATTTATCAAATACATGTATATGTTACCAGTATCATTATAGTTATTTCCATTGCAGAGTATTGTAAGATCACATATATGATAACCACAGGTGAAAATATAAGGATACTCGTTTATTTAATGACATTATGCAGGCAAGTAGACAAGGCATAACTTGTGTCTTACCTTGGCCTCAGAGTACCCAATGAATATTTAAAATTATTCGAGATGATATAGATATGTGACTATTTACGTTGCCGAAGGCCCAGATCGTGCATGGGATCTTCTGAAAGTGGGCAGTGCAAATTATATGGTTTGTACCACACAGTTATATATGGAAAGCAATTCGATCTAATAATAAGCTCTAAGTTTCTTATCTTAGACTTAGACTAAGCATAGCATAAAATTATACATTTTTCATATTGTTTTACTTAAATTTAAATGATGGGATAATGTAGACCAATGTAGACACAGTAAATGAAGCGAAAGGATTCAACATGGTTTATATATCAGTGGCCTTAATTTTAATTATGCGCAAGTAAGTCTTCCATAAGTCGCCTCAAGTGTACAATAAAGATTATTGACGTGCAAAAACGAAAATGTTAGCTCGCCTTGAGTTAAACTTATTTCGACTTCAGCTCTATTCTGATTACCCCTAGTTATAATGGTGAAGAAGATAAATAAAACTAAGGAAAAGTAACTCTAATGAAAGGCACGTTCGAGGTTAACATGATACACATATTATTTTCGTTCCATGTCGAATGAACCATAAATCTGTACTGTAGGACGAACCGAAGCGAAAACAAAGTAGGCGTGGTGAACAGGTGAAGGGAGGCAGAAGAGGCTTGCGCACATAACTTTGCAACTTTATCAATCGTACTTTGATCAGTGTTATTCTTCTAACTGATTACACGAAGGGATGAAACGTCAACGCAACCTCAGGGCAAATGGACGGGTACTGTCTGCTCGGAGGAGACTTGTGTTCGACGATGTTGTAGACAGGTTCCCGTCCAAGCCAGAGTCCGAGACAACACGACTTCCAGTGGGAGGACTTGCGGAGGCGAGCGACGCAAGCGGCCTCCTGTCGGCAAACTTACAAACTTTAAATTCAAGACTCTTACTAGAGTCACAATCTCAGTCACGTGTGGCTGACTACGAAAACGCTGCTTCCTATGATCTGTTGACTCATCCACTCTTGCAAGAGGATGACAACGCTTCTCCCTGCAAATATGAACTTAGCCAAAGGCAAAGACCAAGACAGACTTGCCAAGAAAGACTGAACAACCATGAATTCTCAGATTCAGAAGAGGCAGAGTCAGCAAATCGTTTCTTACACAGACGCATGTTACATGACAAACATGTTTTTGCTGATAGTAAAATTATGCAAGGAGAGTCCCAATGCGGATTAGCAAAGCCTAAACATTTTATTCAGAGCCCTCTGATGGAAGGAGTTGCTATTTACATATTGCTCTTGTGTATTTTGTTCATCTTTTTAACCTTTTGTAAGTAATAAATTCATTATGTATTAAATTTTGTGGTATACAGAAGAGATACTTGAATTTTAACTTTCATATCTGTTATTATATATAGAAGCATAAAAAGTTATTATACAGTCATTTAGATCTATATCTGTATTTGAGAAAAGTCCTTTACATTATATTATCATTAATACATATATTATATCATGATATTTTTGACTTTATATAATATATCTATATGTAAGAAAAAATTATAATTGTTTATTTGATTATGTAATCATGTTTGAAGAGTTTCACTTTATAATATTATACTTATTATATTAAAGTGATAAATCATATAGTTATAAGTTTATGCCATAGAAGGTTCTATTAGATATAGACTAAAAACATTTGGTGTATCAAAATATAAATAAATAATATATGGTTAGGGCTGCTTCTTCATTTATAATAAACTTTTATTTCTTTGCAGGGTGGAGTGGTTTACAAATACCATATGGACATATTATGTAAATGAAACAAATATAAAGTTTGGCAAGTTTCATGTTCTTTTATCCCTACTTTTAAGTATCTTTTTAATATTGCTTTAATTACCAGTAATTTTTAGTTAATGAAGACAATTATATATATAATATACATTTCCTCATATCATCTTTATATATTATACTATAAGTCAAGCAGGATATATGATAATAAACAAAGTTACTCTATGTTATAAATATAATTTTCTTTGTCTGTAAACAGCCTATCTTATGATTGCAGAAAGTATCCTGGTCTCTTCATTCAATACTTCTCAGCTTTGATACTGCTGAAACTGGGTAGTGTATATGTGGTCCATTTATTAAGGAAATACAGTATATAATATATAGATATCATATGTATCAGTAAATTAGTGAACAACATTTGGTTGAAATAGTGATAACATTAACAATAATAGTGTGCAACAAAATCATTACTACATGGGCATTTTTTAATGTAACAATTAAGTTTTTAAATACTGACTATGCCACTAAACTAGAAGTTACCAGTAATACATATGTACAGATTTTTGAAATTTCTATTTAGAATCGCATAGTATATGACCCGGGGCATATCCAGTTTTAATACTATTGGTTGAAACTATTAATGGCCATTTTTTTTATTTGCAGGCCAAATCTGGATATCTTCTGCTTTAAACAGTCGATCTCAACCATGAATACCATTTGAATGCTATCTTACATCTATTGCATTTGTGTTGGAAGTTATTAAATTTATTTTGTACTTTCGTGTCTCTGTAATTTTTCTTTAGACATGGCCATCCATTATCACCCTCATGGTGCTAAATGTAGCTTATGTTTATCAGCTATGTTACTGTTCTATAATTCTTACCAGATTCAGTGAAACATTTGTATCATACATAATATGTCAGGGCTATGGACCATACATGCTAACGATCGTGCCATTATTTTAAATTAATTTGCTTTAAAACCCCATTCAACCAGTATGCAATCTTTATTATGACTAATCCACATTTGCTGCCTCACCACGGCCTCCCCATACCCTCCCATCACACCTAGATTGATAGTGACCTTAATTGTTTCATGTCATTGCCACTGTTTTTCTCCATGTTTGTCTTGGTCGGTGTGAATTGTTATTGAACATATTTGAAAGATACCAACATTGACAGAGCTGTTTAGTTGAGAAACTGATATATATTTATCTATTGCAGTGATAACTGTCTGACCAATATATTTTGTTTCTTCAGCATTTTTGAAATCTATTATGTTTTCGTTTATTTTAGGGTTAGGTTGCGATTGTAGATTCTGATGTTGGTCAAAATACATCTCTGTTTTATAATGTTAACTTGTGTTATACCCGATGAACTCGGTTAACGGTATGCGAAATGTTTATTGTGTGCCGGATGCTCAATAATACATGTTGTTATAACGTTATTAGAATAATTAGTTTGTGTAATGAAGTTTAGTTCACTTCGTAAAACATGATGACATATGCTTTTTGAGTGGTTGATATATTATTACTTTACAGTAGTCCCTGCAATTAACGCCTTTCCACGGGACTGGCAAAGAGTAGGGTCACCCCCGGGAACATGTTTCTACTTTTCCGTCCTTCTCCCATTGACGCGATAAGACCAAAAGTTGTTGAAGCATCCTAAATATACAACCACTCCATGGGACAGGTCGAGGCGGTTGTATAACACAGGGAGTCCTAATCGAGGTGCCTAAATCCTCAAACTTCTTTTGCCCGTCTACTCACAGCCATATGGGTTCACACGTAAACGTTTTGTTTTATCCCTGGATAAAAGGTTTTACAACGGACGCATTCGTTAAACTCAGCGACTACTGTACAGAGTAAAAATTGTCAACAGCGATTTCGATAGCATTTTTTGGTGTGCGAAGTTACTGGATATTTGTACGACATTGTTTTTGTAACAAGATTTCAACATACACTTGAAATGTTCTAAAACATTTTGTCAGGACTTGAAATGATGTATTATGAGCTTTATATAACCAGTACATATTCGTCAGCCCCACTCGCTTTGAGAAATGCTATACGACTGTTTGTTAAGACTAATAGGGAATTTGCTGCGCGCCAGCCACGGATAAAAGTGAGTCAAAACACCTGAAGTATACATGTTTATTTTTTGTCATGCCCGAAGGTCTTTTGGGCGAGTGTGAGTGCAGTTTCTAGTTACGTGAGCGCATTTGTAATTTAATATTGTGCAGCTTTTGTCACATTTTCTTAGTTTCATGTGATTGTTTTGGGTTCGATTATGTTAATTGTTAAGGCTACAGATGATTGATTATGTTAACCGTTAATGCAATGTGTTGGTCTCACTTGTTTGCAGTTCTTCATGAATTGATTAGTTTTCTTTACAGACCAGTCGGTGCCATATATATAGTACAGTGTACTAGATACACTTGAAAGGTTTTTTTTTGTAGACATTATTTTTTTCAGAGAAATTATCGACATCGGGGTACACTTGAAGATGGATCGTGATAGATGTATATATTCTGCGCATATACAGCGAATTGATTACATGGCAATTGCACACAGAGACGTTGCATATTCAACTTATATTCCTTACTTGCCACACCTATAGTAGCCAGTTCATGTTTCATTTTTGCTACAATGGCCCATTGTTTTTCTCCTGGATGGCTGATCACTGGTGTGGTATATCAGTATTGTGAACTAAGGCAGCATCACGAATGATCTACCACCTTTTTGATACCTTGCGTACTATTTTGGATCCCTGTTGGGTTTTTTTTCTTCTCATACGTCAATAAACAGAACTTTTGGTTTTTGCTCTCTCTGTGTTTTTTTTTGTGTACACAGATAATGTTTTACGACATACCATCCATGATATCCGATCGCCACGTGGCCTAGAAGTGGTGTCCAGTGTGGTCTGCTAGGCCAGCGCAAGCGGCCTGTGCGTCGTTCAAACCCCACCTGTGCAAATAAATGTAATGGTGCAGGGTAAACTTCCCTACATGTCTTGTCTTAGCAAGGAGTAATGTTTTTTTTAAACGTGAGGCTTTTATTGAATATTGCTAGGCTTTTGGCCCATTGTTAAATACAGGATTTTCATTTACATGTGTGAATCTATTTTCGTGGCAAAATAATAGGCCAACCTCAAGACTTTCCTCGACTTTACCATGCAAAGCGCTAATGTAAAATGTGAATTCTAGGTTTGAATCTCCGCCACGAGTCTCCGCCATATCGTCCCCACCATCCCCTTCGTCTCCGCTGTGTCCTCTATCCCTCTTTGCCGTTCCCTCCGTCTCCACCGTCCACTCCGTAACCTCCACCCCCTTTACCCCCTCCATACATACCGTCCCCGCCATCGCAACCGTTCCCACTGTCCCGGCCATCCCCTTTACCCCCTTCGTCCATGGCCTCCCCGCCATCTCCGCCGTTCCCGTTGCCTCCTCCATCCCTTCTGTCCCCACCGTCTTCTCTGTCTCGCCGATCCCTCCATCCCTACCGTCCCCTCGATCCCCGCGGCGTCCGCCGTCGCCACCGCCCCCATTCCTCCATCCCCTTAACCCTCTCTATCCCCTCCGTCCCCGCCGACCCCTTCCTGCCCGGGTCCCTTCCTCCTCTCGGTCCCCTCCGGCGTCCCCACCGCCTCCTCCATTCCTTCCGTCCCCGTCGTCCCCTCCACCCCCTCTATCCTATTCACCCCTTCGTCACATCCGTCAACTCGGTCCCCTCCATCCCCTCCTTCCCTGCCGTCCCCGCCGTTTTCGACATCCCCACCAGCCCCTCCCTACCATCCTCTCCGTTCTCGCCACCCCCGTCGTCGCGTACTGTTCCCGCCGATCCCATCGAAATGGGTGCACCAGGTCGTCAGTCCAATTTCACTTCCAAGTATATATTGTGCCAAATGCATTTTACTAGCCTACTGTGTGTGACTGTTTTACTTTGGAGTCGAGTGCCATAAAGCAACATTTTGTGAGAGTGTCGTCAACCAGTTGCTGGTATTATACATCAGCAGCCACAGCAGAAATTTAAAGGACCTAGTCTAGCTGGTGCGTGTTTCATGCGTGGTACCATTTAGTAACGGTACGCACCGACACGGCTTTACACTTATATATCGCGACATGGACCGCTTTATAAAATCGACATGCGACACGCACCGCTTCTTAAAATCGACATGCGACATGGCTACCAAACCTCAGGGACCCGAGAAGACCGGACACTTATGACTTTACGTTATTCGTATGGCCTGCTAACTTCTTTTCATGGTGTTGATTCCTCGCTGGATCCCCGACTAGATCCTCTCAACCCCAACATGGGCGTGTCCAGGGGATGAGGAGCGGCACAGGGGCCACGTGCCCCCCTTTCAGATCCTAATTTAAGTTGTATCTGTGCCCCCCCCCCCCACTTTCAAATGTTGTGCCCCCTGGCGTCCCCGTATACATTACAATGCATCAAGCGTAGTAGTTTATGTTCTTTCTTTACTTTACCAACGATTACACATGATTGCACATAACTCGTAACGTGCACTAAAGGTACTTAATACATTGCGCTAGGTCGGGGTTTTACTGCCAAAATCCGCTCGGGAGGGGCATTTTTCACGACAACCCTCTCACTGAATGCACATTTTCAGAGCCCCCCCCCCACCCCCCCAGTCGTAAGTTTTAAAATATCTGTTCTACACGGGTATAGTTTGCGTCATAAATGGGGGGGGGGGGGTTGAAACTTGCGCCCTGGGGGGGGGGGGGTGGGGGTCCACGTCTCAGATAGCGTTCTTCCTCAAAGAGGGGGTGGGGGGTGGATTCCACTGAAGATTGGACTTGCCACCGCCAGGCGGGGGGGGGGGGGGGGGCTCCTCATCTAGCGTTCTTCCTAAAAAAAATGCGGGGAGTTCTCCT
Source organism: Arenicola marina (assembly GCA_964019135.1). NCBI lineage: Eukaryota > Metazoa > Annelida > Polychaeta > Arenicolidae > Arenicola > Arenicola marina. The sequence continues at coordinate 21,111,500 of OZ025259.1, read as the reverse complement.
ATTTTGATTAATCGTGACCTGGGAATAAAGAAATTTATTCTTTCTATCTGGGAACCCGACCTCCCAAGCCTGGAGGCCGTAATCAGGGCTGCGTTTATACGCCAGGGGGCTACATTACTGCGTCGGCGAAGCATGGTTAAAACTCATGCGGTAGAGCAATAAGGATATATATTCTTCTTGATTGCCCATTTAATTGGCAACAACTAGGCCTGACCTTCCCCTAGCTTATATTTACTCTGTGGGGCCTACGGTGGGTAGTTTTAATGGAAATTCTGTGCAGCCCAGTTTTGCGGTTTTGGCGCACCGATCTCCCGGCAGAGGGCGTTGCGCTCGCGCCATAGTCCCTCTACCCCACGTCAAATTTAACCATTAGAATTATCCTTCATCCGCGATAATTGAAATTAATCTAATCGAAGATAAATTCGCAGTTTGGCATCAAATACACCACTTTGGCGCACGTGGCTAACGCCACCTACCGTACGATTGGCACGGCGCTGGACGACCTTCACATTGGTTCGTCGCCGCGTGAGTTTGTTGTGTTTTCGTTCGTTGCATTATTTCGTTTTTCCTAATGCAATATTTTCATATTTGCCTTGAAGAAATAGTTCAAAGTGAACCTGCAATTGACTAAGTTTGCTTTCTGTGTAAAGGCAACAACTGGTGTTCTGTTTAGGTCCAAGAATCTGTTTTATATTTGCAATATATCTGTATTATCGCCCACATCTATATAATACTCACATAGGCCACATCTGCACAAATCTCAGTCCGACAGTATGTGTGCCTACCACATTAACCTTCAAACCCCTTACATAATACCCTGGGCACCAACACTATCCCCCTCTCCCTCCTGTATCCCATCCCCTTTCCCTTCCATGACCATGGTGGTCAAATCTTCCAGCGGTCAAATTGTGTCTGGGACAAGCATTGGGCTGTCTGTGTGGTATCTTGGTACTAGTCCGGTGCGACATAAATAGACCAAGACCAATCTGCGCCAACTGGATTATCTCTTTGGCGCATCACGTTTGACATTTCACTGCGAACGCCTTGCATTGAAAGCCATGGCAGGTATCAAATACAAATGTTATGCAGAATGGCTGAATGGCATAACGGTGAAGTCACATCTGGAGCTAGGTCTCAGAAAGGGCAGGTGACAGAGCCAGGCAGCTAGTTCCATAGATGTAGCGTAGTCCTCTCGGATATGGGTCTAGTCGCTGAACTACGTTACATCTCCTAGCAATCTCTTTCCATTAGCAGAATCGCACCCGAAATCTGGTCGGCCTTTACACGGCCAAAAAACTACTTTTTGACCTCGATATTTAGCAATGAACTACATATTTACATAAAGTAACTTATTCTCTGTTGATTTATTACCAATTTGGGATATGACGTTGCTTGATGCTTGTGTTTTGATAACTTTTCCCTCGGCAGTGTGATTTCTAAGTTTTTTTGGCTACAGCGGGTGCCATGTTTTGATTGGGGTTCATGCGCACCGGAGGAAATAATCGTTGGGCGCGCGCACATTTTTGGTTGGGAAATGTAAAGTATGGATTTTACATCCCATCAAACAACATGCCATGGTAGTTTAAGAGTTGTTTGTTTCAAATAGTCTGACTTTACCAGATCAGTGACATCGTTGCATTAAAATTATTAAAAGCACAACTTAAGTGGAAGTTCTTTCAGCGTTCCATTGATGTTTAATTTGCATTCGTACGCTCTGAAAATGTGCATTCATAGACGGTTGCTGCAAAAAATTAAAACGCCTGACCGAGCGAATTTCGATGGTTAAACCTCAACCGTGTAGATGGAGGGGGGGGATTTACCGCAGACCGCCCCCCTCCAAACCCAGCGAATGAATTAAGTACCCCTTCCAGAGCCCAGCGGCGGCCCCGGCCCATCATGGTGACAGTGGAGCATGCACATGCCAATGGCAACGGCCAATGGCAAGTTGTTTGTGCAATTCTTGGTTCAACGCGAGGAGTACATAATTTCAGCTTCCGCCCTATGCCGAAGTTACGTATGTCAGTCTTGTCCCCACCTCACGAGCTTGATACCAACAAAGTAGGGGATCCAGTACAAACAGGCGGGGGGCACCACATTCATTGTTGCTTAGGGACGTTTCAGAAAAGCGGGCGGGTGAAGACTCCTGCCCCTGTGTCAGGCCTTGCTCTCACCAACTTGTGGGTATTTGCGGCATCAGGTGTATTCCCCTCCCTCAGAAATGGATGGGGAATTAACGGTTAAGACGAGCATCCACCTTTGGAAAATGCCAGAACAGTAGCAACTGATCCTGCTTCGACCGTCAGCTACCTTTATTCCCGCAGGAGGGGGGGCAGGGTATCTTTCATCAAAATACATCTTCAGAAATAAAATATTCCTAAAAAAAAGTAAATCCACAGAACCTACATTTCATATGTAAACCTAGCCCTGATGCATAGCCCTCATGACCTGAACCCTAACAGGGGTGTAAGGCCTATCAGCTTGTTGTCAGAAGGGTCAAGTTTACTGGGCTAATGTAAACCAACATTAGAAGAGTACATCTGGAAATTTTGGTTTACGCCGAGCACACAATTTGTAGGTTAGTGTGCACTGCTTCTCGGCAGGAAGTGCAACTGCAAACATGGCGAAGCTTGATTCGTTTTCGGTTGTTACTGGTGCAAAGTTGGTGTTTCTCCTGCTCCAGAACGTCTGTCAACAATTCTACCACACAAAATTAGACGCTAATACCTTTTCCTGCAAGTTATATTGGTAAGGGAGCGCTGTACAATGTGTAGATTCACTTAAGTGATGCAAAAGTCCCGGGTGTTGTTGCCGCTTTGCTCTGCTAATGAGCGGGGTGCTACCACACAAAATTAGACGCTAATACCTTTTCCTGCAAGTTATATTGGTAAGGGAGCGCTGTACAATGTGTAGATTCACTTAAGCGATGCAAAACGTCCCGGGTGTTGTTGCCGCTTTGCTCTGCTAATGAGCGGGGTGCGCTTGGAAGCAAGACGCTGTTGGCGGTAGCCACAGCGGCTTGCTTGCAGGACTACCAGGCAGCTCACGCCACTGCAGGCCTCTTCAGATAACATTGTCAAATAATCAGTCCAGTATTAACATTTTGCCTTCTGTGAGGAACAAATGCGTATAGATTGAGTTAATTAAGAGCATAACTCTCAAAGACAATCAATTACATATTGTTCTCATGATGTCAGATTTTTCAAGTAATATATTGTCATAACGTTATGAAAATATCCACTCCTGACTTGTGCTACGAGCAGCCAATTTGTATTAGTAACTACATATGGCAAAGGTTTTATTTTCATGGAATATAGGCTAGAAAATATTAGTTCAATGTGTGCGACAAATGTAACGACGTTGTCCTGATGTCAACTTTGAGATGACATATTACAACCAAAAGCTGACATTGTGCGAACGTTGTGTGTTTGCTGGGTTGGGCCCCAAAAAGGAGTAAGCATCCAGTACATGGGCAAAAGCAAAATTTGCAATCATAGATGAAAAATTGCTCAATGTCCAAAATTATGCTGAAAATTATTTTTGTGCGATATGTGCATTATCCATGTTCATTACGGTGCCAGAAGAGATTCCACAAAAGTTAGTGATACTTATTACGCCGAAAATTAGCCATGTGCAAATGCTCTGTTGTCCATGCCCATTACAGAGCGAGCCTGAAGAAATTCCCCAAAATGTAATGTTTATTACAGGGCAGGAAGCCAAGCCGACAACCGCCCCCCCACCCCACCCGCCCACAGCCCCTCCCCTACCTGTCCGCCGCCTAATTGTTGAGGCGCAGACTAAACCATTTCAAGTCACAGTCCAATGGGAAAGGGTGGAATGTAGTATCTTGGTACCAATCCAGTGCGACATAAATAGATAAAAAACCGAGCCAACATGATTATCCCTTTGGCACATCATTGGATGATTTGCAAGAGGTCGGTGGTCAAGCCCAAGCCACGGTGGGTACCAAAAAACTTTCTGGGTCAGTTCTTGATCTTGATCCCTGTATACAGGGATAGGTCTTTGGAGGGATCCAGAGTTCAGGGCCGGAGAGATCACATCTATAGCGAGACAGGATCCCATTCCGTGGTCATGTATGTGACACACAATGCCTGAATTCGTAATCACACCTCTCCACTCTATCAACAGTCTGAAATCATCCAGCTGTCAAAGAAGACTGGTCAAATGGCATATCTTGCCAGTGGTTATGCCTAGTAGTAATGGCAGAGAGGAAGGGCGACTGAAAACAGAATGGGAGCCACCTGATTTGATTCAAATTGTATCACTTTTCATCTGCAGCTTGAAGATGGCTTGCTTCTCTCGACCATTTTCTCTTCCCCAGCTAGACCACCCCCATCTCTACATGTGGACAGCTACCTCTTTCCCACCCATACAGCCACTCATCCTCATCCACATGCCCCTTACTCTCCACCCAGGTGGCTTTGTCATCCCCACAAAGACAGCCCCCTCCTCCCAGCCACCCAGATAGCTACCCCTTCCTTATGGCCACCCATTTTAACACTGTAACTTGACTATCGGTAAGCAGTAACACTAAACACTATAAAGGCAGTTGGAAAGGGTGGCCTGCAAGCGAGACACCTGTTAACTGGCTAACAAGCTCCCCTTTCCAACAGTCTCCATGCTGCATTTCAATTGTCAAGAACGTTTTTCACAAGTAAATTTGTATTTCTTAATGTTATACATTTATACAGATCCAAGTAATCATGAGTTTGAAAAGAAAAGCTTCTGGGGGTGATGGGGACCGAATGAAAAGGCTGAGGGATGCAGTCCAGCAGTTTACAGAGGACAATGCAGGCACCTGGACTGCACTCCATGGCAAGAGTTCACAATCTGGCACCAAGTCAAAGAAGCCAATGGCTAAATCGCTGACACGAAAACAACAAAGAAAGCAAGACAGGCAGTTGAAGAAGATGAGAAAAGCTGCATTTACACAACACAAACCGGTATGTGTGCAGCTGTAGTAACGTTACTAAATGATCACATTCACATTATCATTGGCGTCTAAGGCCAGATACTAGATCCTTTAAGTAGTCCCAATGACTATAATCTGTGTATTTAGTATGCATTCTTTTAAACAACTGCTCTATGACCATTTTGTATTGAATATGAATATATGGGTATAATTGCAATACCCTGGATTTAATGTTTTATGTCCTACTTTACACCAGCTGCCAACTGCTAAATCAGTACAGAAGGAGAAAGATGACAAAGTTAAGGAAGAAAAGCGGTTAAAGGCAAAGGAGAAGAAAAAGAGAAAGGATAAGAAAAGGAAAAAAATGAAGAAAGAGAGGGCGAAAGAGGTGGGTTTCATCAAGCTACATAGTAGTAAGTTCATGATATCCTACCATAATCACTGGTTATTTTTTTTGTTATTTCGTTGATCTATGATTGTTTAGCATTATATCTATGTCTTTGTTCTTGATGTTCACTTCTTTATCTAAAGCAAAAACATTGGTACTTCGTGCGGACAAATTGTTTTAATGGTATCACAATTATAAACAGCTGTTTGTAATAATGCGTCGGATGGGACAAAAATAACACAATGGAAAATTATTGACCCATGACAAACTTATTGGAAACTTGTCGGCTGTAGAAGATCATCTTTGGATACACATTGCGTACATATTTCACATGTTTCACTAACCGGTAACGGCAAATTTATTAAATTATCCTTACCTGTGTACAAGGGGCCATTGGCTCAAAATACAATATGTCTGTAGGAAGAGGAAAGTAAAGTATCCGGACTGAAGGAGGCCAACAAGAAAGAGGACAAGATGATCAGCCAACTGGAGAAGCAACTCAAGCTCAAACGTCGGAAAAGCAAAACGTTGCCCCTTGCCTTCCGAAACGATGGCTTGGATTGTATCCTTTAGCACTGTCCGCGTATTAACTGAAGTGAGAGCGATCGCAACTTCTTCAAACGGCATGATGCTGCGTAGATTATGTTCTGTGCGAAACTGTCGACGCACCGAACACTGATAAACAGTAAAAATGGTGGATGTCTTTATTACGTTATTTCCGAGACTGTCGACGCCATCACTAACTGAAAGTCCTCTGCAAACAGAATGACATTTGTGGGATGGTATTATATGTGGAACGGCAAATCAAGTAAGTCCATGAATTTGACCTTATCTGGCAAAATACACCAGTGTTGTTATTACTGAAAGTACAAGCCAACGTGTCTCTTGGTCTATGGTTCCATGCCCCTGGGGGTAACCCCCTACTCTTTGCGAAGAAGGCCATGGGATCTTTATCCTGCGACCACACAGACATGGCCACAACGGGGCGTGAACCCCTGATCCACGTGCCGTTAGGCTCTCAAGTGGCCAGAGCGCTCAATGCCAGCGCTCTACCCCACTGAGCAATCGGGCCGGCCCCACCCGGTAGCCTTGGTCCTTACAACTAACGAACCCTTAGTAAACATCCATTGATCAAGTTATCTGGATCGGGCTTCCGTATAGACCTCGAGTGTCACTCTGGAGGGGAATATGAAGAAGGTGAATCCATGACAAATTTATAACACCGACAACTTCCGGGTGATACTAGACGATAATGACACTCTCTAAACGATCCACCCTGACTACCACCTGCTGGATGTGCTTCTCAGCATTGGTTGACGACAGGGAAGTCGTGGATGCGCATGTATACGGCTTCCGGAAGAGGCTGGTTTCAGGAAGGGAGCCGTCAGACACTTGTGAAGAGAGACACTTGAATCCCCGTCCGAAGGGCAGGTGTCCTTGGTTGGTGGGTTGTATATTCAGAACGCTTTAGCCCCTTTTGGTCATATCGCGTCAATGGGAGAAGGAAGGGAGAGCGGAGCCATGTCCCCGGGTTAACCCCTACTCTTTGCGAAGAAGGCCATGGGATCTTTATCCTGCGACCACACAGACATGGCCACAACGGGGCGTGAACCACTGATCCACGTGCTCTCATGTGGCCAGAGCGCTCAATGCGACCACTGTGACCCACTGAGCTATCAGGGCGGCCATCTTGGTCTATGATAATGGATATGAGCTTTGCATGGCTAGACGTTGAATGAAGCCAGTAACAATTGTCTTTAACCATGTATCCAGATTTACTAGAAGCTGTTGATCCTGAGAAATTGAAAGCGATTTACGACAATGAGGGAGAGGATTTGAAAGGTTAGTTTTCCGGACGGTTTATTACGTCATATCATACTGTGCAATAATATAAACTTGCCTGTAATTATCACACGACTGCCGATTAGCCAAGTAAAGTGGAATCTATTTATATGGGTTGGCAAGAAGATTTGAAAGTATATGAACCGCACCCTGCCCCAGTATTCACATGATGCGTAAACACCCGTTGTAGCGCCTACAAATATGGTTCATTGCTCTCTCATTTATCTTCTACATTTTGCGTTCTATGTTTCACTTCCAGGTGATATCTTTAAGGACTCAGGTGATGAGTTCGAGGAATCTGCCTCAGATGAAGACTTTTCCGATGTAGAGGGAGAGGAGGATGAGGACGATAAAGACGATGAAGACAGTGAGACGCGAGACTTCGATGACCTGGAAAGTGATTTTTCCAGTGGCGATGAAGGACAAGAAAAAGATGTATCTGAAGGCGATCTGCAACAAAAGGCGAAAGTAAAAGGCATCCTTAAAAGTGATAAAATTAAGCCCGGTTTAAAGCCTCAGGGTGAGGTAGGAAAGGGAAAAACAGGTGGCAGCTCACAGAGAGTGAGTTTTGATGATCCTGAAATGGATGATCCAGACGGAAACAACCTCGATTCTGAGTCCACCGAGGATGAAGAAGATGATCTGGATGAGGAGGACTTCGGGGAGGAGGAGTATGATGACGACGTGGGAGACTTTAACGCTCAGGACAGTGAATCCAATGTGAAGAACACTTTAAAGTCTAAGGTCAAGGAAGACATCTACGGACGGTTGAGGGACAGCGATGGCAACGTGTTAGAGAGCAAGGCGCCAAGCGTTGGTGCGTACGTTCCCCCGGGACGACGCGCGGCCTTGGCGGGAACTGTCGACGAGAAACGTCGTCTGCAACTGGAGAGAATGCGCAAACAGCTAAAGGGTTTGATGAATCGGTCAGTATATTTTTTCTTCAAGGCGCATTAGATAAGTTCAACGTGGCTTCATATTTTTCAAATTTGACCTTGTTTATTTGGTCTAAATCTACCAGTGTAAGCCGGTTTTACTTTTCTTTTATTATACAATAACAAATGATAATGTGCAGGTATATATACACACAGTATTTGAATTACATTTCCATATAAATATATCCTGGACAAAGCGCACTCGTATAATAAAAGGAAATGTTGATGGTCACTAGTGTGTGCATCATGGCTAAACTGGACCAAGAATCGTCCCGTGAAAATGAATGAAATGGGTTTAGCTGAAACATGCCCCAAGCTACTTCAAGTCAACTAAGCTACGGATATTCGCTAGTGTGTAAAGATACAATCCATGATTACATCGTTAAACAGGTTAAGCGAGGCCAACGTGCAGCCAATCAGCGGCGAGATTGAGGAGATGTTCCGCTTGAACAGTCGCGCGGAAACCTGCGAGGCTCTGGTGGAGGTCGTCATGGCCGCCTGCGTGTCCCCGACCCTCACCCCGGACAGACTCGTCTCCGAACACGTGCTGCTCGTCGCTATACTGCACGCCAACGTCGGCAGCGAAGTCGGTAGGTCTACGCTCAGAATCCTCTGGGGCGTATGCTTGCTTTTGAGTCTTCAGCCTCTGCTGTAACCATGGTAGGTCCAGGCTCAGAATCCTCTGGGGCGTATGCTTGCTTTGAGTCTTCAGCCTCTGCTGTAGCCATGGTAGGTCCAGGCTCAGAATCCTCTAGGGCGTATGCTTGCTTTGAGTCTTCAGCCTCTGCTGTAGCCATGGTAGGTCCAGGCTTAGAATCCTCTACGGCGTATGCTTGCTTTGAGTCTTCAGCCTCTGCTGTAGCCATGGTAGGTCCAGGCTCAGAAGCCTCTGGGGCGTATGCTTGCTTTGAGTCTTCAGTCTCTGCTGTAACCATGGTAGGTCCAGGCTCAGAATCCTCTGGGGCGTATGCTTGCTTTGAGTCTTCAGCCTCTGCTGTAGCCATGGTAGGTCCAGGCTCAGAATCCTCTGGGGCATATGCTTGCTTTGAGTCTTCAGCCTCTGCTGTAGCCATGGTAGGTCCAGGCTCAGAATCCTCTAGGGCGTGTGCTTGCTTTGAGTCTTCAGCCTCTGCTGTAGCCATGGTAGGTCCAGGCTCAGAATCCTCTGGGGCGTATGCTTGCTTTGAGTCTTCAGCCTCTGCTGTAGCCATGGTAGGTCCAGGCTCAGAATCCTCTGGGCGTATGCTTGCTTGGAGTCTTCAGCCCCTGCTGTAGCCATGGTTGGTCCAGGCTCAGAATCCTCTGGGGCGTATGCTTGCTTTGAGTCTTCAGCCTCTGCTGTAGCCATGTGATAACCTTAGAATGCCACGAGAAGACATCCGACGTTGACGGGGCCGGCCCGGTAGCTCAGTGGGTTAGAGGGCTCGCCTTGAGTGTTCTGGCCACCTGAGAGCCTAACGGCACATGGATCGGTGTTTCGAGCCCCACTGCGGCCATGTCTGTGTGGTCGCAGGATAATGATCCCATGTCCTTCTTTGCAAAGAGTATAGGGTTACCCCGGGGACATGGCTGGGACCAACCAACCAATCCGACGTAGACAACATCCTTATAAATTCCTTGTCAGATTAACTTTATCTTAGTGACCGACGATAGGAACCTTGGACCGTATTCATACTCACCACTTAGTCTACGCCAGTAGACTTAGCGCTAAGTGGAAGATTTGTCATGCGAGTATCGGGTTAAAAATACATAAGTAGTCATCCAAGAAGTGGATTTTCTGATTTAAGAAAGTGCTAAAATTATATTGAAGGAGATTTCTTAATCAAGAACACCACCACAACGAGCTGGTGAGGCTAAGACGAAAATGCACTTTGTGCGTAACTGAGGAGGGGATTACGGCCGAGGCCGTATTCATAATCCACACGTATCTTGCGCACGGAAATTGTGTTTTTGTCGTAGGCTCGACAGCTTATTGTGGTGATGCTCATGGTCTAGAAATCATATGCAATATAATTTAGGCACTATCTTAATTCAGAAAATCCACCTCTTGGGAACTACACATTTTTGAACCAGATAATCGCTCCACAAATGTTCCACTTTGCGCTAAGTCTACTGGCGTAGCCTAAGTGGTGATTATGAATGCGGCCCCTGGGCCGGTATACATAAACCACATGTAGCTTACGCATGAAATTTGGCAGGCTCTTTATGCAGTTACTGACGTCGTGACCATTGTATATGCCGTATCTATTGCTACTACTATCATACCTAATTGGAATGGCACTTACAACACTCCAGTCCGCCATATGTATTTTACTAGTAACTATTATATTGGATTTCAGGTGCCTATTTCCTGACTAAGGTCGCTCAGCGCTACGAGGCGCTGTCCCTGGAGGCGAACCAGGGGTCCGGGAAGGAGATTGATAACGTGCTTACCCTGCTCGCCAACCTCTACAACTTTAGGGTAAGGACAACTATAGTTACCAGTCATAGTATGGGTATAATTGTATAGCAAATATCATCGCGAAACCTGAAGTATGACGCAGGTGCAACATTATAGCTATGGAGATGGTTTATAGACGATGAACTGTAAAGTTCTGGCTTGGGTGATGCATACATAACTGTGAAGAAATTAGGCAATACAGACCATCCATCAACTTACTTTATTGTCAAGTACGATTGCCCTTAACGACGATGTGCGACCAAGTTAACTGGAATGTAGCTATATAGCATATTGATGACACCTTTATACAAAAAGCGTTATGGTTAAGTATTGGTTCTACGCCGATAACGATAATCGGAGTACTCACCTAGTTTGTATTTTCGTTTCCAGGTTGTTCATAGTCTGTTGATAGTTGACATCATCAAGCGGTTGATATCAGACTTTGGAGAAAAAGACATCGAGCTGTTATTAGTCATACTCAGGCGTAAGTGATGATACGCTACATTCAAAATGCTACCTTAAAATAGTTCTTTACAAGATATTATATAATGTTCGGGCCTTTTAAAATAATTTCGTTATATGATAAATTATGTATTTTTAAAAGAAGACATGCGGCCATTGCAGTTTATTAAGTCTTTACAGGTTACTTCGTAACGCTTTGCCAATGCTAAAATTGTTCTGTTGCGCCTATGCTAAAACTGTTCTGCCTCATTCTTTAGATGTCGGATTTAGCTTGCGAAAGGATGATCCTGATGCCTTGAAAGAGGTCATCATTGATATCCAGAAGAAAGCGTCCTCAGTGGATACGGCGCGGTTCCAAGACCAGTAAGTCTTACGTTTATGAGATGATGGACCTGCCATTATGAGTGCTTTATTGGCTGTTACTGATAGTTATGTACCGTAAACTGTCTTTTTGAAGCCGCATACATATTGGAAGCCGGCAGCTTGTAGCGAGTTTCACTAATGACCTTATAATGCAATCCATGATCTTCCCTCTTTCACCCGCCCGCTACCGACCCCCCATCCCACCCTTCAAAATGCCCCCCCCCCTCCCTTCAAAGTCCCCCCCTCCCTAGCAATACTCACTCTTGAAATCGGCAAAGAAGCAGTATATAAAGCCGCACCGCGAGTTTGCGGCCAAACACGGACAGTGCATCATGCAACTTAATACAAGCCGCGGCTTCAAAAAGGCAGTTTACGGTACTTCTTGCTTTGAATATAGTTGTTTCAACTCGCATTTCGGATAAGAAAAGATTATAAGCTGAAAGAGTCGTTCATGCGAAATAGCTCTAAACTTCCTGTCTTGTGTATAGTGTGTATAACTGCGAATGTGTGCGTACGTTTAATATTTGTCAGTGCAAGCAAAGATTCATATTTTGAGGTGGTGTGTTTGATTATAGATCCAGGGTGAAGTTCATGCTTGAGATCCTGATGGCCATCAAAAACAATAACATGAGAAAGATTCCCAACTTCGACCCGGGTCACCTGGAACATCTCAGAAAGCTGTTGCGGATGTACGCGACAGGTACGAGACGGCGAAACTCTCTTGAAAGGTGAAAGGTGTGCGTGGTATAATCTATCCGCTGTCGACAGATAGAGGGGCAAACCAAGATGTTTGATGTCCGAAGTTTAATGACGGATAACCTGCTTGTTCGTTTACTGCCAACTATATATTCATATATATCTTACATAATGAATAAATAGATAACTTTTATTGGAAAAATTGCTTCAAGTTACCCAGGAGGCAACTTGCTATACGAGCAGCCGTAACTACATGACTAAGACAATACATGAGAGATGATATGCATATGGCATTGGTTCGAGATGGGTTTATCCGGGCACAAGTCTCCGATATCCTAGGATAGGGGATTTGTGCTGAGATCAACCCATCTCCAAGCAATGTCATACGGATTTTCTCGCAAGAATCGCAGTCAAATTTCACCCGCAGAGGTGACAAATCGACCTTTTTCGAAAGAATCCCGTCGGGGAGTGAGAGATGGGTTTAACTCAGACCTGGTGTAAGTGAGTGCGAGAATAATGCGTGTTCAGGGGGCAACTTTAACTACATGACCTTGACATTGTAATATATACGTGTCTCGTTGTAGGCTCCAGTTCCGCGGACTCTCAGCTGCGTATTTCCCTGGAGGACTTGCTGAAGGCTGATGAGCATGGTCGCTGGTGGCTGGTGGGGTCTGCTTGGACAGGACGGGACACAGACAGCTCAGGTCAGTCAAAGTCAGAGTCAAATATCATTTATTCCAACCAAGTGTACACAAATCTGGCTAACATACATAAAGTCAAAGAAGAAAAAAAAAAGGTACGCACTTGGCTTGGGAGACTCCAACTCCAAGCAACTCTTTGCTAGCAGCAATTGGTCAATCTGTATTCATGACCAACCCATGGTCTAGTAAATAGCGCGTGTGCCCATTGTGGGGCCTACTCAGCGGGGTCCACCAAAGCGATCGGTGCGGGGTTTAAATCCCAGCTGTGCAAGTCTATGTTTGTGCAGGGTAAAGTTCCTGTCAGCAAAGAGTAGGGAGCAGATTACTCCTGGAGATATGGCTCCTCTCTACCTTGATGCTTTCCATATTGATCGATATTTTGAGTCTCCAGTCATCACAAAGCTAATTGAATAGTTAACTCCTTGATCTAATATGTGTCTATTGCGGACCGTCGTGTGTACTTGATGGATTTAGGGTCACGATTAATTAATAATGTACAAGGAACGAACATGTGCTGAATACACTGCTATCAGGTTACTGAAAAACTCTGCTCCCGTTCAGCGGTCACCCGGACAGCAGGGAAAATGGTGGACGAAGTCAGCTCAACAATTCTGGAACTCGCTCGCAAACAGCGTATGAATACAGAAGTGCGGAAGAATATCTTCTGCATCATTATGACGAGTGAGGTGAGTCAGAGAGCATTTCTGTTACAGCTATCACAATAACAGGATTATGGCAAACCGGATATTTCGGAGAATTCGAGGACCATTCTCATGGAAAAAATGTCATAAAGTCCTAACACAATCGGGTAGCACTGAAAGATATCTCTGATGTCCTCACCACGTCATCAGAAGATATATCACGAATCATTATGTCAAGGCGCTGTGGACCTTTTATGCAGCGCGCCACTACTATTTAATATCAACCTGTGCTGCAGGATTTCGTGGACGCCTTCGAAAAACTACTGCGGCTGGGCCTAAAACACAAACAGGAGCGAGAGATAATCCACGTGATCACTGACCTCTGTGTCCAGGAGAAGACCTTTAACCCATTCTACGGATGTCTGGCTCAGAAGTTCTGCGAATACGATCGCAGATTTCAGGTGAGCGTCACTTGGCGATGGCGGGGCAGCCGAAATGATGGGTCTTCTGGTTAGCGTGTTTGACTGTGTCAAGTAAGCACTGCCGAGCCGGTCATCGCGTCTGAATTCGGTGGTTCGTTCTACGAATTTTGTCTTTCTCAAACCAAACATGCAGCGACTAGCCGAAAGACGTTTAAGATGGCCATATCAAAGTACAAGAGCGATTTAATCAGATGATAAACAATAGAAAGGGCGAAGGATGTTTTCTGATATCACACCTGAGGGATTCAATTTATCTGGGTCTTCTCGATAGAGGTTATAAACCCTTCGTGTTGAGGCCAGGTCAGGCATCGGGTGATCTTTTTGGCTTGTTTGCCTCAGTCCGTTCCTTTTCCGGAGTATCCTGTTCGTGTTTACCACTTTTTCGGGTAAGCAGGCAAGGAAACACTTTAGATGATGTAAGCATACTGGAATTTGAGTCCGAATCCCGTCAGCGCCCACGCCACTGAAGAACTCGTATCTCCTCTCGAGCGAACTCCCACTGGATGCTCTACCTGCCCGGCGTTTAATTTTTATAATAATAAGTCTATTGTGCTAAAACCTGGTACAAGTCCTGGTACTAAAGCCTGGTACAAGTCATATATACAAACAATATTTTTCTTCGCCTTCTTCGACTGTGAGAACGAAAGGATGATCATATAGTGAAAACATTTGTTTACAATTTATTATTCGGTAGATGACTGCGCAGTTCCATCTGTGGGACCGCTTCAAGAACCTGTCAGATCTCCCGGAGCAAAAACTGTCGAATCTCGGTTCCTTCCTCATACACTTGATAGCATCTAAAGCGGTGTCGTTGTCTGTGTTTAAGGTAAGCGTTCGAGCCCCTACAGTATGCGACTGTTGTAACGCTCTCGGTGTCTCTCATACTCGGTGTCGTCATATCTTTAGTTCAATAGCAATAACGTTGCTAATAAATTAGTTTAACCAGCTGTCTGGCTGTATCTTGGTTGACACTCTAAACGTGTAATGCTTTTGACATTCAATGCCCAGTGTTTATGCAGTCTCCGAGCCTATATTGCTTCATACATAGCTCAAAATGTAATTTTCCTCTTACATTGTATTCTGTAATATTTCCGTCCATTCTGGATATACTTTAGCTCCGGTCCAGCTTGAATCTCATCTCGTGCATGTACGGTATAAGATGTCATGAGAACCACAAGTGTGAACTCTGTATATAATTCAAACGGCGATGATTAAAAATTGCCTGTTTTATCGGTGTCACCTGTAGGTTATCGAGTTCGGAGAGCTGGACAAAGCCAAGGTTCGCTTCATGAAGAAGGTTCTCCAGGGCCTCCTGGTCGACCACCCCGACTACGTTACCAGGGAAACGTTCGCCCGCGTCGCTCCCTTCCCCAAGCTCGGCACCATGCGCGAGGGGCTGCGTCTCTTTATGCGTCACTTCCTGTTGCGCAACAAGGGCAAGGTCATCGACAACAAGAGTGATGACTTCCGGTTGCTGGAGGAGCGGGTGACAATGGCGGAGAGATCGTTGTCCTCGTCCGAGAGCCAAGTGCGGCTGTAGAAAAAGGTTCATGGATAGTCAGGTCATTTACTGCTATAGCAGGAGAGCCTTCCTAGCTTTTAGTTGATAAGCAGGCTGAGCTGCATATCAACAGGTCGTCCCTGCTTAGCCCTGGTTGCTGCACCTGGGGGGAGTTTCATCCAATCATAATGCATTTTATTGGAAAGTTTCATGGCCAGATTCATGTGCACAATCTGAACACTAGCGGCCTAAAACCTCAGTAAGATCTATAGCAGGCAGTCATTTTGGATGCACTTCGTTAATAATTTCAGGGTAACCAATAGAGTTTATCATAGGAATCGTGAGGTTGGATGCGTTGCAATCCGAAAACAACTGAATTATGAAGGACCTTAGTTGCTTAGGACCTTCGTGACTCGCATTACAAGATAAAAGGTCACACAGTGTTCGAGCGCTAACGTCTGATTTATAGCGTTTCAATGGTTAAAGGTCTGTTTGTACAAGTCCGGAAACCAGACTGTTTTCTATTTTATGCAATTTAATATCAGGGAGCCAGAATACTGGCGAATGGTATCATAGGCAGCAAGGAAGATTAAAGTTCCTCGTGTTTAACCATTGTAACCTGTGTATTGTAACCCTGTTTTTTTCTGATTAAAATCTGTGTAAATAGGATTGTTAGTGCGGGATGAGAGGATACTGAACTTGAGGTGCTCTAGTCTGGCCGACATACGGGGACAGCCAGAAAGTAGTACATGTCTTATTAATGTTATTGAAGTGTACTTGAAGAGAGCAGTTGAAATGAAAACAATGAAATAAACTGACGTCAACTTAGAAGTTTGTTTTAATATTTCCATGGGACTTATTTACTTCCTGGTAAAAGGCATTTAATGCTTGACGTGAACTTCAACGTCCAAGTTTGTTTCCCTATTTACTGAAGTTATTTAGCTCACCGTAAAAGACATTTAATGCTGTTCATAAGTAGTAGTCAGTATGGAGTTGACTGCGTCCGTCAGTAAAAGTAGCAACATTTAAGAATCAAGTATAATAATAAGTTTACTTCACTAACGTGCCGTGCATTCGTTGGTTGATGTGCACAATATGTACACACGTGAATATTTACAGAGACAGCGATATAAATGTATATATAACAGCTGTACGTGTATTATGTACTATGACTAACAGTACCTCAACCTGTGAATGCTTCGCAGTGCATCACAAGCCATCTGTTCTTCAGTACAACAGAAAGGATACTTTTTATAAGAAATGTCGCATATCAAGACGTGCAATTGCATCATATGATTAACTTATGTAGTTGTATTTAATTATGAAATGAAATTATAATAATTTAATATTTTTAATGGATATATATATATTTAAATAATATAGTTACATTCTTATATACACGTCGAACAGAAAGTCGATAAGTGAACGTCTTGTACAACAACTGGTACTCTTCAAAAACAAAAAGGCATCTTCTAGAACTATGTATTAACATATACCAGAATTCAAAAATGAAATTTTTTTTCATTTCATACCATCATAAATCGGACGTGAATGGACGATTTTTCTTGGCCATACGCCAACGACGTAGTTATTACATTAGACGATCAAACAGGAGTGAGAAGCCAATGCTATGACTGCTATAATTAGTAATTTCCAGTAGCTGACATATCGCTCGAACTAGCTGTTACTACAATGGCTGACTTCAAAAGTGCACAACATGGAGGACGGATATACAAATATGTCATTCGGCTTGGTCTTGATAATACATATATTAGCAAATGAGTATCAAGAGTTGCTCAACTTTTATCTCTAATAAAGCGAGGATAATTCAAACATAATATGGCTCGATATAAGCTGTAAGAGGAAAAAACCGCGTTCAGTTCCAATAAAATATTGGACAGGAATCCACATAGAACGCTTATATAATGTAATTCATGGAATGCCTTATTATAACGACTTTCAGACAGGATTTGCAAACAATAAGTAGAACACATTTTTCCGTAATTGCTGCTTCAACTATTCATTCATTAATATTTACATACAGACCCCCCCCCCATGCTTTACTCATTCAAGCTAGAAATAATAGCTCAGTATCCCGTTATTTCTTTTTCAATTATTTAATTATAATAAAATATCATTTAATAATATATATAATAATATGAATACAAACACACTCGCAAGGCATGAAGTGCTGAGATCAACACACACTGACTTATAACGACCTAATTAACGACCAGAAAAATAAGTTAAATATTTATATTATTTACTATAATATTTTTATATGAGATGTTATTTAAAGATGGAGAAGTGTGGCTGGTTTGGTCTTTGTGCGGCGGAATCCTCGCTGTTGGCCAGTACGTCTCCACCAAAGGCGGCAGCGGAGGCGGTGGAGTCTGGGTTGTAGTTCTGGTCTCCGGCGTATGACGCCTTCAGAGAGGAAGAGAGGGGGGCGTGAAGCCTTTAGTATGGAGCATAGGGACATGAGGTTCTTAGCATGGAAGAGGGGGCATGAGGTATTCCGACTGGAGGTAAACGGAGGTACGATGCCTTCAGAGAGAAAGAGAGGGGGACTAATGAATAACAAGTTAAGAAACCGATTGAATGCCATTCCGTGTTATCGTTTTCGAGGTAAGTCTAGTTCCTGAAGGCATAGAATCCCGATCTAGTCAACGTACCATCTGGTGCAGGTATAGACTCCTGATATAGTCAACTTACCATCTGGATACCGCGTCCGGACGCCCTTCCCGACGCGCTCCGGGGAGGACTAGAGTCCCCTGTCTGTAACAAGACACGAAACACGGTGAGTGGCAAGCGGATCGCTTGTGACTGACCTTGGTTTGGACATTGCTCCCTTACTTAATAGGCCGATTAGGAACACCCCTAGAAGGATGGACTGATGTTAATGTTGAAAAAGAATAGATGGCTGGCTATCTTACCGGGGTTTAATCAGGTACAACGGTTCTTCGTGATTTTAAATGAATCGACTTTTTCCACGGCAGTCACACTCCCCGAAACATTCTCGAGAATGACATGATTTACGTCCATAGCGATAGCGGAGCGCCTTCTGTTGGATTGGTGTTGGCGATGGATTAGAGTTTTAGACCACTTTTGTGCACTCATGGTGTAAACCGCCCAAGGACAATGGTGACTTGCGCAAATCGTAAATTAGAGTATTCCACTGTTCGGAGCCACTACATGTGCAATGCAGTATTATTTGGGACTCTCTACACTCTCTTTCTTGTTCTCCATGTACAGAAAGACATATATGTTCCGGAAACAAGTTACACATTGCTCATTAATTACTATAATAGTTAATTCAATGTTAATCCCATGAAAAAAGGTGACACCAAAATAGTTCTTTGCGCCAGCCATGCTTTTTCAAAGATAGCATATATTTTCGAAGCCTTCCATAAGATGAACGAGTTAGATGCACAAAGCGGAGTGCTACAGCACAGTACAGACTGCTACAGCGGCTTGGTACTAGAGCACTCTGCTACAGCGGCTTGGTACTAGAGCACTGCTACAGCGGCTTGGTACTAGAGCACTCTGCTACAGCGGCTTGGTACTAGAGCACTCTGCTACAGCGGCTTGGTAGTAGAGCACTCTGCTACAGCGGCTAGGTACTAGAGCACTCTGCTACAGCGGCTTGGTACTAGAGCACTCTGCTACAGCGGCTAGGTACTAGAGCACTCTGCTACAGCGGCTCGGTACTAGAGCACTCTGCTACAGCGGCTTGGTACCAGAGCACTCTGCTACAGCGGCTTGGTACTAGAGCACTCTGCTACAGCGGCTTGGCACTAGAGCACTCTGCGACAGCGGCATGGTACTAGAGCAGTCTGCTACAGCGGCTTGGTACTAGAGCACTCTGCTACAGCGGCTTGGTACTAGATCACTCTGCTACAGCGGCTTGGTACTAGAGCACTCTGCTACAGCGGCTTGGTACTAGAGCACTCTGCTACAGCGGCTTGGTACTAGGGCACTCTGCTACAGCGGCTTGGTACTAGAGCACTGCTACAGCGGCTAGGTACTAGAGCACTCTGCTACAGCGGCTAGCTAGGTACTAGAGCACTCGGCTACAGCGGCTTGGTGCTAAAGCACTCTGCTACAGCGGCTTGGTACTAGAGCACTCTGCTACAGCGGCTTGGTACTAGAGCACTGCTACAGAGGCTTGGTACTAGAGCACTCTGCTACAGCGGCTAGGTACTAGAGCACTCGGCTACAGCGGCTTGGTACTAGAGCACTCTGCTACAGCGGCTTGGTACTAGAGCACTGCCACAGCGGCTAGGTACTAGAGCACTCTGCTACAGCGGCTAGGTACTAGAGCACTCGGCTACAGCGGCTGGGTACTAGAGCACTCTGCTACAGCGGCTTGGTACTAGAGCACTCTGCTACAGCGGCTTGGTACCAGAGCACTCTGCTACAGCGGTTTGGTACTAGAGCACTGCTACAGCGGCAGGGTACTAGAGCACTGCTACAGCGGCTTGGTACTAGAGCACTCTACTACAGCGGCTTGGTACTAGAGCACTCTGCTACAGCGGCTTGGTACTAGAGCACTCTGCTACAGCGGCTTGGTACTAGAGCACTCTGCTACAGCGGCAGGGTACTAGAGCACTCTGCTACAGCGGTTTGGTACTAGAGCACTCTGCTACAGCGGCTTGGTCCTAGAGCACTCTGCTACAGCGGCTTGGTACTAGAGCACTCTGCTACAGCGGCTTGGTGCTAGAGCACTCTGCTACAGCGGCTTAATACTAGAGCACTCTGCTACAGCGGCTTGGTCCGAGAGCACTCCGCTACAGCGGCTTGGTACTAGAGCACTCTGCTACAGCGGCTTGGTACTAGAGCACTCTGCTACAGCGGCTTGGTACTAGAGCACTCTGCTACAGCGGCTAGGTACTAGAGCACTCTGCTACAGCGGCTTGGTGCTAGAGCAGTCTGCTACAGCGGCTTGGTACTAGAGCACTCTGCTACAGCGGCTTGGTACTAGAGCACTCTGCTACAGCGGCTTGGTACTAGAGCACTCTGCTACAGCGGCAGGGTACTAGAGCACTCTGCTACAGCGGTTTGGTACTAGTGAACTCTGCTACAGCGGCAGGGTACTAGAGCACTCTGCTACAGCGGCTTGGTACTAGATCACTCTGCTACAGCGGCAGGGTACTAGAGCACTCTGCTACAGCGGTTTGGTACTAGAGCAGTCTGCTACAGCGGCTTGGTCCTAGAGCACTCTGCTACAGCGGCTTGGTACTAGAGCACTCTGCTACAGCGGCTTGGTACTAGAGCACTCTGCTACAGCGGCTTAATACTAGAGCACTCTGCTACAGCGGCTTGGTACTAGAGCACTCTGCTACAGCGGCTTGGTCCGAGAGCACTCTGCTACAGCGGCTTGGTACTAGAGCACTCTGCTACAGCGGCTTGGTACTAGAGCACTCTGCTACAGCGGCTTGGTACTAGAGCACTCTGCTACAGCGGCTAGGTACTAGAGCACTCTGCTACAGCGGCTTGGTGCTAGAGCACTCTGCTACAGCGGCTTGGTACTAGAGCACTCTGCTACAGCGGCTTGGTACTAGAGCACTCTGCTACAGCGGCTTGGTACTAGATCACTCTGCTACAGCGGCAGGGTACTAGAGCACTCTGCTACAGCGGTTTGGTACTAGAGCACTCTGCTACAGCGGCTTGGTCCTAGAGCACTCTGCTACAGCGGCTTGGTACTAGAGCACTCTGCTACAGCGGCTTGGTACTAGAGCACTCTGCTACAGCGGCTTAATACTAGAGCACTCTGCTACAGCGGCTTGGTACTAGAGCACTCTGCTACAGCGGCTTGGTCCGAGAGCACTCTGCTACAGCGGCTTGGTACTAGAGCACTCTGCTACAGCGGCTTGGTACTAGAGCACTCTGCTACAGCGGCTTGGTACTAGAGCACTCTGCTACAGCGGCTAGGTACTAGAGCACTCTGCTACAGCGGCTTGGTGCTAGAGCAGTCTGCTACAGCGGCTTGGTACTAGAGCACTCTGCTACAGCGGCTTGGTACTAGAGCACTCTGCTACAGCGGCTTGGTACTAGAGCACTCTGCTACAGCGGCAGGGTGCTAGAGCACTCTGCTACAGCGGGTTGGTACTAGTGCACTCTGCTACAGCGGCAGGGTACTAGAGCACTCTGCTACAGCGGCTTGGTACTAGATCACTCTGCTACAGCGGCTTGGTACTAGAGCACTCTGCTACAGCGGCTTGGTACCAGAGCACTCTGCTACAGCGGCTTGGTACTAGGGCACTCTGCTACAGCGACTTGGTACTAGAGCACTGCTACAGCGGCTAGGTACTAGAGCACTCTGCTACAGCGGCTAGGTACTAGAGCACTCGGCTACAGCGGCTAGGTACTAGAGCACTCTGCTACAGCGGCTTGGTACTAGAGCACTTTGCTACAGCGGCTTGGTACCAGAGCACTCTGCTACAGCGGTTTGGTACTAGAGCACTGCTACAGCGGCAGGGTACTAGAGCACTGCTACAGCGGCTTGGTACTAGAGCACTCTGCTACAGCGGCTTGGTACTAAAGCACTCTGCTACAGCGGCTTGGTACTAGAGCACTCTGCTACAGCGGCTTGGTACTAGAGCACTCTGCTACAGCGGCAGGGTACTAGAGCACTCTGCTACAGCGGTTTGGTACTAGAGCACTCTACTACAGCGGCAGGGTACTAGAGCACTCTGCTACAGCGGCTTGGTACTAGAGCACTCTGCTACAGCGACTTGGTACTAGAGCACTCTGCTACAGCGGCTAGGTACTAGAGCACTCTGCTACAGCGGCTTAATACTAGAGCACTCTGCTACAGCGGCTTGGTACTAGAGCACTCTGCTACAGCGGCTAGGTACTAGAGCACTCTGCTACAGCGGCTTGGTACTAGAGCACTCTGCTACAGCGGCTTGGTACTAGAGCACTGCTACAGCGGCTTGGTACTAGAGCACTCTGCTACAGCGGCTTGGTACTAGAGCACTCTGCTACAGCGGCTTAATACTAGAGCACTCTGCTACAGCGGCTTGGTACTAGAGCACTCTGCTACAGCGGCTTGGTACTAGAGCACTCTGCTACAGCGGCTTGGTCCGAGAGCACTCTGCTACAGCGGCTTGGTACTAGAGCACTGCTACAGCGGCTTGGTTCTAGAGCACTCTGCTACAGCGGCTTGGTACTAGAGCACTCTGCTACAGCGGCTAGGTACTAGAGCACTCTGCTACAGCGGCTTGGTACTAGAGCACTCTGCTACAGCGGCTTGGTACTAGAGCACTGCTACAGCGGCTTGGTACTAGAGCACTCTGCTACAGCGGCTTGGTACTAGAGCACTCTGCTACAGCGGCTTAATACTAGAGCACTCTGCTACAGCGGCTTGGTACTAGAGCACTCTGCTACAGCGGCTTGGTACTAGAGCACTCTGCTACAGCGGCTTGGTCCGAGAGCACTCTGCTACAGCGGCTTGGTACTAGAGCACTGCTACAGCGGCTTGGTTCTAGAGCACTCTGCTACAGCGGCTTGGTACTAGAGCACTCTGCTACAGCGGCTAGGTACTATAGCAGTGTTACAGCGGCTCGGTACTAGAGCACTCTGCTACAGCGGCTTGGTACTAGAGCACTCTGCTACAGCGGCTTGGTACTAGAGCACTCGGCTACAGCGGTTTGGTACTAGAGCAGTCTGCTACAGCGGCTTGGTACTAGAGCACTCTGCCACTACAGATCGATGTTACATTGAAGGGATATTTGAACGGATATTTACAGTTACTTACGGATTTAACGATACCCATCTTCACCAGGTCATGTCTCTGAGTTCGACGGAGGCCAATGCTTGCAAAGTGACCCCAGATCTTGTCCGAAGCCGAAGCGAAATCCTTCGCCGTTCTTCATGGGAGGTATCGTATGATATTGGTTGGACAGAAAGGAAGAAAAGATCAAGAAATCAATGAAAAGGCAATTTACATATAAATTAATCTACGTTGCAGCGAAAGAACCAAAAAATACAAATACAGAATCGTTATATTGATCCATGAAACGGCCATAGATTTACACATTGTTGCACCTGTTCGCGCGGATTCCTGCGCGTCCTGATAGATGGCGACACGGACATAAATAGAGATACTGCGGCTTTTTCAATGTCACGTCAATTCCTATAAATACCTCCAGGAATTATATAGAACAGATGACTTCTTAATTCGATCATTATATGTTAATATTATTTAATGGTACTTAATGAGCCTGTGTCGTGTTTCTGTTTTCTTTTGCTAAATATTTCAAACTGGTATTAATCACAGCGAGTTGGCTTTCCTTAACATTACGGCTGAGATGAAAGGATTCTACGTTAGTCATGAGTAGGTGTTAGACAACAGATTTATCCGTTGCCAAGGTTACCTGCCCTCAGCATCCGGCAGCTCGGGATCTGCTCCGTTCTGCATCAAGTACATAACGAGCTGAAAACAAGTATAACGAACTCCTACATTGTACACTGAACACCAGGAAAATTAGTTATTGCCCATATCTCATAACTACATAGGCGTCACTGTATCTATCATAGCGCACGAAACAGGCACAACTGGGAGGCTAAAGACATAGACGAGTGGCCCTCGTTTTCTAGTACATGTACGTAATATGTGCAGAAAATTAGAATGGTAGTATAAATTCAAGTGAATCCGATGTTCGAGTGCGGAGTAATGACAAAAATCCTTGTTGAAAAAGGCTAATTTGTATACCTATTTTGTGTGACATTTTATGTTTTTCAGAACAATAATATTGCATTGAACTCTGAAGTAGTCATTAGTTAAAAACTTCAACCCACCACAATTATAAACAAAATAAAAATGATTCGATGATGCAGTATTATTTTGGTGAAAATATCAGTTTTCACAAAAAAAGCCTAAAAAAAACACTTTTCATTATTTTTTGTTCACAGTTTCTGAAGGCTCGTAGAATGACAGTGTATAGGGTACGGGAGTGACCTGGGACGAGTACCTACTGGTCATCGACGTCTGGTTATAACAGAACAGTGTAGGGTACGGGAGTGATCTGGGACGAGTACCTACTGGTCATCGACGTCTGGTTATAACAGGACAGTGTAGGGTACGAGAGTGACCTGGGACGAGTACCTACTGGTCATCGACGTCAGGTTATAACAGGATATTGTAGGGCACGAGAGTGACCTGGGACGAGTACCTACTGGTCATCGACGTCTGGTTATAACAGGACAGTGTAGGGTACGAGAGTGACCTGGGACGAGTACCTACTGGTCATCGACGTCAGGTTATAACAGGATATTGTAGGGTACGAGAGTGACCTAGGACGACTACCTACTGGTCATCGACGTCAGGTTATAACAGGATATTGTAGGGTACGAGAGTGACCTGGGACGAGTACCTACTGGTCATCGACGTCAGGTTATAACAGGATATTGTAGGGTACGAGAGTGACCTGGGACGAGTACCTACTGGTCATCGACGTCTGGTTATAACAGGATATTGTAGGGTACGAGAGTGACCTGGGACGAGTACCTACTGGTCATCGACGTCTGGTTATAACAGGATATTGTAGGGTACGAGAGTGACCTGGGACGAGTACCTACTGGTCATCGACGTCAGGTTATAACAGGATATTGTAGGGTACGAGAGTGACCTGGGACGAGTACCTACTGGTCATCGACGTCAGGTTATAACAGGATATTGTAGGGTACGAGAGTGACCTGGGACGAGTACCTACTGGTCATCGACGTCTGGTTATAACAGGATATTGTAGGGTACGAGAGTGACCTGGGACGAGTACCTACTGGTCATCGACGTCTGGTTATAACAGGATATTGTAGGGTACGAGAGTGACCTAGGACGACTACCTACTGGTCATCGACGTCAGGTTATAACAGGATATTGTAGGGTACGAGAGTGACCTGGGACGAGTACCTACTGGTCCGTGCTCCTGGAATGTGGCAGCGTGCAGGGGGGTCCACCGTGTCCCTTTGTTCTGAGCATTAATATTAACTTCTGCAAAGTAACAGAAATGACCGTTATTAACACGTAACACGTACGCCGTCATTCTATCATTAAGCGACAGTTTTAAAATTGAAATATTGAAGTGAAACAAATTAAGATATGGAACAAAGAAATACCATAAGGCTATCATTACAAACTTCCACCTGGAATTGATGACAAAATCTATTACATGGTCATATATAATAGAAAATACTGGTAGAAAATTAATGCTACTGGGTCAAAATCACATACATATGCTGGACAATATATAGCTTATGACCCAGTATTATTGTTTGGTATCCACAAGGTTCTGACATACAAGCATAAAGCAGACAGGTTAACTGACAGGATTATGAGATCTTATGAATAAGCTTCTTGATGTTGTTAATACAAACCTAAGCCCTGTATTGATGACAATTCAACAATTCCCTTCACAACATCTTTGAAGCCCCAGAAGCAAGCTAAAACCCAGATTAAAAAGCATAACACAATCTCACAATTCAGTTAATGGTGCATCTATTTTTATATACCATACATGTATGTATTGGTAAATTATCAGTAATAAATAAAAAGAATAGGTGTAAGTGATATATATATCCAGTACTATTTTCACTTTGACTTTTCCATATATCCTTACCATGCTCATTGTATGTACATTAGATACCATACATGTATATTTATATGTATCAGTAAATAACAGTGATAACTAAAAGGAATAGGTGCCAGAATATATGATACTTACAGTATTTATCTTCGACCTTTCAATATATCCTCATATGTATCTTAAAATATATGTTTTGAAGCAATTTTGCTATAGTTGGTTAAGTACTGGTATATGTACCTTTAGAAAGTAAAAACATCAGTACAAACCTACATACAGCTGACTCTCTAAAACCTCTGCCTTGTTTTCAGCTAGTTCGCCTTGACTTCGGCCAGCGGAAGTCTTCATGAAAATACTTTCAGACAGGAACTTTTCAACTAACTGAAATATTAACAATATTAAACATGTGCATATCTGTTTCTTGCTGCTACTTATTACTAAATACATTGCATAAATCATCTAGTTGCCTATCCTTAATATATGTAGTTAATTAAAACTTTTACATGCATAGGTAATTATATCTAGTATCACATGAATAGATGATTGATCAGTAAGCATGGTAAGCATTGGTAAAAGCATACAGCATTCTTGTGACATTAACCATGTTTTTTTTTGCATATGATAAATGTTTATATTACTTATATATGTGTAAATAGGCATTGTGTGACCTGTAATATATAAACTAAGGCACAAAAGCTTGTTAAGTGAGGTGCATAAATCAACATCCACTGTAAACCCACAAATGATATTATTTCTAGAAGACAGTATGTGACAGACTACACAACCATGCATACAAGTGATATATATTAGAAACATAATATACCAGTATTTTTTTATCTATACATTTTCTGACACCCATGTATATGTCTAAGTACAAAAAAATACTTCTATGTTTTTTTAGATACCTGGTACATATATATATAGGGTATGTATATTCAATGCGGAAAAGTTGTCACTTGTACATAACTTTTTGGAGACCAACCGTAGTTCAACATAAAGTAAACAACACCTCTATTGTTTTGGATTTCCTTTAATTTGATAACAATTAATTGATTAGACTGATATATTTAAATATATATCTACCTGACTATCTTTGCAATGTTCCACTGTTCAATTAACTTTTCTGTTATATATGCTTTCCAGGTTTCAGGCCATTAAACTTTGGTCTGGAACCAATCCTGATAAGTAAATATTTGGACAATTAATTTTAATTTAATATGTAGTATACTTATCATCTAGTATTTATATATATACATGCAATATGGTAATGGTTTTATAGTTTTGAAAAAATTATGTAAAGATCAAAGCTTTATATACTATACTTACTAAACATGGTGAAGCTTATCTCTAAATATAAATGTAGTGCTAACAAGATATAGATAAAAACATGTTAGTATATCTCTTTTCAAGTGTGTGACATGATATCAAGATTTTGTGAAAATTTAAGTACTACTTACCTTCTATGAAGCACATAAAGTGAGATTAAATAATCAATTACTCTTTTAATAAAAGATAATATATATATTACTGTAATTACTGATAAATACATATTGATTACTGAACCAATTCCAATACTGGTATCAATGCATTTAATGTTCTGATATACAAGAGTGGGCTATCTGAAAGTGACCAGTTATCATATAACTACTATACAGTAACATATTACTTTACATATAAAATAAGAAATACATGCAGATTACGGTATATCTCCTATACCTCCTTCAACTCTTAATAAATTTACTGTACACATGGTATAAGGTTGGAGATAATCAAGTGGATACTAGGGATAGATATATATTATATTATATATATTGGCAGCAGACACTTTGTTGCAAATAGACTAAATCACAGACAATGAAAGGATCCATAGTTGCTTTTTGTACGCGTAGCTAGTGCAAATATAAAGCATGTATTGTTCAGAACATGTTCGGCGCCATGGCAACTACGTCATCTTATGACATGTGCTTTAATATGTTTGTGACACTGTGTTTGCTGCCAATGGAGTGTCAGCATGAAGAAATATTCTTTGTGTCATAAAAAAGGATAATATCGCAGTACAAATGTAAGTTTAGTATCATGAAAATGGTCTAGTGTTGCTTTCTCAAGTCAGTGATTTTCAGAATGATTGCAACAAATTCACGGAAAATATGGGCCGAAGCGTGAGTCTACGGCATGTATGACTTTGGCTTTAGATATATTGGCTCTGATATACTATAAAAAGGAATAATATCGCAGTACAAACATAAGTTTGTATGCACAGAAAATATGGGCTGAAACGTCACTCTACAGCATTAATGACTTTGACTTAAGGCTGTGGTCTACAGACAGCTAGAACAACACCTCTGCCCTGGCTGATGGCCTGGGGCTGGGACTCCACCCCACAACCACCAACCAATCCCCACACCAAATACTCCCAGCCACCTCCACAACCACTATCCCACAACGCCGAAATGAATTGGCGGTCACGGCGCACACACGTACACCTACACCCCACCCCCACCCCCTCCTCCCTCCACTTTACTGTGCCTACCCGGGCCTAGGCCCGCTACGGTCACTACCACAGGCGCTCAGATCAGTTGATTCGACGCCCGCCTCGCCGCGTCGTATCAACGCAGGCGGGCGTATCAACACAACTGTGAATTGAGCCGCCTGGGCCCATAAGTATAAACCAGCCAGGGCGAAAAAAACGGCCCCAAACCCTAAATTGCCCTGATTTGGCCCTGATGCAGGGCACTTTAAAAAGCAGGTCTTTTTTCAGGGCCAAAACAGGGTGGAATTAGGGGGGTTTTGGGACCATTTATCTAAACTGACCATTTGGGGCGAAAAAGCAGAGCAGGGCATAATTGGGGCGAAATCGGGGCGACATCCGGGGCAATTTACCGGTTTGGGGCCGTTTTTATCGCCCTGCGGCTTTATACTTACAGCCAGAGCAGGAAAATGGCCCTGGCTGGGGCTTTTTTTTCGCCCCGAAATCGCCCTGTTTTGGTCCCGTTATCTGGTTATAGCCTACTTACGCCTGTTACGGGCCCTGGTCGCTACCGCGTCATCGGCGTTCCTAATACATTGAGTTACATGTGGCTTACCACGCTTATTTATTGCCATCTGATACTAACCTTCTCATCTCCATTCTTAGCGATCGTCGATATATTATTGAGGTCCAATTTAGCTCTCTGCAAATGATTTTGCAGGTCTTGCATGATAAAATTCATTCCTTCGTCCGCCATGTTGGTGACCAATGTAAACAGCTATTTGGCCTCTCAACACAGATGTTGCACTAACTTGTTTGTTTGAGTGTTTGACGACAAAAAATAAGAGTCTATGAGACTGTTACGTAAAAAGAATAGAAGCAGGCCTAAAGTGACTAACAGTAAACCAGGTATTCAGTTGTTTTTACGGGTGATTTAATTTTGTCGACGAGCATTTGTAGCTATAGACTTTGCAAAGCACTCGCTAGGTGGCGGGCTGTGCGTTCCAAGCAGAAATGATAATGAGTGTGGCATACATTGGGCGTTATGACGTGTGCCCCCTTCTGACGAATTCTTGGCAGGGCGTGTGGGCGGCCAAGGGGTGAGGGGTGGGGATATTGGTACAGTTTTTAGGCAAATGACATAATGAGCTTTTGTAAATGACCACAGCAGATATCTGTCCATAGGCTCTTTTGCTGATCAATCCGCAGCACACACCTCCAATAAGACCAGTGGAAGTCCTCCCCCAGCCCTTCCCGAGGTGGAGGGCCCTATAAAAAAAATAGGTTCGGAGGCCCCCCTTCCTTTTTTAACGCAGGGGCCCCCTTTTTACTACATACTGCATTTCAGTGGCAATATTCCGTCGTTTTTTGTTCTCGACCCAATTTCTTTTGTGTAACACCCTCCCCCGCCCTGCTCGAGATCGGTCGTAAGTGTTCGGAGTGTTCTCAAGAATCTTACGGACGAGATAATCGACTATATAGGGGCGTGTTTGATTACCTGAAACCGAAGGGAACCCGAAAACGTTTTTGAAACCTGTTTCAATTAACGATTAGCCCACCTATAGACGTACACATCATTTTATTTGTTCAGTTTCAGCATGTATTTAGCATGTCGCGCCAGCATAGATATGCCGTCTGTTTCATTTTCTACCCGCGATAAGACTGTCCGTTAATAAATTATTCCTGAAGTCTCTATTCATGATATTTATGATTAAGTATGGTGTATGTGTTGATCGAACTGACAGTTCCGCGGAACTAAAACCGTCAAACCAGCTCTCTCAGTTCGGCAAACGGGTCGTTTGGGCTTTATGTAAATCGAACACGCCCTTGGTGAATAGTAGCAAGTTTTATAACACAATAGTTTGTTTTCTCAAGGCGATCGTTTATCTTTCTATAGATATCATGCCACCCCCCGTCCTTTTTTTTGAGCGAGGATGCTCCTTTTCAACGTAAAATATACGTCATATTACGTCCGCCCGATATATCCCCTTCCCTCTTTCGGTTCAACAATGTGCCTAATTCGGTTCAACAATGTGCCTAATTCGGTTCAACAATGTGCCTAATTCGGTTCAACAATGTGCCTAATTCGGTTCAACAATGTGCCTAATTCGGTTCAACAATGTGCCGTTGCAGTGTGGATCATATTAATACTCTAATTAAGGTAATGAGGTGGTCGTAGACAAATATGCTTGCGTGTTTCGAGTTTTGGCAGAACATGAGTAAGCTGTGTCTCCCCCTGGTGAACCATGGCGTAGTTGTGCGTAGCGAGGGACAATTCGTACTAGGGGTGAATTCGGGTTTGCTAGCAGAGTAATTGGACTGCCCGGAGTGCATAAGCGAACGCGGAGATTGCGGTCCGACAACGGGGTCACGTGGTACATTTTACTCCCGGACCTTACTCCCCGCCCAGAGGAGGATCACTAGGATTTCCAACATGGCGTCCAGGCCCAACCATATGTAAAATATATATAAAGTAGCCTTTGACCTGCAAAAAATCTGTAAATAACTGTTAACAACTAGAATAGAATAATGAACACCACACGTATCCGTTGATATATTTTATGGTACTGTTTAACGATCTTCATGATTTGCGCAGTTCAACAAGTGCGACATTCACGCAGACCGAGGATTCTGCGTTCGGTTTATCTTGATCCGCACATGAGCGGAAAGTATGAGTGCGCATGCTCCAAATATCTGCGCCGATTACTCCGTTCGCATATCCGAACTCGACCAAAGTGTGCAGTCGGACGGACGCCCCCGGTCGGAAGACACAGAATAGTTTGCGCAGAATTCAAAGCCTTCTCACTGCCCCAGACGGTGTCTCTTCGTCGTACAATTACCGTCAATTTAAAATCGAGATAAAGTTGCGACAGTGTCGGTCCCACGCCCCAAGATTATGTTTGCGGTTTTACAGAAATATTATGCCGGCTAAATGGCTTTATGCAATCATGCAACGCCAGAGTTGCCGGGTAGGCTGGCTTAAGAGGTCATATCTCGGGGGGTCCCCGGGACCGGGGGGGGGGGGGGGTGGGGTGGCGCTATGATTTAAATGTGGTGATGGAGGTTCCCGGAACACTCAGTGATATCTGAGGGTGTTGATAGTTTTAATCACATTGGTTTTGAGAAAGGTGTCATTCCAAAAGTGCTGGAATAATGAAATGTTTATTCGCCCCAAATCTAGTGTTGTGTGAGGTACATATGCTGGCATTCATGTTGCATCTAATGTATGTCTCGCTCCGAGACATGTCAACCAACAGTGACACTGTGGCAATCGACCATAACTCACATGTCAGCAGGTCTAGCTCACCCGCTGTGACCAAGACCTGATTCATTACTTAGCAACAACAACAGGAATAGTGCCGCTCGCCTTGTCTGTTATATATACATATATGGTTCACGGGGTGGGGGGTTATTCTACGCCCCCCGGCTGTAGGTTTCCACTCCATTAGCCGATAAGGTATAGACCGCTTGCTGTGTGGGCTGGCTCCGAGCATGACCGCGGGCATCGTAACATGAGCATCAGCGAACTGAACAGCCATGCGCAAGATTGGTTATGCTAATATAGTGTATTGTCCGGTCGCCGATAACGAGCCGAGGCGGACGTGTCTGTGTAATTGGCAGTAATGGTGACAAGCTACTCAGTGGATGAGCGCTCTTGTTTACGCTAGAGAGAACCCCGCCTCCTCCGGGTTACAGCTTCCCCCACCTGGCCCAACTCGGAGACGCGTTACCGGGGTTCGGATCCCCATGCAGCCCCCCCGGAGGGAGGGGAGGGCGCTGGCGGCTGCTTGTCGGCGCTAGGGTGCAGACCGGGGGGCGGGTCGGCCCCTCCCAGAACCATCTGACCCCACTCAAGCCCGGGCCAGGCCGGCATAAAAGCGGAACTTATAAACGACCAATTGATAGGCCGTCGGGGCAACAATAGATAACGCCAAACAAAGGCCCGCCTCCCGGAGACCAAATTTGCTCAATCTTTGACAGTTTCCCCGGAACCTCTTCATTATAGAGATGTCAACGAGCAGTTTTGTCAGCGGATACTTTCGCCTAACACACCGCCGGAACGGGTTACTCGGCATTTTGCAGCGGCTACTGTTACTACCACCCCCATGGTGTCACGCGTAGGAAGCTACCGCTGCGTTGTGACGTAACTAACGTAAGCCAGCGGTAGCGGGGCGTCTCCCCGCGCGTGAAAGATGACCAATAGAGGCGCGTTCCTCGTCTTTCCGCCCCCTGGACCTGGTACCCTTCCACCCACCCCGCCCACTCCTACAGAGCATCCCCCCTTGACACTAATGCCTCTCTCACCTGGGAGTCCCCACTCCCCTCACGACCAGCCGGGGGTTGACAGACCGCAAGCGAACGGAGGGGGGATGTCAGGGAGACACCCCGAAGCGCTCCCCGCAGGAATTTTTCCGACTGCGGCGTCTTGCGTTGCTAGCAAATTAGCGAGAGGACTTTCTCTCGTGGCGAAAAGACCAGCGACAGCGCGGTGGGGGGTTGGGTTGTAGGGGTGGGGGGTTGGGGGGTAACGCGAAACAAACACCGCGACCGCCGACCTCAAATGCCTCACGCGGGGTTCGTCTCATCTTACTCACGCCTGTCTCCTGCCCCGACGCCCCTTTTTGTCGAGTTCTTCCTCCCTGCAGTGTCTCTTCACACGCTTTATTATCGCGTATCGGACTTTGTCTACAAGCCATCACGTGATTTGGTGTTTACTGTTTGTCTTCTCTTTGTAGGCGTGGATAGAATACTTTCCCCTTTAAAAAAACCATCTAGTCCTCTTTTGCCTGTATCCTATAGACGAAGTTACTTCTAACTAGGACATTTATCTATCTATCGCATTTTTTTTGAAAGGTGGCGGCAAGTTATTTCGATCATAGTGGTTTCTTCTGGATAAATTTGCATCCTACCTTCCTTATACTGATATATTTATAACCGGCATCGCATTTGATGATATGTCACAATACGTAATGCCATTATGTGGTTGAATGATGCTTTCCCCATCTGCTGGCGATGACTGCTTCACCGTGGCTTAGGTTTCCCCCCGAGGACGTTTACCCCTTGGTCCAGAGCGTGGTATAATCTGCGTAAAATACTGCCAGTCAGTGTCGGCCGTAAATCTTTCGTAATCAACGAAGTGGTTATATAACATACGGCAGATGATCCTGTCTTAATTTATTAATGGGGTTACTTTTCATATCTGAGTAACCTCACTCCACCCCCCCCCCCCACCCCATATTGGCTGGAAATCCCCCCCTTGCCCCCAACCCCTCACCTTCACTTCCTAGAAAACCCACCAGTCACCACCTCGCCTGGCGTAGGCAGATTTAAAGATTTGATTGGTCTAAACCAGTGCTGTGGGCTAGAGGCAGAGCGACATATGACGTCATCGTTTAGCCATGACGTAATGCATTCTGCGGTCTTAAACTAAGCTGCCACGCTGTCTTCCGGGTGTCTTCCGGCGTGCCCGACCTGGTGACGTGTGAGATTGAAGTAGAGGGTTGTGGCAGGGTGGAGGGCCTGGCGGAGGCGCCTAGGGGTGGGTGGCCCTGGCGGGGGGGGTGGGGGGGGGCGTGAGGGGCGGAGGAGGGACAGCATGGCTATCATAACTGACGGTTGTCGTCCTAAGCCGCCCCCCCCCGATCCCCTAGCGATCACCCACGTAAGACAATGACTGGAGATTGACTCACGATCTGTCGCCCGGTGTGTCATGGTAACCCGGTCATCATGACGCAATGTTGTGACAGCTAGGATGACACTCTCTCTCCTAATCGGGAGATGGCGACACTGTAGCCGGCTTTAAATGCCACGTTAAACGGCGGCATTTCCTGGAGTCCGCAGGCGACTTTTCAACCGGGATTTTCCTTTCACTCCTCTCACTTATGGAGCCCCCGCACTGAATTCGATGACACATCGAAGCCCTAATAAAACTACCCAGGGCTCCTTGTAGCACCGTTATACCGTCGGTAAAGGCAACACTTCATTAAAAGCCAGCAACTATATGCTTATCGAGTTAACTCGAAACATTTCGCCATATTAAGGTATTACTAAGCTTTGTTGTAGGCTATTTTGGATGTTTGGCGAAGAAAAAAACCTTAAGATTAGAACAGAAAAAAGGCCAATAAGTGGATTTAATATGCGCTGGCTGTAATCTTAAGTGGAATCTATCAATTTCGCAGTTTCAAGTCTGCTAATCACGAAGCCTGTAATAAGGCGGTTTATGAAAAATAAAATAAAAATAAAAACATTTTGCCAGCCAGAGACATTTTTTTCCTCACAAAGATAACATTGTCAGTTAGGCCTACTTTATAATTTGCCTTGAAAAAAGACAACTACACCGGATTAAATGTGTTCACATTAAAAGGCAACCAGCGCAGTCCCCGTTGTCTTGCTTTTTTCTTTACTTAATGCAATTTGTTTCTAATTCGTAGCAACCCACAAGTTGGCCCACAATTTCCATATGGAATCAGATGCCGGACGCTCGATTTATCTCCTATTTCCTGTCATCTTATCCACGGTTGCTATGGTATCTGTGGGCAAAGCGCTTGGATACGGTCCTTGTGATGCGTTGGGGTCTTGATCATACGATTAGTCTTTAGATGATAAGACGCCATAATGCGAGCGGACTTAACGACCCGCCGCAGATTGCGTATTAAAGACTCCCCTGGTCATTGTGGAAGCAACAACTTCGCCAGCCGCAGCGTGTTTTTTTCCACTCTCGAAGACAAACATGATACTGGGTGGTGGCACTTTGAGTTGTACTCGAGCATCTTAACAACGAACAAGGGTTTTCCATTTACATGAGCGTTTATCTGGTCTACCTCTGTGATTAATGGCCTTTGCCTTGCACCCGCGTTAGAAAAAAATAGAAAGCCGCGCCCAAAGTGTTTTTTAAACATACAGGTGAATTTGTCAGGTAGAGGACTGCAATGTTGATTCGCGACGTAATGGAGAAATGTAAGTGATTGATTGATATTCAGGGACACATCGAGAGTTTGGGTTTAGAATGGGCGAAACTTTTACCCGCGTTCTATAAAGAAATGGCGTATCCTGTGGGCGAGGAGGTCGGGGGAGGGGGGGGGGGGGGAGGGAGGGGGGTTAAAGGGGTGCAGATCGGTTTAGGGGACGGAGCTCTCAACCCGCGTGTGATGCAAAGAAAATTAGTCGTGACAAAGTTTTTACTTCATGTAATCAATTTGAAACGACAATAATCGAATTCAAAAGCAAACCTACATGTAATAAGCTAATTATTAAGTTGCTTTTAACCGTCTTTTAAAAAATCTTAGTGCTAATAAAGCCAAGAACTTGAGCTGTTACTCGTCTACATATAGGTTAAGTGATTGTTTTTACAGATCTAGAGATAACCGAGCTTTTCATCGTAATAGAATGTCATCTATGGCCCGCAGAATGCTGTCACCATGTACCTTGATGGGTCAGAACCATTATCTGATGGGGTTATTTTCTTGTTCGGC
Source organism: Arenicola marina (assembly GCA_964019135.1). Classification (NCBI taxonomy): domain Eukaryota; kingdom Metazoa; phylum Annelida; class Polychaeta; family Arenicolidae; genus Arenicola; species Arenicola marina. The sequence continues at coordinate 21,075,594 of OZ025259.1, read as the reverse complement.
AATAAATGAACGGCTTGTGATGCTATCAATTGCTCGCGACCAGCCCTAGGCTGTGTCTATGGTGAGACCGCCCTCCCGCCCGTATTACAACCCCCACCCTCTCAGACCTAAACGAAAACAACTGACCGAGCAATCCCCGAGTTTTGCGGGCGATAAAACCATGTCACAGGGCATCACCCCGTTGTCACTGTCCAATAATCCAGGACAATGTTCACCCCCACCCCTCCCGCCCCCTACCCGCCCTCCCATAATGCTGTATCCTCCCCTCGGTGCAACATTAGTCCGGTCCCAGCAGCGTAACCCCCTGGTGTAGGCGGGGAGAGGCCCCCCCACCCCCTGTCTGGCCGGCCGATGGCCTACCGGCCCCCGCCCAGATGATTCGTAGTGGTACTGGTTAGGCAGGGGAAGGGAGAGGAGAAAGAGAAGGAGTGTGGGGGGCTTGTGCTGTGCGGACCGACTGGACGCCTTAGCCTACCCCCGCAGACGGCAGATGGCCTATGATAATTTCATTAAGCTCTGGTTCCAGCGGGCGGGTCATTGAGGCAAGGCGGCCGTGACTCCCTCCAGTGCTCCTTAATCAAACACCCCGATGCAACACCCCCCCCCCCCACCTCCTGTCACCCCCACACACGCCTTCCCCCAAATACCCACCCTCCACCCCACTTCACATACCCCAAAGGATATATCCCCAAATCCCTTTCTTTTTCATTCTCATCATTTTTACTGCACCCTATCCCCATTCGTATTACCCCCGGCTAGTTACCCCCCACCCCCTTTACCCCTTCACTCCTTATTCTATTCACCCCCCCCCCCCAACCCCTCCCAACCCCTACGTCCCGTTCCATCCAACCATTTCTCGGGCCAAATCCGGACGCAAAATGTCGTCTGCTGCCGCGGCACAGAGAAAGAGACGCTCGCTGTCTGATTGCGTCTCCCTTTCAGACAATAGGTTCTGATAGACCACTCATTGGGCCTTTAGAAAACTTCGAATGTGATTAGCAACTGAAGAACGGCAATCGCACAGGGCTGATCCAACGAAAATGTTTCTTTGTGATGGTAATGTGCTTAATAATTATTCCCATGAATATTATAATAATAATTGTTACTATTTTTATTATTATTATTTATACAACTACTCGTATTGCAGTACTACGAATCCATGATAAATTTCGAAAAGGAAAGTTGGTACACAATATCGGAGCTTTGATGGGGATTTATGGAGATCTTATCAAGATCATTGTATTAAAGGGAATAATAGCGAAATTTATGATGCATACTCGGCTAAGCTATGTGCGAAACCTATGACAAATCCTACAAAACATCAAAGGGATTGAACCTTCTCAGTCTTGTCAATTGGGTCAAGATTTAATGATCTTTGTAAGGCGTTTGATGCAGATGTCAATGACTTATTTGTTCTCATGCAATGGAGCAAAAGACAGTTCAAAAGTTTTCCCGACAAGTTGCGTTTCCTAGAACACTCCCATTGTGGCCATTGTAAAAAGCCGATGAAGACTGGTGGCTGGCGACTTCAATGCATTAATATAAGATCGTAGGAAACCTTCGCTAACCAACCATGAACATTCTTTTAAAAACTAGTCACCCACAAGTAAGAAATAGGCTCGATTGGGTTTGGCCTTCAGAAGTAACTGGCTGGCGGAACATTCCAGCTCGCCAGTCAAACGCCGCTGAAAGACTTTAATCTGACCGCGGCCATTATTTTCCATTGTTGCCGCTGTCAAATTCGTGCCGAAAAGGTCGAGGGGGGGGCCAGATCTCGGACTCCCTGGGTTATCTCGGGTGATATCACATAGGAGGGGCCGATCTCGTGGTCAGAGCCTTGGACAATTGGTTGTTTTCCGCGGACATGCACCTGCTATGGATGGTGTAATCCTTTGATGTGGTGTTTGATCGAGGATTAGTCAGTCGACCACCTTTTATTATCGCCCGGCAAGGGGTGGATGGGCGGGGCTGGCGGAGGGGTGGGCGCGTGGGCGTGGGAGCGTGGGGTGCGCCCGGGGGTTCGGGTCATGCATGCACCGTCCGCCGAGACCGTGTGTGTGTGGGTGGGGGTGGGGTGGGGTGGGGTGGGGGGGTGATGGGGGAGGGGGGGGAGTGAGTATAGACCGAGGTGGGTCTGCCTGGGCAAGGATCAAAAGGTGTCATAATGAAGACTAATTAACGAATATATAACCCCACAATTGATATTAATGGGTGACTGCATGCAGGGTGTGTGGGTGTGTGCCTCGGTCGCGCTTCAGACGACCGGAAAACAAAGGTGTTTTAATAATTGCCACGTGCCGGAGTCACGGAGTCAGGGAGTCAGTCATTCATTGGCACTTTGCGCCCTCTGTCTGTATCAACCTCGTTTAGACCCTCCTCCCACCCGCCCCCTATCCATACCCCTACCCCTACCTCTGGCCGTTTCACACCCTCCTGGCTGGGGGTAATAGTGCGACTCATGTTAACCGTCCGCAAGCAAAACAAACAGACATGCCAATGACCCTATAGAGTCGGTGTGAGAAAGCCGGGGATGGTGGCAGGGGATGGGGTGGAAGGGGGCGGGGGGGGGGGGGGGGGGGTAGGGGGGGGGGGTGACATTGGAAACTGTGCAGACACTCTTTTCAATTTACATTATTTTTTGTAACAGTTTTACTTGCTACCGCTGGATGTATGTTCCTCGTAGCACTCAATTTAAAGGTTGGTTGGTTAAAGTAGGCCGCTCTGTTACCATTGCAGGACATACTGCGGAAATGGGAAGGCACAAGATACAAAGGAGCCATGTCTCCGGCAGTCACCGTACTTTTTGCGAAGTAAGATATGGGATCTTCAGACCGCACAGGGATTTGCACAGGTGGGATTTGAACCACGCGTCGGCAGTTTGGGTTAACAAAGCATAGCTCACTCGACAAAAGCCGAACGCGCTACAGACTAAACCACGGGGTGACCCCACATAGGAGAAGGCTACTTGCTACTACAATATCCAGCACATTATAGGCATTGATATCTAATATCACAATAACATCTAAAGTTTTTTTTCCGATTAAAACGTTATTTATATTTTTATGCGATCATATCTACAAAAAGAAGAACGGACGCAGAAGAAGAATCTTTCGAAACGACTTTGCAGTTCACATCTAATCTTTTGTCTTTTAATTAATAGACACTATCGACCAAGGCTATCCAAAACGACTAGAAAGGGATTCAAGCATGCCATAAAATAAAACACAACAGAATTAACTGTCGTACATACAAACGCGGCATACACTGCTGGCGTCAAGGAAACTTTCGATGCGTGGGTGCGACGGTGAAAGGCGGCAGGGGGTAGTTAGCGACTAGGCCTACTTTTTGTCAGGGCAGGTGCGATCGGTACTTAGGCTTCACACTAAAGGGCCCTAATAGAATTAGTGAATAAAGGTACTTGATGTGTTCGCACGCCGAGAGTTCGCCTTATGATATTAACCCTGGCCGGCGTCTCCTGTTGTCCCCTGTGTATTGTCCGGCCAAATAATGTCCATTGCCGCTGACGGCGCAAACTTTGAACACACAGGCACCGGGCGGAATGACTCCCTTAATGAGATATCAAAAAGGGGAGAAAGTGTGCCCGTAAATTTTATGGCTTTTTTTATAGTGGGTTCATACTATGGCCGGACACGTGCTGCACGGGGTTCACACGCGGGGACCGCACGGCGCGCGCCATCTATGGCAATGGCGAACTATGGCGATGGCGAGGATGCTAGGGGGGTAGCGGAGAGTTGGGGGGGGGGGGGGTATGTGATGGCGTAGGAGGGGGGGTCACAAATACCGAGCTGGGGTAAGACCGAGAGAAAGTGATCTAGGGCTGATGATGGCGAAGGAAAAGGGAAGGGCGGAGGGGTGATGGGAGGGGGGGGGGGTGTGATCGAGGGGGGAGAGGGGGCGGCGTGAAACGGGACTGACCAGTCGCTTTGAAGTTTCATGCAGCGCGAAAATAAAACTTGGTTTATGACTCGACTGGGCGGAGCGAATGGCGAGCTTGAAAGAAAGAACCGGAATATTTTACACTTGAAATCTCCGGAGTCTCGTATGGAAGGCGGCCTCTCCTTGTATGCAAATGAGATTCAAATCATCTGGCTTTGTTGGGGGTAATCTCCACCCTCCCCGCTTCACCCACCCCCACAACCCTCCGCATCCTCCCCTCCCTCCAGTCTTGATCTCCATATTTAGTCTAATAACTTCACAAGTTTTTCTTAGGTCTAGTTTCCAGTCTCTTTTTGTTCCTTGATTTCTTTAAAGTTGCTACTGTCGTTTTCTTTTCATCGCGTCTGTAGACGTCTTATATACGCACGTGCCTTGCAAGAAGGCCTCCCTCCCTCCTTCCACCGCCACCTCCACCTCTCTCCGACGCCTACCCTCTCTCGTCATTGCACTCTTAAACACCACGGTATCCCCACCTTCACCGCCGCCTGTCCAAGTCATCCAACCCAACTAACCCCATCCCCTCCCCTCCCTTCCCCCTCCTCTCCCCTCTACACTCCACTCTCGACTCTCAACTCCCTCTCCACCCTCTCCACCCCCTCCACCACCCCCCCCCCCCCCCACTAGCCCCCCGCGGTTTAACAATGACGAGTTTGCCTCGGCCCACGCATTCCCCTCTATTCACGAGCCTTGTCCCATTCACACTCCAGCACATCTGTCGGCTTTTCGTCCCGTCTCCCTCTTCTCGCCTGTCCCCCAGGCACTCAACTCGTCCGCCGGCCCCTCTCGCTCCGTCTCTCACTCTGTCTGTCCCCCAGCCGCGTGCCCCCGGGGGATTCCGAAAAATACACCCCATGCACTTGGGGATCTGAACACCAGTAATTAGGGCACGGCTCGACAAAGGCTGCAAGCCTTTTATTAGGTTCCTAGGTCATTAAAACTCTGACTTTTTTGACAAAGAAGAGGCCTTTGATATCATAGTGCTGCGGCTCAAGGAACTTGTTCTCCACAACACCGCTCGTCAGGCCAACTGAAACACCGCCATCACGTCATACCACTACTACCTTTCACAAACCTCGTTATATCAGTTTCATTTTTATCATATCGTATTTGCTGCTGGGCTGGGTAAATGGTAGGCAGGGCTAGAAAGAGACTTTGAAGATGAGCAGTGAGAAATACGCATGCAGAAAAAGTCAGCCGCATGCCGCCCCACGCCACGCCGCGCAACCTTTATCCACCTTTACCAACCCGGTCATGATATTGAAGTCGAGATGGACCTCATATTAGCACCCTACTTGCGCCCTAAAAACTCCTAGCGCGAGTTACGAGGCAGACTTCGTACTGACTGAGGCACACATTTGTCATTGGCGAGATACGGGTGCCTTCTTCAAACGCGTTTGGCTGGGAGCAGTACCATGGATACATTGTTCCGACACCCTCCGGTCGGGCGTGGGAAACTACTACACACCCTCTTGGGATATCATGAGATCGGACGAATTCAAAATAAAGTGGCCAGCCGTTGGAAAATTATACATTGCACCTAGTTGGAATATGTTGATTTTTGTCTGTGTCGCACGGATCAAGGGTGCTCCCAAAAAAGTCTTTGATCTCTGTCGTATAAGTCTCCTATAACTATTAATGCAAAAAAGTGTCTCGCTCCCAAAACGTGGGAAAGAGTGCTGATAACAAAACATAAATGGGATTTTGGTTTACTGTATATTGATTTTTGTCACCGCCTCAAAGTTTTTGACGAAATATAAACGGAATTTTATGGGTAAACAATGTTTTCAAAAGAACGTTTTTAACTCTGACACAATGCGACACACTTGTAATGTAGATATTCAGATTAACTTGTTCAACGCAAGAATAACGGGTTCGAATTATAACGGGTTAGTTGGTTTCGATGTGTGCCTGGGGGCTAAACCGGCTAAGCATTGCTTGGCCTATGAAAGATGCACACCTTGTGACATTATGATATGAGAAAAATATTCTTCATATTTCTTTGTGATTGGAGCAGGCATTTTGACTGCTATGCTACTTTGTACGAGGAAGGCCTTCCTCGTATAAGGTGTGCATCTTTCATAGGCCAAGAAATTCCCAGATAACCTGTTTTTGTCGGCTGGGGATGATATTGGGCTATCAGCATATGACTTTCACAAATAATCCTAAACCTCGCCCCACTGGGATCCACCGATCCGTCGTTAGGGTAGGGCGAGTGTCGATTTTAAGCAGAGGTCCATGTCGCGTGTCGCTAAGTCTTTTGTCGCATGTCGATTTTAAAGCAGCCCCAATGTCTCGTTGTCGATTTTAAACATCGCCGTGTCGCCGTGTCGAAACAGGGCCTCTGGGGCCTTTAAGGTGATTGAGTTGGGCATTATTCCAGGTTCTGGCGGATACATTATGGAGAAAGTGCCAAATACATGTGCTATTATAGCATCTGTCATACCTTGACGAGGTTAACTTAGGTGTCATTCTGCCTGTCAAGTATGATAACAAGAAACATCAAATCTTACTTGTGTAAAATAAACTCATCCTGCGATAAATATTGTGGGTACATATGGAATTATATGGGCAGGCTCAGGAGATGGAGGGGCAGATAGGTCCGCTCTGGGGACGTAGTGAAATAGGAGAGGCGGGCGCGACTGTACAGGGGTGGTGGGGGTTTTGAGTTCCACACCTTTGTGGGCGTGCATTTTGCGTGGGGGCGTGTGGGGGGGGGGGGGGGGCGGTACCCTGCCCACTGAATCCGCCAGTGTACACTGTAAAAAAGGCTTCGGCGCCGGACGAAATTCTGGCCTAGCTAACGCTATCTGGCCGCAATACGTGCGTAAAAATGCCACAGAACAGACGTACTTACAAGTCGTTGTAATGGTCATCGGGGAGCAAGAACGGACAGTTGGCGGTGCGGCAATTTGGGAGGTGCGGAAGGGGATACGTCCCCAGGCGCTCACCCGGTGCGTGCGGTCGGGGCCTCCATCATAGGGTTACCAAGAGGCCACCTTGGGGCCACCATGGGGCCACCTTGGGACCACCACAGGCCGCCTGACCAGGACTCAATTTACGTGACACTAAAGTGGGGTCGCGTTTCACCGGGACGTCTCAGTTTGCGTGGAGAGTATTCGCTTGCCGTGCCTTTGTGACATGTGGCTGCTCTTCATTTGTGTGTGTGTGTGTGTGGGTGTGTGAAGTATCCAGCCTTGTCACCAACCTGTTTCTCTAGCCCTCTTTCTGGAGAACGGTTCCACCGTCCTGAATAAAACACATGCACTCACTAAACTCGGAGTGTCGTGTTGTTGTCATTGGAAGGTCAAGTATGACAAACAGTGCGTGGTGTCACGGGATCAGATTGTCGAGTAATGGAGTCAACGACGGTGGACTGCCCCAGTTTTATTGTTACCCATCGCGTTATTAACAATTACACATGCTTTCCGTGTCAGCTCAGACAGACTTTTTTTTAAGCAGTCTCCAGTGTACTTCGCACGTTCTAAACCAAGCGCGCGAGCCACGTAGCGGTGGTCTGTGGAGGAGATTGAGACAAGCTGGAGAGGATGCCATCCAGACATGCCACATTCCAAACCCAAAAGTCCGAACCAATTACGGCGGGATCATTATGCCTCTCAAGGGTTGAAGTTAATCAGCCAATGGGAGTCGAGAGTGGAGACAGTGTCACGTGGGTAGGCGAGGCGCGTCACCGGAAGTGGTCTCAGCGGAAGTGTTTACACTGGACCAGGACTTGGAGGGGGGGGGGGAGCACTAAATCCTCTTCAGGTGTGTTTTCCCCATCTGCAGACACCAACGACCGTGTAACAGTATCCAGCTAAACTGTTTTTCTATTGTCAACACTCTACGCCCCCGAAAACAGATTGAATGTAAAATGTCGTCTGCTTATCAAGAGGCGTTTTCGTCATTGAATGTGCGGTATTGCACTGCGACATCGGTCATGTTGCCTCTCTTAATCGGTGTCAGTCAGGACCGCAGAGCCACCGGAACTGAAGTCACTTTTACTAAAGCAATGACCATCAGTGTCACAGCTTTACAGTTTAACATTTCGGCAACACTTTGCCCAAGTCTACAGCCAGTAAGCCTATTGAGCTATGCGTTGAGCAAGTTAATAGAGGCTGACTAAGGGGAGGGGCCGTAATATGTTTTGGAGTAACGCGGCGAATTAGATTGCGTTTACGCCATATGTAATAAAGTTTAAAAGGTAACTTTGTTTTAATCTGATATCTTATATCCAGTCACAATTTTTTCCATACGTTTCAATGTCGATCTTATACAAAACTATTCTGCAATTCCGTGTGAATGTCTGTATTTACATTTTAAGGTCTCATGTGGAAATCAATTTAGCAAGAAATAGTATTATAATTATATAATTAAGTCAATTGTGGCACCAAGCTTCTTCACGTCCAAGGACCAACAAACCACACGAAATATCGATTTAATATTATATTAATATAATATACATTGTCTGGACTGAGCGCTCTTGATCCGGCGTCTGAAAGGCTCAGGCGCCAGGCAACCCGATCAAATGCTTACGGGCGGTCAAAGAGCCAAGGTATATTATATATACATGTATACATATACTCGAAAAAGTATCTTTTAACGTAAAAAAGTAGCGTTAGTGCAAACCAAACGTCATTAAACGTCAACGTTCCATTAGAAACTTATGTTATGCATACAATTTCAATTATATCATTTACATAAGTGACTTCAACTCGGTCGGTTCATCTTATATTGTAAACATTCAAGTATCGCGCCAGAGTGCATTTAATCTTCCCTTTAAGCATGGGGAGATGGCGTTGGGAGACTTTTTTACGCATACGTCGCTGCCAAGGGTCCGTAGAGTGGGTGTGTTTGTGTATGGGTTTACATTGGTTTCAAAGCATAGAACGCGAGAAGCTGAGTTTTGCGCTTAGTTCGTGGGTTTCCAGGCATAGAGTGGAACAAGTGGTTTAAATGATTCACATTTGATTTCTAGACAGAGTGAAGTTATGCATATAATATGATGCCACTGCATCGGACATTCAGAACTTCAGAACCAGGGGCGGATTCAGGGGGGCGGGGGGCAACCCGGCCCCGGTCCCCCCTTTTTAGGGCCGATAGTTATACCATTTAACAAATGAAAACCAAAAAGCTAGGCCATTACTCGAAACCGTACCCCCCCCCCCCTTTTTCCAGCATATCTGAATCCGACCCTGATCTCCAAATAACTATTCAGGTGAATTATGTTTTTTCATAGGGTATTAATCGTGTATGCACACACTATATATATATTTCCTTAATATAGATATCTTTTGCGTTTTATTGACATATATGCCTGATATTTCAAATTTGCCCCACAACCAATCAATATGAGTAAGATTTACAATAAATTATTACATTATTCGAATGATATATATATATGACAGGGTGACAACTTGTGGTTTCATTGAAGTCATATCCGGTTTAATTAGAGATGCAATCTGTGGCTTTGATCATTGCCGACAGCAGATCCATCAGTTCTATATTTCTATATTTCATTCCACCATCCTCTTTCCGGCTTTTCAATGCACCTATCATCAGTTTATTGATTCACCACTTTTTTTTCCACCTGGCAGTTTGTTGACCCCTCATCCAGATAATGTTTATCTAATCTACAGCCTGACAAGGAATGGACGGCGAACGTATCGTCTTATCGCGAGAGTTCTCGCGAGAGATTAGATATGGCGATGACTGCTGCATTATCATGGTCAGTGATTTGTCGCGACAGGACAGAAGGCGAGGCAATGACATCTGTTTTAGTCAGCTTTTTTATACCTTGGGTTCACACTTTACAGTTTTATGGTCGTAAAATGTCTTGACGTGCCAAACTGATAATACAGTGGTCGAATAAAATTGCGGAAAATTATCAGTATGTGGTTGATAAGCAGAGCAAATGGCGTTGTATACTGCACGCGGGGTGGCGATATGCGGGCATTGAGTGCCAGTCGTAGAAGCAGAAATATTGCTGATATATATATATGAAGACACAACGACATGCTATATATCTTCAATACCAACTTATTCAGATTCGAAGCGTCATACCATGCTTGATGTGGATATATTGTGTAAGATAACTTGTGCAAGCGATATTTTCGCTAGGCTCTTAGTGTATGTACATCGATGTAGATCATACTAATTATAGCAACAGTATATATATTTTTTTATTGAATTTGTCCATTTGCTTCTTATTAGACCCTCACAAATTAAGACGTGGCGGAAAATGTAATCACAAATGAGGCTCCTGCAAGGTTCGCATAGCAATCATGCAAAACGCAATTAGTATAAATGCAATAAAATGTTGGTGTTTAGACCGCTTTTGTGCAGGCACGGGCTAAAGTTGGCCAATGATTCTATCGGGAAGATGACTGATGAACAGATGGAACTGCCAAGGCCGGGATTCAAACTCAGTACCTGATAGATCTCCCGGCTGATGCCATGAACACTGCACCGTTCAGTCCTCTCTCACAAATAGTTCCACCATGTATTATATTACATCATTAAGGTAAGCCACCCATAATAGCAAGGTAAAAGAACTCTGTATGTGTGATTATTTTATGAAAATATACCCAATTACACACCCTCTGGTGAATTTTTAGGATACTTTACCGTCCCGTTAAAAAAATATTCTCCATTTTCCGAGTATACCCTCATTTCACAAAATGACCAACACTTGACACCTACCACGAACAGGTAATTTCGCTACAATTCAGCTAAATATTAAGTCATTATCATCAGTAATAGTTCTTTGGAAAGCTTAAACCTAGTGCAATACAGGAATGATATTCAAAAATGTAAATAGTAGCCACAAAAAATAACCGAATGGTAATAATAAAGTACAGTTATGCAAAAACAGGACCGTTTTTGCAAAAATTCGAAACCACCTCCTTCACAAAATTGGCTATAATTTCATCAAAAATGAAAATCTTGACACCAAACCACGTTTAAAACTTCTAAAAATATAGTTCTTGTAAAAAACATAATAAAAAATATAGGTAGCCGTGCAAATTTCCCGAGAAACACGTCCTTGAAGCTTGAAAATGTTATTTCAGAAATATTTTTTGAAGCAGCTTATTTCACACCAATTATCAGTAATTTAGGCTTTGTGTTCACATTTTAATAAATCTGGTTCTGTATAATGGTCTCCGATATAATTATGATCTACGCGAATGTTTTCTGAACTATTTACACGTTTTCTCCATTCTTTTTTATTGAATATTCGGAATTTATCACGAAGAGCCATTCTCGGGGAAATACCCTGTGAATGACGTCACAAATTGGGGATTCCCTGTGAATGACGTAACGAGTTAGGGATTCCCCTTTCACTGACACCCGCCGATGTTTGTCGATGTTTACCGAGGTCTTCTCTAAATCGCCGAAGCTTATTATACGATGCTCTATTTATTTTACCTATGTCACCACTTCTTTTGCCGTGTTTTATTCGTGCTTTGTTTTATTAAGACTGCGTAAAATATCAGGGCTACAGCCCGCCGATGTTTGCCGATGTTTGCTCAAAATCGCCGAGGCTCATTATGGGTGGCTTACCTTAATACCAGGATAAATAGATAGTAGCAATCAGTGTCAGTCGGCGGGTAAATGACGAGGTTGTTGTATATATGTGATGTGGTAAAGAAGGGTCCCTTACTGTTGCTTACCACATGTGATACTGAGTGGTCCCTAAGACGGAACCGGATGTAGCTCTGGCAGGAAGCAACAGGTGCAGTGTATAGAATATGGCTTCCTTCGTAACGGCCTGCCGGCAATAAAAGAATAGAATGCATAGGCTACAAGCTTAGCTTGTTATTTCTAAGACGTTACAGATATGACCTGAAACTACGAGACGACCGGATAAACCTGAACCTGATAAACTCAATCCCGATGGATGGAGGGGAAGATACCTTTTTCCGATCTCCGCGATTGGCATCCAGGAATTCTTGGAGTTTCGCGATTAGCTGTTGGCAATGTTTGGAGATCGTTATCCGTACAATTCCTGGTTCAACGCGAAGACACTTTCTCTATGTACCGCGATCCGTGATATAAATAGCAATCTGCGAACTCCTCGATATTCGTGATATCACTTTTAAGGTGTTTTTTTCGCGCCCGGTCTTGATCAGTCCTCATCTTGGAGATTCGATATTACTCTCCCTAATTCTTGGGTATTCGCGATTCAGAGCCCCCCCCCCCCCCCCACCCCCATCCTATACGAGACGCATATGCATCGTTGGCGGTGAGACCGACCATCCAATGAGCAGTTAAGGAGGCGATTGATATGGAACACCATGATGAAAAACTAAATTACGACCATGTAATATCACCAATAAATTCGTTGGTAAAAATTCGTATATGGCGACTTCCACAATAATTATAGTCACCATGCCGTTGTTATCAGAAAAAGCTTTTTCCACGCCAGCCCATTTGTCATGAAATAGAAATCCTGGAAAGCCCTGACGAACGTCAGCCAATTCAGGCTAAAGACCGAGAGATGACAAACGAGGTCGAGGCCAGGGTGGCCGGGTGACCGGGTGACCGGGTGGCCGGGGCGGGGAGAAAGGACGGGGTGAGAGGGTGGGGGAGGGGGGACGGGAGGGAGGTGGGGTTGGCCCGTGTAATACTCCGACCCTCGGACGTAATCGGTCGATTAGAACCACCCAAGAAGACCTCATTCACTCCTTTTTCCGGGAGGCGCTTATTCTCCCTGAGACACCCTCTCCGGGAGGCGCTCATTTTCCCTGAGACACCCACGCGCTGGCCACGTGCTGCGGATGGCTCCCCGATGTGCCCCCACGTGTCACGCGACGCCCCATTCTACCCCTCTCCCTCTTCCTCTCTCTCTCTCCTCCCCTTTCACCCCCCCCCCTCCCCCCATCCACCCCTCGACACCCACCTTTGACCATTGTTACCATGGCGGTGCGGTGTCAGTTCGCAGCTTGATGAAGTCTCGTCCCGGTTGGTACGGTAGCTATCGCCATACTCATACCGCTATACCCCCCCACCCCACCTCCCGCCCCCTTGCCCTACCCCACCCACCCCCCCCCCCTTCCCTTACCATTTACTCTTCTTTTCACCCCCACCTACCCCCTTCACGCTGCACCCTCCCTCTCCCACCAACCACCACACCGCCCCTCGCCCTGACCGCTTCCTGCCAAACCCCCGCTGTTGTGGCACAATACCAATGCTGCTCATCTTGAAGAAGATATAGCGCTGTCACTCTGTCTCTCTGTGCCCCCTCCCTCCCTCTCCTGGTATTCCTTACCGCATGCCAGATGACCACCTTTCTCGCTTCCTTCACGGCACCCCGCTGGCTACTCGCTAGGCGCGGTGCTCGGGTGATAATTCGCCGCTTTCTTTTCGGCAATTAGCCCGCTTTCGGTTTGCATTAATGCCGTGGGAATCGAGTTGCACAACAAGACAATTGTCTTCTTTTTTTGTCCGGCTGTAGGTCATGGCCCTTTGACCTTGACCTCACTGACGGTCCCACCTCACGTGATAACGCATTATGACCCCTAATCATGGTATTGCGTCATTGTTGGCCTACGACTAGGTAAACATCGGACGTCTTCTGGCCAATACCTGCCCACCCCTCAGCCAAAACATTGGGCTATTTGCTGATCATGTCCTACAAGCTGAATATCATGGCATAATCGTAGGCATATATAAGTATTAAGTATAATTCATTGTGTCTATCTAAATGAACACGATATTCTGCATTGCAGTTATATTATTACCGCTGTCCATTGAATTAAACACATATTAAGTTCAATTAGAAATCATACAACCATACATATAATTTTTCATACGTTATTTTGATAAATTCGATCACAAATGTCCTTAATATGTGTTAAATACAAACAAATAGATGGGTTGGTTGTTAATGGATATAAAGATATGCAAAACTGCATAATATGGGTTTACATGTAAACTTCAACAATTATGAGCCAAAACTTTGCTTGTGCTGGCTACAGTATATTATTGACCGGATTGCAAGCAGCCTGGACGTGTAAGTGAGGTACATTTTGGCAGAGCAATGGCAGAACTTTTCGCCGTTAGCCATATGCCACTATAATTATGGTCTTGTTCTTGATTTTATCTCTCAAACTTACGTTTATTGCTTCTAATGGAAGTTATTCGAAACAAATGAGCAAAGTACACCATTAAATGTTGCAATAGCCATATTTGCCTGTATTTGGTAACTCTGCCAGAAAAGGTTAATAAAATTTCAGAAGCTTGGATATGTGCATGTTTTTTTGCAACTGGCCTACATCTTTTCCTAAAACAACATAAACAGAATATATATATATATATACCGATTCACACAGTCACCAAAATACAATAACTATATTCATATTTGTAACGATTCAGCAAAAGCGGACTGACAACCCTGGTCACTCCTTAAAAAAGGAAAGTGAAAAAAAGTCCAGCTCAAATAGCATGAATGATGGACGACAGCATGACAGCGCAGGATTCAGCTAATTAACATACCGAAACAATGGCGGAAACTACCGGAAAGTGACGAACGACATGGGAGCTCGGCGTTCCGTGACGGGAAGGGTGAGATGAAGGCAGGGAGTGATGGGGCTGGGGGATTAGGGGGGTGGGGTGATGAAGCGGGGTGACCAGGGGGAGGGAGGGCGTGGGGTGAACATGGATGCGGGGTGGCGGGGAGGGAAGGAGAAGGGAGGGGAGGGGAGGGTTATGAGAAGACGCCTTCATGACGTCTGTCAGTTCGCCACACGGCGCGTGGTCATCGCCACCCCTATCTCCCTCACCCTTGAGCTGGCAAATGGCGCCCACCCCTCCTGCCTACCACCCCCTAATTAATTTCACGGTCTAAATCTCTTCCCGAGCGGCGTAAATTAGTCGTCGCGGACAATACCCAGGTTTTCCGTCCTGTTTAACCAGGTCGAAAGTTGTCCTGACGTATGTCCTCATTTGTACGTCGTCCGGGGGAGTCTCTCCGCGGAACTCAATGGCTCGCCACATCATTGGTTAACCAACAGTAAGGTGGCCTGTGTTATTATCAATCTTTCCACTAAATTTGACTTCATTTGAAAACCATTTGGATTCAGCCACCAAATGCTGAACTGCACGCGTAATGTCTGTGTTTGAAATTGTCGGTTGCTAACAGATGGCAATACAGCTAAGCGGCGCTACTGCGATAGGGCGATACTGCGATAGGGTGATACGGCGATAGGGCGATACTGCGATAAGGTGATACTGCGATAGGGCAAAACTGCGAAAGGGCGATACGGTGATAGGGCGATGCTGCGATAGTGCGATACGGTGATTGGGTGATACGGCGATAGAGCGATACTGCGATAGGGCGATACTGCGATAGGGCGATAGTGCGATAGGGCGATACGGTGATAGTCAGATGCTGCGATAGGGCGATACAGTGATTGGGTGATACGGCGATAGGGCGATACTGCAATAGGGCGATACAGTGATAGGGCGATACTGCAATAGGGTGACACTGCGATAAGGCGATACAGTGATAGGGCGATACTACAATGGGGCGATACAGTGATAGGGCGATACTGCAATAGGGCGATACAGTGATAGGGAGATACTGCGATAGGGCGATACAGTGATAGGGCGATACTGCGATAGGGCGCTACTGCGATAGGGCGATACTGCAATGGGGCGATACAGTGATAGGGCGATACTGCAATGGGGCGATACAGTGATAGGGCGATACTGCAATAGGGCGATACTGCGATAGGGCGATACAGTGATAGGGCGATACTGCAATAGGGCGATACAGTGATAGGGAGATACTGCGATAGGGCGATACGGCGATAGGGCGATACAGTGATAAGGCGATACTGCGATAGGGCGATAGGGCGATACTGCGATATTGCGATAGGGCGATACTGCGATAGGGCGATACTGCGATAGGGTGATACCATAATACACTAAAGTTTGGCTTTGCTGCGTGTGTGGGAGGGCATACGATTTAGAGGGTGCGAGCCCCCCCGCCCCCTCCCCATCGCGCCCAATTCCACTTGGGTTTGTTCGTTCGGACAATGAACTTTGATTTTGAATTTGAATTTGACTAGAGCCCGTGGTGAACTTAAACTCCAGCTGATCTAACTTTAGCGTAGTGTGATATCAAATAATCAATAGTTATAGGGGAGAGAGAGTGGAGGGGAGGGGGGGGGGCAGCACTTGAGGCACAGATCCTTGCTGTGATAGTCGTAACATGTTCTTGCAGCTGCCTCAATCGTGCTCTCCAGCTAAATATTATGGAGCATCAATTGGATTGTACGGTATCATTGAGAAGTCTGAGTGAATTGGATTGATGCTACGACAAGACACCGTTACATACTGACTGACCCTGCTCATTAACATGCCCAACAACGACCAATCGACCGTTAATTGGCATAACAATATGGGAATATTTCATAATTGTGATAATGAAGTTAGGCTATTGATATGTATATGCACGGTGGGAGGAAATATAATTGGATTTATCATATTTATGGGTTCATTACATGGTGTTTATTACATTATATTTATGATTTATTATAATATTTATGGGGTTATTATATTATATTTATGGGTTTATTATATTATATTTATGGGTTTATTATATTGTATTTATGGGTTTATTATATTATGTTTATTACATTATATTTATGGTTTATTATATTATATTATGGGTTTTGATATGTATATGCACGGTGGGAGGAAATATAATTGGATTTATCATATTTATGGGTTCATTACATGGTGTTTATTACATTATATTTATGATTTATTATAATATTTATGGGGTTATTATATTATATTTATGGGTTTATTATATTATATTTATGGGTTTATTATATTGTATTTATGGGTTTATTATATTATGTTTATTACATTATATTTATGGTTTATTATATTATATTATGGGTTTATTATATCATGTAAATAACAATATATTTATGGTTTATTATATTATATTATGGGTTAATTATATCATGTAAATAACAATATATTTATGGTTTATTATATTATATTTATGGGTTTAATGTATTATAACTAATGGCTATGGTATGGCATGTCGTCAGCATCACTTTCTGCTCCTGGACAGGGATGGGGAAACAGGCAAAAGAGCTAGGGTTATTTGGGCAGCACATATGCGCATAAGAACATATGTATTACCACGGAGCGGAGCGGGGGTGGGGGGGGGCGCTCCGTCGTGACATGTGCGGTAAGAGAGTTCGATTTAACCCCCCCCCCCCCACCCAATATATTATGTGTTCTGCCACCTATGGTAGCGTTCGCAACGCGGAAGGGAGACCAATAAAATGGGTGTTGAGACCACAACAATGATCGATCGTTGTATAGAAACGGTAGGGGAAGGGTTAATAAACCACTACTAAACTACCGAAATATGCTGTCGGTCAGAAAAAAAACACACAGTTTATCTTGAATTGCTGGAGTACCATTTTGTCCTTTATGTACTGGCACCTGCCTGCTGGTGAGCAAGTTGAGTTATATTCATTTGCACCCGGTATGGGGTAGATCCTCACCCTCCGCACCCCACGCCCATATATTACCATAGGATCCTGTGGTCAAAAGGCGGCAACATATTTAAATAATAGAAATATTGACCTGTAACTTCTGCCAACATATTTGAACCCTTGCAAGTCTGTACCGCTTAAATGTGATTCTATGCTGGCCTTTCTATTGAAAAGACGTTTAGACATTAGTTTTTATAGGATTTTCTATGTCAGTTATCTTTCCATTCCGATAAATGTAAAGTGGGTTTGTCGTATACCTGGTGATAAGTGGTTGTTATCTTTTCACGCAGATCTGTGGGACGTCAAAAGGCAGGTTCACGAATTGGTTAGTGGCCAGTGAAGCGGGGACTACCGGACCACCAACAAGTACATCTACCCCTCCTCCTCTCCCCACCCCTGCCCATTGATGCCCCACCCCCCCTGCCCCGCCCTTCCCGTTACCTACGGCACGTCACCGTAGATCAAAGGTCTGACACGATGGCCTGTTCCCGAGTGAACGCTCCTAATGCCTCACCGACCTTCCGTGTCAGAGAACCTCGTTAATTAAATAAGGTTTATACCAAAAAAGGGGCGGGGGTAAGGGGCGGGAGGGAACCTCGCTTTGAAAAGACATCACCGTCGACATAATGGTGAGATGGTACAGATTATTTGACAAGGTATACAAGAGGACATCACTCAAAACGTGGACTGTCACAGATCCAACGCGATATGTTCAGTCCAGTTTGAAAGGCAATTGACTTGCCGGAGATGTCGTGAGTGGAATGGACAGTTTTTTGTTAATACATATGAGGGGAAATATCCCTCTGATGACATGCCGCACGCATCAGCCTTTGTGCGGGGCCTGCGCTTCTAGTTGTCATAGCGTATGGTGGTAACAATAATATACAATAGTTGCGATTAACCGAAGTTGTTAACATGGGACGGTATAGGCTGGTTGGTTGTATATGTAGAACGCTTTAACCACTTTTGGTCATATCGCGTCAATGGGAGAAGGAAGGGAGAGTGGAGCCATGTCCCCGGGGGTAACCCCCTACTCTTTGCGAAGAAGAACATGGGATCTTTATCCTGCGATCACACAGACATGGCCACCGCGGGGCTCGAACCATCGATCCACGTGCCGTTAGGCTCTCAGGTGACCAGAGCACTCAATGCGAGCGCTCTGACCCACTAAGCTACCGGGCCGGCCCCGGACTGTATAGGAAATGGAGCTTGGTTTTGAGATTTGTTGCGATTAAGCGGTATTAGGCGCATTGTATTTATTATACACATGAGGTATATGCTTGTAAGAAAACCCATTGCCCCAACACCTTGTAAAGGAATGGAAATATAACGGTATCACATAGGGCAGGCAATGTAATGTTACTGTACGATTTATGCAACGAATTGTGTAAACATATTACTTCTTACAAACCCTCAACAACGAATGTTTAAACAATAAACTTTCCTCGCAAATATTACGACGGTTTAACACCAGCGCCATTTAATATGGGCCTAAATAGTGATTTCGCTATTATATCCGTATCCAGAATAAATACAATGATGTGGAATATCTACCCAGCTATCGTGGGCGTATCCCCAGGTATCTGTGACACCACGGCTGGCAGAAATAGACCACAGCAACCTCGGCCTGAACATACGGGAAGCGATGCAGGGTTATGCGTTAAACTGTATGGGCCCGACGGGAAAACATTAGATGGGTGATTGGTGCTTCAGACCAAGATTGTGTACAGTAAGACTCAGTTAGGTCAAGGTGTGGTATTATATGAAAGGGAAACAGCGCAACTGAACACCAGTAAGTATGGGCCACCGAGTGCATGAGAATAATAACAAAAAGCAAATGTAAAGAAAGTTAGAAATTAAAAACCGGCGCTCTTTCCCCATTATCTGCAAATCCCAACCGCAAAAATAGACTACAGGTCGCCACTCTTGGCAACTCTGTGAAAAGGACACCGTTGTCGACTTATCTAATGCTCCCTTTATACGAATGAAAGGTATGTATTTACCTGTTTTGCGCATGAAAATTTCGCGTGAATAGGCTACTTACAGTGTTACAGTCTCAGTGCCGCATAATGGTTCACTTGTGTATG
Source organism: Arenicola marina (assembly GCA_964019135.1). Taxonomy (NCBI): domain Eukaryota; kingdom Metazoa; phylum Annelida; class Polychaeta; family Arenicolidae; genus Arenicola; species Arenicola marina. Next base: position 21,056,027 of record OZ025259.1, on the reverse strand, counting down.
GTGTATCAGTTACGGCCTATGAAATATGGCGCTCACGGGTGGAAGGTGCCATTTATGGGTGAAAGTATATTTGAGGGGCGATCCATCACTGCATGCTGAACGCACTCTTAAAGCACCTGCTCATTAATGAGGTGTCTACGGACGAATATCGCAGTCAACGTGAGATATGGCTTTTTTGCAATGACTGGTCGCAGTGCAGTCTGCCATAACCTGGAGAATATTGCCTCTGTTTCCAATTTGTGTGACCCAGACTTCAACATGTCGGGTAACTTTGTGTTAGTATTAATCTTATTATTTATTGCATTAGTGATGTGTTAAATAGAAACTGATGAGACTAAAAAATGAAAGGATTATGCTGAATATACAATGCGTTTGAGTTGCCCGCGGCGATGCGAAAAGGTTTGATGTCAGCGGGGGAGTAAATGAAACTCTTAACACCCGATTAACTTTTAACAAGTAAATAAAGGGTGGTAGACTGGATACGCTGGGAGTGGGGGAGGGGGCGGGGTATCGGTTGGCGCGGGGGGTAGGGTGTGGGGATGCGAATGGCAGTAGGGGGTGTTCTCTCCAATAGTGGGTGGAACGGGGTGGGTTTAAGGCAAGGAAGTGGATGAGAAGGATGAAGGACGGGGAACGAAGAGGGGGAGGAGGAAGGGGAGGAGAAATGGGAGGAGGGGAGATATTTGCGAGGCAGCGAGAAAGGTCAAATCTTAAGCTCACCCCTCATTTCCCCGGTCGAGCGATATCTCATCAGCGGCCAAAAAAATTATCCTTTCATCCTATTGAGAAGTTGGAACATGAATACGGCTACTCAACTCCACGAAAACCTACCACCAGCCACAGTCACATCTCCCACCCGTTAACCCTCCCCGCCCTCCACCACGCCCCCCCCCACCCGCCGGTCTCCTTTTTCCTCTCTTCCGCGGACTTGCACTCCCCTCTCCAAACACCAGAGGGCTGGGCGCGCTCGCCTCCCTACCCCGACAGATGCGAGAGGTCCGCGAGGTCAGAGCGGGATCTCGTCAAACTACAAGCTTCTCGTTCTCTCGGTCACGTGCTCGCAAAAGGCGAGATCCATTGCGCCAGACGAGAAAAAGGGAGGGAGGTTATTTTCCCTCAAATACGTCACGCCCACGGGAGCCGTGTTGGTGATTGATCGCTTAGAGATAACATGATGTAACAATTAGAGAGCATGGACGCCCAGACAATGTTATCGCTTCAGAAATCTCTCTGAAAGTCGAGGCGGTTACGATTGAGCGAGCAATAGGCCTACCAAACGGGGTGAAACTGAAACTCTCCGTATAGTACCTCGTCACGGAATGAAAGAATGTCCCCGGTCAGCAAAGTATCAAATTATGTACGCTTTGAGTAATTTACCGTGTGTGTTTCCTGCTTACTGTTTAAGTAGTTTTTAATTAAATGTTGACTGAGGCTTATTGTCTCACTCCTGTAATTGCGTTTAGATTGGTATCGACGGGTTTAGGCTTATAAGAGCATCAAGCTTGGGAGAAATATCAGGACTATGGGCGAATAGTCTATTTGCGAGGATTTGGTGGGTCTCGTTCTTAAAGTTTAGTCCGTGGTCCTTGGGGTTGAGAGGATAGCGGAAGGTACCAGAGAATTAAAGGTACACTTTCCCAATATTTAAGTAAACCCTAAACTCTGGAAGTAGGCCTACAGCTTTAAGTTTCTCGAAACTTGGTACAGAGATAACATCCCACCTCCACTCCGAACCCCCATTCGCCCCACAGCCCCAACCCTACCCCCACTCCCTCACCCCACCCCCACCTCCCCCCCCCCTTTCACCCCCACCCCCCACTTTCACCCCCACCTCCCACCCCACTTCCTCTCCATACCCTCACCCCTATCGGCCAACTGCACCCCTACCCTCACCTCCACCCGCACGCCCACCCCCACCCCCACCCCTCATCGCGGATCCACGCCGACACGCTTCACCCATCACCTCCCCCCCCCCCCCATCGCCTACCCAACGCCCATTTACCCCCCCCCCCCCAACCACCCCTCCTCTCCACCACCCGGAACCATGCAAGCACAATATCTCATCCACAGGTGACTTCAACGCTACAATCTCCTTCCACTAATTACAGGCGTCCAACGCCTATTGTTGCCAAAACCAATTCTGTGTCAATTGACGACTTTTTTTCCGATTGCTCAGGCGATAGTGAGCTTGTTTGTATTGACGGTATTGATTGCTCTGCTTGTCTTCCGACGGACAGAACGGCCGCGCTGACTCAGATCAGATCATGTCACACACGTCCAGGGTTTCATTCTCCACATCAAAGGCGACCTCCGCGACTCACGCTAGATGGCGCGCCGAGGTTTTTTTGCCCCCCCTCTTCACCGGCACCGCATTGCCGAGGGAAAGGCGCCTGCTCTTCCAATCTCTCGTGTTGCAGGGGACAGCATCGGTCAGGTGGTGGCGGCCGGGCGGGGGGTGGGGGTGGGGGTAGGGGTGGGGTGTTTGGGGGCGGTAGGGGAGAGGTTGTGCGTGTGTTAATTACCATGTAGTCAGCTAGCTTGCTATTGGCGGAGCTATTTATTGTTATCATTATACCGGATAGCCCATGACCAACAAAAAACTATCCGGTGTTGGGCGTGTTTGTGCGTGTGTGCTTGGCGGGGTGGTGGGGGGAGGGGGGGGAGGGGGAGGGGGGGTGGAGGACTGCAGTGTGCGTGTTTGTGTATGTAGACGGGAAGGGAGGGAGGGGGGAGGGTAGTCGGATCGCCTTCCCCAGCCGCCCAGGCCCCTCTGTTTGCCTTCTCCTCGGGCTTCCGTCCATCAGGCGCAGGCGCAATCCCCGTTATTAATGGATGATCCGCATTTGGGACTTAATCAGAGCTATGACAAGATCTTGAGTCTCCGTGACGACGGCCTCCTCCCCCCTCCCTCCTCACCTCCCTCTCCGCCCTCCGCTCGCCCCAGTCCCTCCCCCTTCCTCTGTACTAACCTGCCTCCACGCTCCGCCCTCTGCCAACCCAACCCCACATACCACGTACCTCACAGCACCGCCCCCTCCTCCCTCCTTCCCAGCCCTCCCCCCCCCCCCTCTCCCCATCTCCTCTCTTCCTTCATGCCGGGCTGTCCCTTTGTCCTGGTTGCCCGGGCTATTGTCTTGGCACAGGAGGGGGTGGGGTGTGGGGTGTGGGTGAGGAACGGAGGAGGGGGAGAGTCGGATGGTGGTGAGGTGGACAGGTTGCACTTGCAGCCTGCGGTTGGGTGTTGTGGTGAGGGGGGTGGAGGTTGGGGGTAGGGCTAGGGGTAGAGCGGTAGTGTGGGGGGTGGGGTATATCGAGCAGGGGGTGACGGCCATCTGGCGAGAGTGAGGCCGTCACGCTGGCTCTGTCACGTTGTGGGTTTCAACACCAGACTCGCCCCCCCCCCCCTTCCCCCAGCCAGCCCCCTTCCCCTTCCCCACTCCACCCCGACCCCCACACAGCGACCGTGACCACCGTCATAATCCACAGCCTCACCCTCCATGCACACCTCCCCCGCCCCCACCACCACCATTCCACCCACGTCCTGACCACCGCAAGCGGAAGTCAGCGACAAAGGTTGCGTCTGACCCCTCGTTGACATTATAACAAGAGAATATCACTTCACAAAGCGAAGAATATAGTTACTCAGCCAAGTTACAATGAACTCTGTACACAAATCTCATGATGGGTCGATGGAAGGCCGTTTTTGCCACTTCTTATGCACACAAGGACTAAACAGGGCCTTAACCCATTGGGCACTTAGGAGGGGGTGGGGGGGGGGGGGGGGGAGGGGCAAGGGGCATTACCGTTCCTTGGGAATGGGCTTTTTATTTCACCGTGAACTGGGATTGAGGCAAATAATTCTTCGTGAACTGGGAATGGGGTATTAGCCGACCGTCATGACCAAGGATTTTCATTGCTCGTGAACTGGGAATTTTAATATTAAATAACCGTGAATAGGGAAATCGCTAATTTATATCATGTATCCGCCCTTCCTATGTTTACTGGGATCCATGTTTAACGCCATCTTGATCCGTGTTCTGTTTCTAAATTAACACAATCTTGATCAGCGTCCGATCTCGTACTTAACACAATATTGGATTGCGCCATATCTCTCCCTTATCGCCAGCTTAGTTGTGCTCGAGATCTCACTTAGGACAATCTTCGATCCGGCCCCGATTTCTCACTTTACACAGTCTTAGATCCGGGCCCGATCTCTCACTTAGCACAATCTTAGATCTCTGCTCGATATTCCCACTTAGATGTGTCAAAGCTATCGCATGTGCCAACACAACCGCTGGGTGCTTATCACCTTAGCCCGCGGCATCGGCGGGCTATCTGGCTTGGTGCCAACAGTAATAATATTTCTCCCAACGCCTTATCGCCCGAACCGTCATCAAAACAAACAAATCCCGTACTGTCTCGCGTCCACAACTTCCCATTAGTAGCAAGAGAACGAACTCTACCCGGGGGACCTTGCCTATAATACGCTTCTCTTAGCATCAGTCACAGCAGTATCCAATTTCACTGCACGTCAATTCTATAGATCCAACCAGGACGTCAGGCAGATTTTATTCACTGAAGTTAGTAGTACTACGTTAAATGACGAACAAGGGACGGGGAACACTCCCTTCTTTTACTCAATCAATG